>OX422213.1:59208677-59659137 GCA_949130495.1 Sambucus nigra
GCCCCTGTTGTCCCCGGCCCTGGTGGCCGTTACCATTCCTCCCTTGGCCCTGCTGGCCCTGATGAAACTGCTGCCCATTCTGCCCCTGTTGGCCCTGATGGCCGTTTGGACCCTGTTGGCCCTGACGGAAACCTCCCTGTCCCTGCCTGTAGTTCCCTGACCGGAACCTCTTATTATCCCCCTGCTGGGAGCCCTGCTCAGTCTGTCTCTGCCCCTGACCGGTTTGTGCCCCGCTGGCACCATGTCCTCCAGTCCTGCCCTGATGGCTAGACTCCCCCGATCGCTTGCCCTCGGCCATATGAAAACGGTGGTCCTGGCAGTGTAATAATGCAGCGTTAACCACATCAGAATACGTAGCCAACGATAAGTTCCCTAGCAGATGCTGACGGATCCTCCAATTCAACCCATCGGTGAACTTCTCTATTTTCTTCTTCTCTGTTGGAATCTCGTCTGGAACGATATTCAACAGGTTAGTGAACTCGGCCTCATATTCGGCCACTGTCTTGCCCTCCTGCTTCAAACTCATCAGCTTCCTCCTCATCTCTGTATGAACTGCGGACGGAAAGTACTTGCGGTCGAACCGCACCCAGAACTCCTGAATCGTGAGGGTATCCCTCTCCTCCGCGGTGGTAATGGACTCCCACCACTGTAGCGCAGATCCAACTAGCTTGAAAGTAGCTAGTACCTATTTCTGAACATCAGTGCACTCATGCATCCTCAAATGCCTCTGTATGTCCTTCCTCCACTGGCTCGAGACTACTACATCTGAGCTTCCTGCAAACTCTGGCGGATGAGCTTTCTGAAAAGCGTCACGTACATGCTCCCAAGCAGACGGGAATGCATTAACCTGTACTGGCGCGACAACCGGCGCCTGAGGTGGTGCCTGCTGAATCATGGCAATCGCGGCATTTACCGCTTGGGCTACTATAGCAGCAACCTCAGTGGCGTTCATCATGCCCTGAACTGGAGCGGGCTGTGGTTCGGGCGTTGCATCCCTGGGAACTCGTCGTGCACGTCGTGGAGGCATCTGAAATAAGAACAAAGTTTATAAGTTCACGGTTTATAAACTTAAAATAGCTGGAGAACGAAGCATACACAAAAAGAGTACAACAGTCCTAAAATATAGGGCTCTATATCAAAGAAAACGTAGCAGAAACATAATAGCCGTACAGATCCTAAAGGACACTAGAACCTGATGCTCTGATACCACCTGTGACACCCCGACTAATTAAATACCGGGTAGCTACTCCTTTATAAAATTAATTCAAAATGCCAAGTTGGCTCAGTTAATAGCATCACTGTCGAAAACATTTTATTATTACTAACCACCTAGTATTTAAAAAAAACAAGTTGCCAAATTTTAATTTAAGTCTGATTAACATGGAACAAGTGAAATGAAGAAATAAATAACACCATTCACCATACTGAAGTAAAATGAATAACCATCATAAAGGAGTAAATAAAGTCTGGAGGAAAACTCCTCGCTACAATCCCATACTGAAATAAATAACTGAAACAATACATGCTAAAGTCTGAAAACTGAAATGTAAAAGATGCTCTAAATAGAAATGGGCAACATGCCCTAACAACTGATAGATAGTGACTCTGAATCCAAAAGATAGAAGCGTCTATGTGCAAATCCCTGTAGCTTCCACAACCAGCTACAGCTCGTCACCTGAATGAGTACCTATGCTTGGTGTCCTTGTGGCTGGGCACCTAAAAATGGTTTTACAGAAAAGATTTGAAAAGCAAACGGGTCAGAGCCCGAATGTGGAGTTATATTTTAAAAACCTGCAAGTGCTTTAAAAACATTTAAAACATTAAATGCAAAGTACATGTTAGGACGTGCACTCACATTATATTCTCACCTCTCATCTAACTGTCACTCCTAACGCAAGTACCCATCTATAACGATATAAACCACTAGCTAAGTGACATCATAACTAGCTAGACTGTAATAGTTCCTACCCTTATTACCCGGTTCTATTTAACATAACAATGCTCGTAATTAAATAGAGGTTTAACGTACTCTCAGTTACTAAACATACCATTGATATAACTATCAGTTAACTCATTATATAACTCGAAATAACACCGTAATATTTTTACAACATTAACATGAGGATTCCCATTAATTTAATGTATATTATTCACATCATAAATATACGATACAAGCACCCCGCAATCTAAGCTATGGTGCACGCATACTCTGCTATCCATCCCGGTACATCACGTACATAAGGATCACATATTCCGAATCTCTCAGGAATAGTTCAGATAACACAAATCACAAATAGTGGAGGCGAACACAGTCACCATCACATGGGTCACGCACATACCTACGCTCCCATGATCAGCGGACTTATTAATATCACAATAAGTCTTTCTATGACCTATGTTCATCAAGGTACCAGTCTATATCCCCCCCGTAGGCACACAAGGATTAGAGGGTCCTAAGCGAACGTAACCTCCCGTGATAGCAAGTATGGTAGGTATGTCATACACACAAGATTTTATGCTAAGCATTCACACATCTTAGATATCTCAATATTAATAAAGTCATACTCTACATCATTATACCATTATTCCAAATCCATATATTTCAAGTATCCCGATAATATATAATTTAAATGGTCGACACGTCTCACGTCGTAATTCCTTAAACTTAAAACCTATCTCAAATAGACTATTAAGTCTCCCATAATTCTCACATATGACATCTTTATACCTAAGGTCTTTGCTTCTGCCCCAAACCTTATTTCATCAACTTATTCAAATTTGTACTATTAACCCAAATATTATCTCACATGACAAATTTCATTTATTTAGAAAAATTCCTCAAATTACATTCCAAATAAAGTCCCATCTCATAATCATGCCTACTGGTCTTCCTTAAAGTTAAGGGTATTCATAAAGTCTCTAATAATATTATCCAAGGGTTAACACCACTAAAATTCAATTAAGGGAAAACTTCATTTATTCTGGGAAGGTCGATCGATCGACCTTGACCTTCGATCGATCGATTTTGTCGATCGATCGACTGATGAATGTCGATCGATCGATTACACAGGTATGGTTACGGACTGCTTCGATTTGCAGATTTGAAAACATCCCAAAACTTATTTTTTAAAGCATGATTCTCTAATATAACGTTATAGTAATGTCATATAACCATCCTACAATATTACTAACGTCCATAAATCAATATTTCAACAACTAAAGGCTACGTATGGATCAATCTTTATCAAAAACCTAGTTTTCTAATTTATCTCAAGAACATTCATAAACCTCATCTTAAATCCGTTTTTGGTATCACAAAAGTCAGTAATTCTCTTAATATGATCTTCCAGTAACATTCTACATGCAACCTATATCCCAAAAATTAAACTAATAACTCCAATCTTATGGGTTTTTCATTATCTTCCAAGAACACATAAAGTTTTTGAATAATCTAACATGGAAGAAGCATTCTCCGAAATTTAAATGGAATAAATCACTTGCCTTGATTGTCTCTGGATTTGGTGTTGGATTTGTAAGCTCTTTCTGCAGATTTTATGCAGAATTCCTCCTCTTTCCCTTCCTCTCTAAGCTTTCTTCTTCCAAAGGTGGCTATGGTGGCTAGGGTTTCCTTTGGGAGAGTTGGAAGACTAAATGATAACCTACGTAGCTTTCTAGGTTAATAAGGGTTGGTTATGGGCTTAGTGGGTCTTATCCACATCAGATTTAATTAACCAAATTTTCGTCACTTTTAATTCCTCAAAACGTGAAATTACCAAAATACCCTTTAAGTTGCCGGTATGGCCTAAAATACCCCGGGACCCAGACTATACCCCCGGCTAGTGTTTTCTGACTATCTCGACCCTTTCGGACGCGATGGCGCACTCAAAACGACCATACGGATTATAGATTTTAAATTCACTTTTTATTATCAAAATATTATACCGTGACGCGGTGGTCCCACGCGTCTCAACAAAATTTCTAAAATTCCGTATATAAATCCCACAACAAATTTTATAATACCAAGTTCATATATAATCATATATGCACAAAATCAAATACCAATTCGCATCACATTAGTATTTTTATCCCGGATTAATTTCCAATTAATACACATTTAATTAATTAATCCTCAAAATAAATATAGCCAAAAGTACGGGGTATTACACTCATCTTCTCTGACTTTCTATTTCTGCCATTAACGAATTCCTCTAACCTCCAAACTCGTCTATGGTTCATCTCAAGAACACACAACATTTTTATCATATGGGAACGTGATTAGGACCTCCCCTAGAACCTCAAATACAAATTAAATTTCACAAATCTCTACTTTTCCGAATTTGGGGAATTTCCAGGTCTTTACTCGTTCTGTACCAATTTCATCTGTTTATCCCAAATTCATTCATAAATTTCTACTGGTTTTCACATCTGAATAAATTATCTCAGAACTATGTAATATAATTAATTCCCACGTTAATTTCCCATTAATTTCATTCAAGTGTTCTATATACAAAAATCCCTTTTTTGTACCCTTTTACACCCAAAATGAATTTTGATTTACACATCACAAAAATATGGATTGGATATCATAAATAAACATCACAACAAGTTAACCACTTTCCCTTGGGGTACATTGGGTATGATCTGTTGGTGTAGAGGCAAGCTTGGTGATGAGCACCCAATCTGTTCCTTGTTTTATCTCTAAAAGATCCCCATATTGTGTCTAACTGCTCCCTCTCACTTTCTTCCCAATTTATTAGATTTAGGTCTATGTTTATCTATCATTTCCCACTCTTACATTTAGGTCTTAAAACACTTATCCCATTTTTAGCCTAATGGGTTAAGCCCAAGTGACCCAAATATCCTCGTATGGGCCCGATTATGCCTAAAAGCTCCCCGTGACCCGTTTACTACCCTCGTGTATACTTTTTTGACTATCTCATCCCATTCAGACTCAACCATGCACTAAAAATTGACATCCAAATTAATTTATAAAAATCCTTATCTCACACCCAAATTAGTCTATAGCGACTCCTGGCTGAGATAAATAAATGCCATGTCCCTAATACACCTTATGACGGAAAAAAATTATTACTATTCACTTAGTAATTAAATTTTCCCAAATATTAACCATTCACTCTCCGATTAATATTTAAATAATTATTACCGTACTTAATTCAATTAAATTACAACACACAAGTAATTGAAAATTTCACGAATTAATGAAATATTACATGAACAGAAATACGGGGTGTTATGTTAGGATCTATGTGGCTTTTCACTCTTCAGCTTAGCGTTCTTTGATGTAGAGCCTTATGATAGTATTGTTGTATTCCTTTAGGTATGCAACTTACGTTCCCCTGCTATCAAGTATAGTTGATGTGATTCATATAGGAGTTCGATTAGGCATTGTACATCGAACAATTTTGGACGACCAACGAGGGTCGCTAAAAGTACTGCAAGAGGAGATGGGAGGTAGAAAATGTAGAGTATTCGTGGAATAGGATAATCACTTGGGGGCAGTAAATTTCCCCAATCACTGTCGTAAAGAACAGTAATGCAATTTGGACTCACTCAACATTGTTGGAAAGGAGTGAGAGTCGGGGAGGATTATTTTTGAGAGTCAGTCACCATGTGTGAAGGAGAATATATGGAGTCAAACGAGAAATTTTTGGTAAAGTGTGACCATAAGATCGTCCATCCACTATTCAAATAGGGGTGCGAGTGAAATTTCAGAGTTTATGAAATGGGTAAGATTGTAACTGATCATGAGAGAGACGATAAATTGTATAAGCATACTTCGTAAACGATGAATGGGATACAAAGAACGATAAAAGAACCCGTAAATGGATAATGAACTATGTGACAATAGGCAATAAGGGATGGGAAATCCGACTAGGATGACTAGTGTTGAGGTCGGCAATATCTTTTGTTTCCCAGCTTACATTAAAGCTTCTAAGATGCAGGAGCCAATAAGGTTAGAGAGTTTAACCTAAGAACGAAATGAGATTTAATGGTGCTAGTGAAGCACGATTGAAGGGTATACCTAGTAAGGGACCCATCTTGACATTATAAATTAAGTAAATTTCTACCTATTGACGATGGATTTGATATGGGTCATCGAGGCCAATAACAAGTCCCATAGGGCTAGGGAAGCCAAAGGAACAAAGGGGGAAGCACTTAGGGTCAATACTACCAAGTACGCGAGAAGGACAACCCCAACATGGTCATTTGGGCCAGAGGTAGGGGATTGACACAGAGAGGTGTGTTATGTGTGGAAGTGGAACCACAACAATTGATTATGTCCACAGTGAGTCATGGGATAGAAGTGGGATGTCCAGTAGGGATAATAATTGAGAAGTTTTGGTTCAATCGTATGAGAATATTATGTCCGGGAGTCATTTGATCCGTCGGTGTATAGGTGAGAGGAAGTATGAATCTTATCCTCGGATAGATGGAGTGAATTTCGTGACACGAGTGATCACAATATTCTTGTTAGCACTGTCTCCACGTGGGGGACCAGTTTAGTGGGTTTATAGTATTGTTACTATTAAGTATATGGTTACCATGGGGTAATAGGGACCTCTTTTGTTTTATCTGTAGGGAAGCAGACGTGAAAACTGGGAGGGTACATTTTATGAGATTTACTCATTTTGAAGAGTGTTATGAACGCATGATTTTTCCTGGGTATGGATTGGTTAGCAATGGGTGTGAACTATTATGGATAGTGATAGTAAGTTTTGGTGTTCGTGACACCACGTTATGAATGACTCCTGCTAGGTGTCACTTGAGAGGGATCCTAACCTATATATATATATATATATATATATATATATATATATATATATATATATATATGTGTGTGTGTGTGTGTGTGTGTGTGTGTGTGTGTGTGTAGCTTGTATTATGAGGTACGATAGAACTATAAGAATGTCTTATATTATTATATTTTTCCCAGTATGAAGGGATGTATACTGAAGCAATTCAGGGCGGTTAAAATTATTTTCGAGTGGGGAGAGATAGCTCGGGATTTATTTTACGCAAGAACTAATGATAGTAAGGGAGCGGTATTTTATGTTGTCTCTTGTACCATAAGAGTAGGCGTATATGCTTTTGTGTTAAGCGATAAGTATTTGGGGGAACGTGCTATGGACTGAGGGTATAACAGATCTCAACGACCGATAATGTTAGGTAGTAGTGTATCGAGGGGGTTCCTTATTTGGATTTCTCTTTGCAAGACGTCCCACGCATGAAACTTAGCGCAACATTGGAAGTGTGTAGATGTTTGGTCGTTAGTACATAGGTTGGGTACCCCGGTTATTATTCATGTAAGTGAAATGACTACGGGTTGAAGTTATACTACGGGTTACTACTAGCATAGTCGGGTAACTTTCGTGCGGTTGAGCACGGGGAGAGGGTGTATGGGCACCCTGTTTAATAAAGGTAATTTTTATGCAGTTAAACACGTGATATAGGGTGTATAGGAGCCCTGGTTA
Source organism: Sambucus nigra (assembly GCA_949130495.1). Taxonomy (NCBI): domain Eukaryota; kingdom Viridiplantae; phylum Streptophyta; class Magnoliopsida; order Dipsacales; family Adoxaceae; genus Sambucus; species Sambucus nigra. Next base: position 59,216,171 of record OX422213.1, read on the forward strand.
GTGTGATTTTCGAGTCATCTTAAATTAAAGGGATGTGTAAATAAAGATATTGAATGAACGCCTATGGGGCAGTCAGAGAATAAGTGGAAAAGTGTAGTGAACTGAAATCTATTTGAGAAAGGAAACGGTCTGACTATATGTATATCAAGGATAACTACCTCCACCATATGGAGTGGGAAGGTGGGGGATACCTATGCAATAAGATATCCCTAGGCAAGGGAGAAACCCACATTTTTGGGAAGATAGAAAAGCGTATCACGTAGTCATATACATAGAGTGGTTTTATGCATAGACAAGGTATAGAAAGTGCCTGACAAAAATTGCACAAGGAATAGAGTTCTTGAGGGTGGAAATTGGTGTATAATGGGACATAGTGAATTTGTCGTCCGGTAGACCATTTAAGGATGGAAAAAGGTTGATTGGAGGGTATCAACCAGGAAATTTTTTGTATTCTATGGTTCCAGTGAAGGGATTAATGCTTAAGTTGGTTGGTAAACTGTCAGGAGGTGATCGGGCCAGAGTTACATATTGGATTGAATGTGTCGCCCATAAGTCGATGGGTAGATGGGAAGTGAGGATTGTGCATTTTAGATTTTTAGATAATTTAGGAGTAGTATTTACCACAGGTAGAGTTACGTGTCGTGCCTCATAACGTTTTGGTCTATGTGACACCTTAGTAGACTTTATGGGAAAAGTCTCATTATCCACCTTTAGTAGATAAAAGGTAGGAAAATAACAAGATTCTAGGACCCTTGATGGGTTATGGTCCATCAGCGGGAATTAAGTAAGTTATATCCTTTCATATAGTTCAGGGACGTAAGGAGGGGTACGTCACCGTGAGTTAAAGGTTCAAGTCTGACATGATTAATTAGGGATGATGAGGGTAATTACCCGGAAGACATTCAGGCATTTTGGAAACAAGGAAATTGACAACCATATAGGAGGGAAATTTCCTAACTGAGAGATAGTGGAGCCGGCGAAGTATAGGCTCATCTTTTGGGGCACTATGTTGTCAGGGGCGATCGAGTTAAAAATTTATGACCAGGTACTGGTTTGGGTGTCTCCTACGAAATGAGTGATAAAGTTCGGCAATAAAGGGGAGCTAGCATCGAGGTATGTGGGTCCTTTACCTATCTTTGAGAGGCTGGGACTCGTAGCTTATCGACTGGGTTTCCAGAACATCTTCAGCAAATACAGGATGTGTTCCATGTGGCATAGATGGAGGGATATAGGAGGAGCGATTGAGATTTTTGGGGAATGTTCCACTCGAGAATAATGACTTGCAATAAGACACCTCATATGAGGGGAGACTAGTAGCTATGTGAGCACAAACTGCAGTCTAAGACAGTACCACCAGTTAGAGTGTAGTGGAGTGGGGTCATCACAGTATTGATGAGTATATGTGGGACCGAGAGGAGGATATGTGAGAACAGTATCCAGAGTTATTCGTCGCAGTAATGACCAAATTTTGGGAACGAAATTCCTTTGTGAGGGGGGAGTATGTAACACCCCGTATTTGTGAGCATGTAATATTTAATTAATTCGGAAAATTTTAAATTACTTGTGTGTCACAATTTAATTAAATTAATTATGGTAATATTTATTTAAATATTAATCGAAGAGAAAATGGTTAATATTTAGGGAAATTTAATTACTAAGTGAATAGTAATAATTTATTTACGCCATAAGGCGTATTAGTGACGTGGCATTTATTTATCTCAGCCGGGAGTCGGTATAGACTAATTTGGGTGTGAGATAAGGATTTTTATAAATTAATTCGGATGTAGATTTTGAGTGCACGATTCAGTCCGAATGGGACGAGATAGTCGGAAAAGTGTACCCGAGGGTAGTAAAAGGGTCACGGGGCATTTTTAGGCATAACCGGACCCACACGGGGATATTTGGGTCACTTGGCCTTGTCCCATTAGGATAAAAATAGGATTCGTGTTTTAAGACCTAAATCTAAGAGTGGGTAATGGGAGACAAACATAAATCTAAATATAAGCAATTGGGGAGAAAGTGAGAGGGAGCAGTTAGAGCCAATTTGGGGATCTTTTGGAGATAAAAAAAGGAATGAATTCGGTGCTCATCATCAAGCTTGCCCCTACACCAACGGATCAGACGCAATGAAACCCAAAAGGCAAGTTGTTAATGTGACACCCCGTCTAATTAAACATTGGGTGATCAGGCCTTTATTAAATTAAAACAGGTTTCTCAAATGGTTCATTCTTAGCATCACTGTCGAAAACTTTTTAATTACTAATCACCTAAGTAAAATTAGACCGGTGCCAAATTTTATCTTTCTTAAAGCAGGTAAATCAACCATGCGGAAAAATAGTAAAACAACCACCATGTACTAAAACCCAAACAACAAAGTATAAGTACAAAAGAATAAGAGTAATATCGAATAAACCATCGGCTAAAAATACCAAACAACCATAGAACAAGAACAAACCACTAATCTGGAATTAAACATCTGAGACTGATACCGGACCACAAGTCCATACATAGAATAGTGTGAGATCCTGTACTAGATCTGAATGAGAGATATCGTCTAGTCAAAATCCTGTAAGCATCCACTGTGCTACAACTTCGAGTCCCTGGAATGAAATCACCATACATGGCGTCCCTGTGGCTGGACACCTAAAAGGTTTTGAAAATATTTTATAGCAAGAGTTAGTACTCAAAACATTTTAAAAATATTTAGCAAGCGTTTATCACAATATAAGATGCGGTTATTGATTACACATGTTAGGTTCTCGTACACTCTCTTGAGTTTACTCACCCCTCATCTCTTGTGCACACCTAACGTTCTACACTTAGCCTACCTAGCCATATCTTCGAAGCTATCTAGGACTAAGTAATCATCTGAACTTATCTATACTTAAGTTCCATTACCGCCCATACAGTATAACCGTTTCACTAACATCTCGCGTATGTTAATAATTCTCAGGCAATATTTCATCTATATTATTTTTCAATACTTCTCATTTAGTTTCACTACTAAAATTACTACAATTCTCACAATTGTTATCTTTCCACTTGTGTAATTAAGTTTCACTACTTAAATTACTAATTAGATATTCTATATCTAACATTTCACTTCGCCATTAAGTTTCACTACTTAACTTACCAGTTCAGTATGTATTTTAGAATACATAATATACATCAATCTACTAATACACAGAAGTAGAATATTATCAAGTATATATTTCACACACAATATATACTAAATATCAATCATCATTATTTTGCCCTCTTTATACACGTAAAGGACTCTTGGTTCGGAATGATTCATCGACCCCAAGTAAGAATTGGTTCGGAATGATACATCGACCCCAATTATTTATATACACACGTAAATGATTCTTGGTTCGGAATGATACATCGACCCCAATTATTTATATACACATGTAAATGATTCTTGGTTCGGAATGATACATCGACCCCAAGTGAGAGTTGGTTCGGAATTATCCATTGACCCCAACTATTTTTAAATATATATATATATATACACATATTCTGGTTCGGGACTCTTTCATCGCGACACCAGTTCAAGGTTTGGTTCGGCATCTCTCATCGACCCCAAACATATAGTAACTTTATGTTAGTTCGGAATGTCTCATCGACCCTAACATAATTAATTTAGGTATCAATCTCTCGACCTAAAAGATCACATAATTCAGTAGGTACACGCCCGACCTATTAATTATATACGTACATAATATTTCAATCTCATATATTAGCCGTACAACATTCGCTTTACGATTTATCTCATTAATCGCATTTATTTGAGTATTCACATAACTCTAAGGGTCCTAGTTACCCCTTACATATAATTTCAGTAGTTATTACTTACCCTACGGGTCTATTACTTAAATTGAATTTACTTCGCCCCGTAACTCAATTTCCGAAGTCCCCGATACTCCACTAAATCGGATTATTCTCCTCGGTCTGTAATCCAAGCCCTACACTCAATGGCCTTATCGGACCTCAACAATATACCTATTGGTCTTATTCTCACTCCCATATAAGTATATTATAAACCCTAGGATACTCATTCCTTCCCGAAAATCAACGAAGACTTAAACACGAAAATTCGGGAAAACAGCTTGCGTCGATCGATCGATTGCTGGGTTCGATCGATCGACATAGTCGATCGATCGATTGTTCGAGATCGATCGATCGATCGAACAGGGGCAGACACAGTTCGTCTTCTTCGTTAATATTTTCCTCCATTAACAAATCTTCAAACTCCATTATAGTCCACCAAACTTCGACCCAATGATCCTAATATGTTTTCACATATACTAGGGAAATTTCTAACGAGTCAAATGCATCAAAACTCCAATCCCTTTTAAAGAAATGGTGAATTAAACCCAGAATTTCTTGAAACCCTAATTATGGTGTTCTTCCCATATTTTCATTCAAAATCCAGATTTTATTCCGAAAAATCATCAAGTTTAATCTGAATATTAATCCTCTACACAAGTTAAATCATTCTACATGCGATTCCTATCCCAACATGTATAAATATCATCATTCTCCTATCAAGATATTGATTTAAACAAGACTATTCAAAAACCCTACACATGGGTATTATAACTTTATAATTTTTGCAATAAACAACTTGCCTTATGATCTGTAGGGTCTGATTTCGTGGTTGTAGTTGATGATTGATGATCTTCATCCTTCAATTCTTCTTCCCCAACAATTTAATAGTGACAATCCCCTTTGAATCTTTCCCAATTCTTTCTTTTGCCTTAGAAAGTTGTGCCTCTCTTCTCTTTAATGGTATTGGTGTTGTCATGGGTGTTCTAACCCTAATCCCTCTATCATACGGCTGATATAAAGCTCTCAATTTCGTAGGTCTCCATACCCTCTCATGTTAAAAGACCAAAACGCCCCCGAACGGTCTCGGTTTAGTCCAAAATTACCCCAGGACTCAACTAGTACCCCCGGGTATACTATTTTGACTATTTTGGCCCTTTCGGACTCATTTGTGACCTCTAAATAATTATTTGAGTCACTTAAAAATATTACTCGTTCTCACCCCAACACGGTCTACACGCGTTAAGTAACTATTTACCACTCGCACTAAATAAATATAATGAGTCAATATAAACCGGTATCTATCTCTCGATTAATATTCCATAATTATAATTTTTAAATAAAACTCTTTAAATTACTACTCTTACGTAATTTAAATTAAGCCATAATTTTCTCATTTAATTCTCCAATCTAATTAAATAGAATTATTTGGAATATTCAGAAATACGGGGTATTACAGTTAACTACCTATGATGTTTATTTATGATATCCAATCCATATTTTTGTGATGTGTAAATCAAAATTCATTTTGGGTGTAAAAGGGTACAAAAAAGGGGTTTTTGTATATAGAACACTTGAATGAAATTAATGGGAAATTAATGGGAAATTAATGTGGGAATTCATTATATTACATAGTTCGGAGATAATTAATTCAGATGTGAAAACCCAGTAGAAATTTATGAACGAATTTGGGATAAACAGATGAAATTGGGACTAAACGAGTAAAGACCCAAAAAATCCTCAAATTAGGAAAAGTAGAGATTTGTGAAATTTAATTTGTGTTTAAGGTTCTAGGGGAGGTCCTAATCACGTTCCCATATGATAAAAATGTTATGTGTGCTTGAGATGAACGATAGATGAGTTTGGAGGTTAGAGGAATTCGTTAATGGCAGAAACAGAATGTTAGAGAAGATGAGGACCTGTTCGGTCAATCGATCGATGGCTGGGATCGATCGATCGATGGTTGGGAATTTTTTACTGTTTGGCATTGGGAGTTATAGGTGGGATTTTCTTTTAGTTTAATTACCATCAAGTCTAATTAAGGGAGAAAATTTAATTAGGGAGGTTAATATCCTCACAATTATTGGGGCATATAATTGGGAGTGGTGGGGTAATTAACTGTAACACTTACGTTTGAATTTTGAGAATAAATTCTGAGAAATAAAATAACGAACTGGGTGAATAAGTTCAGGTATAGTAGTAGGGTGACACTACTCACTTAAATTAATTCCGTATGAAAAACTAATAAATTTGGATTCGGGGATTAGAATCGGGTGTTATATTAATTTCGGGCCAGGAGAGCGAGCCCGAGTATATTGGTTGGGTGACGCCAATAATAATTTAATTAATTAATGTGAAAATTAATTCATAATTAAAGTTGGACCATAAACTCGATGTAACACCCCGCCTAATTAAATACCGGGTGGCCAGTCCCATACCAAATTAAAACAGAATATACAGTTGGCTCATTCTTAGCATCACTGTCGAAAACATTTACAACTCACCCAATACTCAATTAAACTGGTGTTAAAAACTCTCCAAATTTAAATTTCAACAAAACCATTTTTAGTTTAAGAATAACACTACACATTTTATTCTACAAAACTGGTAACACAATAAATAACACAAAAGAATTTAAATGCAACTGGAATAAACATTCCCAAATAATATAAATCCTTTACAATAATCCCAACAATATTAAATGTATTAAAAAGTCCCGAATACAATAGAATTTGACCTCAATAGAAAAGATAACTGAATCCTTTGGGCGACATGCTCGAACTAAGAATACTGTGAATAAAAAAGATGATAAGCGTCTAAGCAAAACTTCCATAGCTCCATAGCTCGTCACAATCAACTATGGTTGGCGTCCCTGTTTCTGGACACCTGATATAGAGATACAATAGAAGAAAAAATATGCAAGGAAACGGGTCAGAGCCCGAATGTGTAGATTATTTTTAAAACGGCAAGTATTTAACAAGTGCAATAAAGCATTTATTATGTACATGTTAGATCCAACTCTCACTTGCAATTCTCACCTCTCAACTAGAGTGCACACTTAACGTTTCCTATTAATCTCCTAGTTAATGGTTCCTCTTTTCTAGTCTCCATATTATAATTCCATTCCCATATCATAATCCCCGTATGTCCCATACCATACGTCACATTATTATTCATTTACATTTCTCATTTATGATTAGTTTCTCATTAACATGAATCATTACTCATTAATCTGAATCATTTCTCATTAACATGAGTTAAGCTATTCAATTCTATAAGCATAAACATTCATTAACTTAATTCCATTATATTTTTCTATTCACAGTTATTTACAATTATCACCGTAGATAGATTTAACCACAATGTATCCATTCAATCATTTAATCCATTATATATATATATATATATATATATATATATATATATTCATATATATTACGGCACCCCGAGTCACAGCTGCGGTGCAATGCATTACTCTGCTATCATGTCCCATCATCGCAGGTCACCGAATAGAGGACTACAGGTTCGGTAAGATTCCACGAACCATAAACATCAACAAACAAATTGGAGGCGAACATAGTTCTCGTATCCATGGGTCACGCACATACCTACGTACCCACAGTCAGCGGACTTATCAACTCCCCGATAAGTCTTTCATAGACCTATGTTCTCGAGCGACAAATCAAAGATCCCATGGATTCATCCGGATATGACTGCCCTCACGCGTAAACCTCCCACCGATAGCAAGTAAGCTAGGTATGTCGTACACATAATCATCAATCAATCAAATAGGTATTATCATACCTATAATATAATATCAATAAGGTAATTATCGCTACCCTAAGATATTTCCCATACGTAGCATTATATTCCACGTAATAATATATCATATCTTTACTTCATAATTTAATTATCCTCGCATCCTATAACATCTCTCCACTCCCGACTTCGTTAAGGTTCATGCGCGGAGCGTCTCGCAAAGCGAAATCCAAACAAGGAACCCCTCCAATACACTACTACTTAACTTTGTCGATCGAGGAGGTCCGACAACTTCAACTATGCGATCGGGATAACCTCATATCTTCTTTCAACCAAATGTGTTCCAAACTCCCATTTCTATCTAGAAGCCATACCACTACGCTCTTATAATTTAATTATTCATTTATCCTAACACCAATCCACTCCCGACGTCGTTAAGGTTCATGCGCGGAGCGTCTCGCAAAGAGAAATCCAAACAAGGAACCCCTCCATTACACTACTACTTAACTTTGTCGAGCGAGGAGGTTCATCAACTTTAAATACGTGATTGGGATAACCTCATACCCTAAGGCTACCCTCTCTCAATGCACAAGATTCAAATAGGATTTTCCTCAACATATAATCAATAAGAAGTCACTAATATCCTACTGGTCCATAGCATTATTTCTCCCGAACTACTACGAGTTTATTTCTCCTTTTTATTAAGGTTAAAACCGATAGTTTCAAATCTCTTATAAGCACATATTCTTTCACTTAGGATTAAACCCTCTTGTAAACCTAAGGATACCCAGGTGTTATATTCAATCACCCCTACTGGTCCTATCTTTAATCCTCATACATCTCCATTTAGAATTTAACAAATGAATTAAGCAACCGAAATTCCGTTCGATATAATTTTCATTATTTTAATTACTTGAATCCAATTCACAATTAATTCAAATCTTATCAAGGGTTTACTGATATTTTATAAGTCCCATAATCTCCAAATAATAATCACCAAAGATCCACAAAAGGTTTGGGATAAGAATCAACATTTAAAAAGAAACAACTTTACTTAAACTGGGGAGGTCGATCGATCGAAGGTAGGGGTCGATCGATCGATCCCTCAGGTCCAGGCCTGATTTCCTGCATTTTCTGCAACTACGGGTTTCACCATTTTTCCACATTCAAACCTTCATATTAACCTCCAAAATGAGTAATGATTATTTCTACATGATATCCCAACATATATGAACGATTTCCAGTACACTAAACATCCTAGAATCATCAAGGGATTGGATTAAAAAGTATGTTTATCTTCTTATTTCCAGAAATTATCAATATATCATCTTCAAGAACACATCAATGGTTTCCATACTTTCTTCAACAGATTCATGGCTATTTCGTGGATTAATATCAACCTAAAACATAAGTTCAATTCCTATATCATTTGAGTTTCCAGAAATCCATTTAATCATTCCAGTATTTCTTCCAAACATGAATAATCTTCTCTTTTCATACTATTCTAACATGGACAATATACAAACTTAAATTGCCATTATCAAACACTTGCCTTTAGTGTAGGTCTGATCCTTTGGTGTAGTTTATCTCAGTTGGTTGTCCCTTCTACGGTCAAACTCCGGTGGTGGCTGGTGGTGGTTGGTGGTGGTGAACCTTGGTTCTTGTTCTTCACCTTCCCAAGTGACTTTTCCCTTCCCAAGCACTCTTACTCTCACTCTAAGAAGATGGCTGCTCTTATTTGTGAAGAGGAGATGAATAACTCCCATTCACTTAATCTACCAATACTTATAATAGTTCCAAATCCGAAATCACTATTCACCCTCTAGAAAAATGACCAAAATGCCCTTTCGGATTGTCTATTCATTCCCAAATAACCCGAGACTCAAAATTAACATCCAAATAGACTTTTTTGACTATTTCAAACCTTCCGGACGCAACGACGCAGTCAAAATGACTATTAGGTCGATAGAAAATAAATTTCCCTATTTAATTTAATAAACTAGTCCCGACACGTCCCATACCGCGTCTGACTAAAAAATATAAATTACCGAATTTATATCATACGGTCATCTCAATGACATCACATTCATATATTACCTAAATATCTTTAAGTAATATTCAGAATCATCCATATTAATATTCACCGTCTGGATAAAACCCGAATGAATTAATTAATAATAAAATCTAATTAATCCATTAATTTAAAATATAACCCATTTAAAAAGTCATTTAAAATTACGGGGTATTACACTCAAGATACTAAGTATAGGCTAGTGTTATGGACTCAGTACACGGTAAAGCTAGGATATTTTATATTTATATATATACGGTGTGCGATAGTATATATATGGCGTGTGCATATAAACATCAGTGATTAGATATTATTAATATTTATACTCTAGTTCTATCGGAGGAGGATGCGCGATGTGGGTGAATCCCCTAGCTTGAGGAGTAGGGAGAGTATATCCCCAAGTCATAGCGTCCGTTATATGGGTGAGGGGCTTATCTCACTTTCAGGGAAGGAATATGACTGCTTCCATTATCTTCATGTTTTTGGCCAAGTTTTTGAGCGACTCGGGCATGGGGTAACTTGTTTATGCGAGTACACCTAGTGTGATAGCACTTTAGAGAATACATCCGGTGAGTTATTACTCGGGAGGATGGGTTATATTTATATTCAACATATGTGTGAATGTTGTAATATGGTTCTATGTATATAATAGGATAAATAGTTATATACGGGTCATTAAATACATGTAGTGAATTATGTTAATTATATATGGGTTATATTCACATTCAACATGTGTGATTGATGTAACATAACTGTGCATACATAATGGGGTGAATAATTATATACGGGAAGTTTAAATACATGGAGAAAAGTGTATTATTTATCTAACTAGTGAGTGTTATATGGCTTTCAAGTAAAGATGATTAACTAAGTTTAGGCGATAAATGGCTTATAAGTCATACATTAAAAATACTCGGGATTGAGTAGGGCGGTTGACAAGAGTTATATCAAATATTTAGTTTCGGGGTAGAGGACTAGGTGGAATAAAAAGAACGCGTTAGGTGTGCACATTAGTTGAGGGGTGAGTATGTCCTTAAGGGAGTGCGATACTAACTAAAATATAAAGCGCATTCATGCTCATTTTATTATTGCAGGTTAATCATTTGCCAAATATTTTCTGAATGTTTTGGGTTCTAACCCTTGCTATAAAATATTTTCAAAACCTTTTAGGTGTCCATCCAGAGGGATACTAGGCTTGATTCATTCCCGAGATTCACGGTTGCAGCATATGTGAATGTTGCAAGATTTGGACAGGCGCCTCTATTCCTTCTATTCCTAGTATAGGGATTTTCTATTAGATATTCGAGCATGTTCTCACAGTTTTGTTTAGTATTTATTTCAGATACTTGAGATCCATTATTATATGTCATTTTAGCCAATGGTTGATTCGTCTAGTTTCTTATTTATATGTGATGGTTGGATTCAGTTAGCTTGTGATTGTTAATCATTTATTTTTGCATGAGTATTTCATTGAATTAATGAAAGATAAAACATGGCACCAGTCTAATTTCACTCAAGTGGTTTTTAATTAAAAAGTTTCAACAGTGATGCTAAGAATGAACCAACTGATAAACCTGTTCTAATTTAATTTAGGACTGATCAACCTAGGTTTAATTAGGCGGGGTGTCACAATAATATCTCGAGAGGCGTATTACGAGGTTTGGGCTTCACGAGTTGAACTTAGTATAATGCTTACATACCTAAGGAGACTTGGGGTCAAAGACAACATAGTTCCAACAAATGGGATATATTTACGGGTGTAGACGAGGGGATAACATGTATACCATATACAACATTACGGTATTTATGGAGCCTAGTCCTCAATATGACATTTATGTTTTATTGGATTGATATATGTATATGGTAAAATAATACCTTAGTCAAAGGCCGACGCTTGAATAGTATTGATATGAAAAAACATACTTTGGGTGCCTCCTCTAGGAAGGGCTTCATTCGCTCGAAGAAGTGGTGAGAGTAAATGGATTTTGGACTTTGTCCTACAAAATTTCGGGTGACACAACTCATTGGCTCTTTCACAAGAAAGATTTTGAAAAATATGTTTCCACGTTTATATTTTGTCAGTGTGGCATTTGATTAGAATTTATTCAATAGATGGGAAAGTCAATTCAATGAACAAATAGAGGTGATGGGTTCGAGACCAAAATTTAAAATATAAATGTTATAAAGTGTGAAGCCAGTCATGTAAATGGGGGTCCAGACAAAGGAGATTGTAAGAGTGTGATTCTCTTGACGCTAGGTTGTTTAAGAGTAAACTTAGGCGAACCCCTATTAATGTCGATAATAATAACAATAAAGGCTATCCTAAATAACAAGAACATAACTAACGTGCATAACTCACAAACTCTCGTGTAAAACTCAATGATAAGCAATTAACACAATTTGTTTAGAATAATAAATGAAGCTCTGATAGAAACTAGCTAAAGGGGGGGGGGGGGGGGGAGAGAATGAGATAATAACATTAGACAAACCTCAGGTAGGTATCTCAAATACCTTAGTTTGAGGAAACACGGTTCAAATGTCAGTAAATTCCTATGTTCTGGAACAAAATTGGGTAAAGCATTAATGGTGGGGGATAAATGTTCTTTGGATTGTATTAACTCCCTCAAGATGTTACTTTGGTATAAAAATCACATTATCTCTCAAATTGTACAAAGGGGTATACATAGTCTCAGCTCACACATGTGGAGCCTTTGGTGCATTAAATGTTGGTCATTCCACCATACCCAATATGTCAAATGCTTTAAATACTGAGTGAAATTTTGAGTGACTTGTTCCTGTATTAGACGACGCCACATTATGTGTTAGTGCTAAACCAGTCAGGTGCTCATCAAACCACCACTATTTGAGCTAAGTCTAATTTGACTTGATTTAGATATGGCATAACTACGTCCATATATTATATGGAAAAATGCTCAATTTAGTGCAAAAACTTAGTGGTAGACAACCGAGTAAGCTCAAAGATATTCTCTCCTAGTTTCTTGAATACTTCTCATTCGACCCAAGGTGTAACATTGTTCTGTTAGGTAATAATTTTAGTTATGGTTGCTCGAGTAATGCCATTTCATCCTAGATAGGTGTTTTACCTGGTGTATCTAAAATGATGAAATTTTGTGTTAACAAAGCCTTTATCTCTATCCTCTAAACCAATTCCCTCAAAGATTCCCTAGTGAGGTTGCTCGATAGAGCATAAAATCTCTCATATAGCCTGCCACACAAGGTCCATCACTGGTACCAAGAAACCTCACCTCAATAATAAACATAACCTAAATTTATGACACAAAATAAAAATATATTACAAACTCATAAAATACCTGGTGAATCTAACTAGATGCCTCTAGCTAGTTTCCTTTGTATTTGATTGAGTTTTTGCTTTGATATTTTCATTAAACATCTCGATTGAATCCTCACACTCCTTTATAATGCCACTAATCTTTGATGATTGATTCTTTAGTTTATGAACTAGTTTCTAAATAAGGAGGTCTATCTCTAAGTAGGGGTTTGTCTATAAGACCCTAGTACATTTGTACCTCATAGAGTAATTTGTTTGTGTAATATTTTTCTTTAGGAAGCACCTTTCTTCGAAAAACCATAACCTTGAAGACAACTTTGTATTGACATACCTCCTTTTGAACCATCTTGAACCATGAAACCAAAATTTGCAACAACTTTCGTTGAAATTACTCAACTTGTTGAAAATGGACATAGAACGTGTGAACACGATCATTTCATAACTCTTTCATTTAATGTTGTCGCCCAATCATCAAACACATCTGCTTCCTAATGGCACATGTCGTCATGGGTTGATTATTCATTTCCTAACGTCAATCAAGCCATTATTTTCCCCAAGATTTCAAAAAGAGTTTGGGTACATGAACTATCTAAAGGAAAAATGTTTTTTTTCCCTAATCCTTCAAATACACTTTATCATTATCATTTAAAACTTTTTTAACTTTTTCCTTTGATGCTAAAACCTCAAAGTCTTTCTAGAGAGAGAAAGTTCTATTGTTGTCTAAATCTCATTTAAAATCCTTTATTAAACCCAATTTCTTTTATAACTTCTCATCCCCATAATTTCCAAACAATTTTTCATTTATTTCTTTCATGAAAAAATGTCAATACTTTAACCGCTTCCTCAAGAGAAACTATTGAAGTTTCTACTTAAGGCCACTATCGCGAATTTGGCTGAGCACAAAGAGTTGTTAATCTCCTCCTATTATCGTTCTCCTTATTTTGTGGGGAGGTATATGTTTACCTAAGATGCCTAATCTTTAAAATACATTATTGAGGGTGTTAATCACCCTACTTTGGTGGCGGAAGAGCTAGAAGATGCCACTAACATAAAGTTTGTAACCTCCTCTTTTATATTGATTTTTAGGCTTGTCAAGGAGATTTACCCTATTTTAACATCGATTGTAAAGAACCTGGTGGTGACTCTGAAGGGTTTATAGTATTGTACCTTTACATATATGATATGTAGAAGGAGACACTTAGAAGTGTGGGTCATTCTCATGCTACCAAGTGGTTTAAGAACTTCATTTTATCTTAAAAATGCCATCTCGTATTGATCTCTCAATGGAGTGTTGCCACGCATAATTTTGTGCCATGGAAGGGAGAATTCTCAATCATAGCGGAAGAAAAGTGTGATATATATCACTTAGTTCCATGTGTCTGATAGGAAGGAATTCACTGCCGCGCAAGCGTCAACTACGCACCAGTCGTTTTGAATTCGGCTCACTAACTCTATAAAGAAACCAAAACTTATGACTACAGTCAACAGGTGAGTATAGCGGCCAAGTACGGGTATAAAAAATCCACAGAGACGAGTTGCTAGAGTATTATTTGGTTTAATACTTCAGGAATAAAAGCATAAAAGATAATTATACATAGAAAAATAAAAAGACGCAGAAATGGAAATGATTAATATAGGCGAGTGTATTAAAACTAGACTAACAAAGCGAGCAAAAACTATAGGTTGCGTTGAATATCCCTCACTCGAGATAATAAGTATAAAATGGTTACATCGGTCGACGAGTTATTACGAATGCGTCTCATTCGACAGTTAATTAAATCAAGGGTTGTCATGCCCCTAAATTCGCATAAAAGCCTAATATGATTTTGGCGTCAACAAATACCACGAAAATTACGCATGCAATGTCATAAGAACGGAGCATACATGATACGCCCCGTCAAATATCCTAGGCCTAATAACTAGGACAACGCACTCGAAATAGACCCGTAAACTCCATCACCAAAGAAAAGTAACATCTCAACCCAGGGTGAGTTCAATCCGACTAATTTAGCTAGAAAGCATATTAAAAGACATTAAGTAAATGAAAGCAAGTAAACCTAATTATGAAAGAAATAAATAACAAGAAATAAATATTAACTAGGCATGGAAATTAATGGAAGCAAGTAAACAAAACAATAAACAAATGAAAGAGACAAAGAAATAAGCTTACATTCATCAAAGTTGGTAAAACACCCAAAGGAAATAGAGATGGAAAAATCTCCTGACAAACCCTAAACCTAATGTAAAATGTAAGGTGTCTCAAAATAGAAACCAAAAATTGGTTTATATAGTAAGTGGAATTAAAATAGAAAAGAAAAGGGAAAAGAAAAGAAAAGAAGAAAGGCAACAAATATTTGATACACGCGGTCGATCGGTCGTAGGGGCGCGGTCGACCGCGCCTTTGAGTTAAGGCCCACTGTCTCCTTTCCACGGCAAAATACAAAACTGCGGTCAATCGATCCTTGAATTGTGGTCAACTGGTACTCTGTTTCTCAGCCTTTTTTTGTCCATGAAGAGGGGGAAAAGGTTGATTACGGAAACGTCCATAACTTCACCATCCGGACTCCAAACTATGCGTCGTTTACGGCCACGTGATTCTAAATCAATGAACTAAGCATCCTTGGAATTTTGATGAGCCATAGATGAAATTTATTATGATTAAAATGCCCTTAAAGCAGCATACAGCGACAAAACTTCTCTAAAATGCAACGGATCCTCACTTTTAGCTTTCCAATACCTACAAAAGCATAATTAACCCCTGCAAAGCATGTATATATCCAATTCTAAGGTTGTCTGGTTAATGAGCATAAATATAGGCATTAAGGACTATAAAAGTGCTAGAATGCATAAAGATATAGGGAAAAAAATATGCAATATTTATGTCGTATCAGTTTCCATGTCTCTTTAATCCCTCAACACTTAATGTTAAAGAGATGAAGAAACTTAAAACACTTGATCATATTATTAAAGATTGTATTGGTCATTCCAAGAAGGACATTTTTGTCCAGTTGATCAAGTATTTCTAATAACCGTTTCTCAAGCTTATGAAGGAGAAGAAGAAGGAAGGGTTTGAACCCGCTTATAATTTTGGTCCACGTTATAACAATGACTTAGAGTTAGTTGTGTACATCCTTTATCTATTTTCTCTATTTTTA
Source organism: Sambucus nigra (assembly GCA_949130495.1). Taxonomy (NCBI): domain Eukaryota; kingdom Viridiplantae; phylum Streptophyta; class Magnoliopsida; order Dipsacales; family Adoxaceae; genus Sambucus; species Sambucus nigra. The sequence goes on from OX422213.1 coordinate 59,232,297, forward strand.
TACTCGGTAAGCCAAGGAGCATCGTAAATATTTCTCCATGGTTGGCTCATATATTCAATATCATATTTGAGCTATAACTCTAGGTTCTCTGTATAGCTGGATATAAGACGACATTTTGATATGGCACACTCAGTTGGCTTCTATGACATATTGAATTTTTCCAATACCATCTTGTTGATGGGTTTCCTCTATGGAAGGCCCCTGGGCTTGATCATTCTCATATTTATATTTCCATGTTTCGTTTTCAAAGACCACTCATAACTCAGTGGAACATGGACACAAAGCAAGAAGTGTTTCTTTCCTTTGTTCAATCACATCTGTAAGCACAATATTTTTAATTAATTCAATTTGTATGTATTGGCTTTATTCTGGACAAAAAAATTTCACTCATAGGTTAGGCTTTGTTTTGACCTTTCAAGCCTATGCATATTTTATTGAATATATAGAGGCAAATATTCAGAGATTGCATGAACGTCCATGTTCCGTGCCATGTTTAGTCTACATTTTTCAAGGATCTCTTAGGTATGAATACATATACATTTTGATTATTGGAACTTAATTTGGGTGTTTGTTTTTATAAAATATTTTAGAGCAAATTTTTTTAAAAGTTTTTCAAAGAAAAGGTAATTTTCGTTAAAACGAATGACTTTAAGTCTTCATTCGAATGCGATTGGTTGTTCGTTCAAATGAACATTAAATAGGATTTCTTTGTTATCAGCACTAATGTTGTTCGAAGTTCATTTGAAGTTGGTTTAAACGAAATTTGTTATTCTTTTAAACGAGTTCATGTTTTCTTCGAACAAGATTATTTTTTCAATTAAACAAACCATTATTTTTGTTTAAACAAGATTTTTAAAAAAAAAATCTCCTCAAAAGATGTTTTTTCTATATAAGGGTTCTGGCATTTAGTTTTAGAGAGAATTTTTACAAAAATAATTTTTCCATACACATCTAAAAGTTTCCAAACCCTAGTTTCACCCAAAGTGTTTAAGATCCAAGTTTCATTATAATATATGCATTGAGATCTTATTTGTGGGCACCAAGAAGTTTATTCTCTTCATCTTAACTGAGAATCATTTTGTGTGGTGGATTATGTACTAGGTTTGTTATTTACACACGGTGGACTCCGTCGTGTGGTGTTATGGTGAAGAAGTGGTTCATCTGTATTCCATATCCGTAGACGATTGTTGAGCCTTATTGGTGGACATATAGGCATGTGTGGACTCACAAGTTTTAGCAATTGCGTTAGTGGACTCATGCATATCACTGTGGAGGAAAGGTTGAAGATTGAAGACGCGCCAATGATTGTGAAAGTGTTGAGTCTATGTTAAAAGTCATATATGGACTTTTATAATTCCTCATCACAGTGAATGTATGTGGATGGACGTACGATGTTTTTCCTATTGTGGGTTTTCCTCGTGCATCGGTATTTTTTTTATTTTATTCTTTTTCTCACCTAGATATATGTTTTTAGGACAAGATAAAATTTGGTAAACCACTTATCACAACAACTATCTAAAATTGGTGCTTATGGTTTATTCTGTTTAAATTGAACATTTAATTTGAAAAAAATGAAAAATTAGATTGTGTGTTTTAATCACCCTTCATACTTTAGGAAATTCCAATTGGAATCCTTAGTCCAATAACTTTAGCAACCACAACATCCAACAATACCCTATCAGTATTACACCCTATAGTCCTACAACTTCAAATTAGTATCATAGAAGATACACTAAATTTTTGTGTCAAATCCGTGTTTAGGCATGAATTTTAGCAGTTTCAATATGGATGGTTATTCTATTTGTAGGCGTCCTGTGTTTTATGGGTCTATTTACCCATACTAGAAGATGTATATGAAATCAACACTTAAAGATATAGATGTGCGGGTTTGGTTAGCAGTTTTCAAAGGGTGAACTCCACCCACTGTCGAAGATGGGGAATATAGAATCCCTAAACTCATAGAAAATTAGAGTGAGTAAGGGAATAGGTTATCAAACTAGAGGTTTAAATGCTCTATTTTGTTCAGTCACATCGGAGGAATTTCGTTGTATTATGACATAAAAAATGTTAAAAGTGGCTTGATACATACTCCAACTCACCCATGAAGGTACTAGTGTTGTTAAGGTTTATAAACTCCAAAACCTCACCACTCAGATTGAAACTACTCAGATGGAGGAGGGTGAAACATTTGATGAGTTTTACACAAAATTGTCCGATATTATGAATGCGTCTTTTAACTTGGGAGAGAGAATACGTGAAACCCATCTACTTCTTAAGGTCCTTACCTGAAAGATTTAATTCATAAGTGACTGTTTTTAATTCTTGGATACTTTGGACTCTATGAAACTTGAAGAGCTTGTAGGTGACATTCAAACTTATGAGCTTTACATGCTTTCTTCCAAAAAGAAGAATAAAGACACGGGCATTACTTTGAAAGCCCAAAATGAGGAATGACTTGTTTCAGATGATGAATTTGATATCGATTCTAATGGTATGGCCATGTTTCCAAATAAGTTTAGACAATTTTTCGAGTTTGAAAAATAATATAAATATTTAATAAGTTTTGAGAAAAATAAGTATGGCAAGGTTGATCAATTACTTAAAAAACGCAATGATAATTTTAAGAGAATGAGTGAGTTAGATTTTTTGGTTGTGACGGTTATAACCATAGGTCAATCGAGTGTCCCACTAAACTAAGGAAGGGGGCAAGAAATAGAAGGTGTATAATTCCACCCTTAGTGATAATGATCTGGAAGAGGGATCTGATTCCCCCCATTGAGCACAACTTCATCGCGTTCATTGGTAGCCATGTGAGTGATGAAAAATCTTACCATGAAGATAATTCCAAGGATAACACTTCTGAGGCCATTATTTGTGATTTCTAAGAGAGTGACGGTAGAGAGAGTAAATAAAAAGAAGATGGTGGAGGATAGTGAACTCCATGTAGATTTTCATGAGTTGTATTCAAATATGTTGAAATTGACAAAAGCTAATGTAATGTTGGAAGTTGTGTTAAAAGAACGTGCCATAGGAAATGATGAGAGGGTTTTGATTGATGATGTTTGGTCACATGAGAGGAATCTTAAGCAGAAGCTCCAATATGTTAAGGGTGGTAGAGATAGACTTCATGGTTTGATGGAGGTTTTGAAGAGGGATATTCTTGAGTTTGAAGAGTCTAAAAATTTGCCCGAGCCTAGGATTTTGGAGTTAGAGAAGAAATTAATAGAATCAAGTAATGTCAAATTTGATTAGGAATCTAGGTAAAAAAAAAGTTTGACAAAATGTTAGGCACTGACCGAATTAAAGATGGAATTAGGGTATTGTCTTAGATATTTTAAATTATTCCGCTGGTAAAACCAAAACCATGCTTTTAAGAGAGTCAATTATTGCTAGGAATATTATAAAAGGTCAACTCAAGGATAACATTCCTCATATATACACGTGCATACTTTACAGTATAAAAGGTCACCTTAGGCCTTTTTACTTTAATCTTAAAAATGGTCATAGGAAGTCTAAGTATAGAGTCACCAAGGTTACCCAAATTTGAGGTCATCGTGATTCACTTATCAGGATAGGGAATCATGTTTGGAGGCTTTACATGGTAGGCTTATTGATTCTCGAATGCTTGCATATGATACTTCTCATGTTAAATCTAATGGTTGATTGTGTTTGCATGTTTTTCATACACTAGGTTTTGTACTTTATGTTATGTCTACTTCCTAGTTATATGATGTTTTATCTTTTGTATTTTGATTTTTCATTTATTGGGTCTTATTAAAAAAATTAAAATATCTTATTTTTTGTTTAGAGTTGTTTTTAAATTGGTATCATTTTGAATAATGTTTAAAAACTCAAAAAGATTTTTAGTTTATGTGTAGTTTAGTTTAAACATTTTGTGTGGCATATTGGTGTGTGTGAATCAACTTTATTCCATATTTTCATGTATATAGGACAATTGATTATGTGTTTTAATGTTTATATTGCTCATAATTATGCTTGCATGGAGTTGTTCGACTTTAATTTTCTTAACGGATTTAGTTTGGTTATTCCTCTACACATACATGCACGAGCTCATTTGGATTTTAACTTCACATGTTATATTTGAGATGAGTGAGATGTTCTCCCATCAATATTTTCATCAGTATATATCATGTAAGAACTGTTTCCCATGAGTATGTTACTCACTATTGAATACATGAGGGCGCACGGGAAAAGGTCTATGAAAGGAGAAAATTTCCTTTGGAGAAAAGCCACCCTTGGAAAGAGCCTAAAATTGAGAGGCAAAAAAAAAGATTGTAGTCGAACATGTTTGTTTGAGTGATTTTCAAAAAATGGTATCTTCAAAAGAATTGAGTGAGGAAACATGATATTTGGTTATCTTTTGAGGGTGTAATAGTTGAAGATTTACAGGTTTGCACATTGATTTGAAGTTATGCTTGTCATGTCATGATGCTATATATTTTTAAAATAACCAATATTCAGGACTTGTGTGAATTGTGCTTGTTTGTTCTTTGAGTTCACTTTACCTGTCACTTGAGGCTAAATATTAGTTTGATAAAGTATTGCAATCAAATTTAACTCTATGGATATTTCTGACTGATTGGGTCATGACTCATTTGTTTCTTATTCACGCCCCTTCACTCCATCCCACATGTTAAGACACATCGATACTATTCTAGTGCGTAAAGATTATGTGTTTTGTGGTGTTTATAAATATATATATATGTGCTTGTGTGTCATTGATATTTTTTTTCATATTTATACATATGGTATCATTTTGTTTTGAGTCTTTGCATTTACATTTCCTCAATAATTGCCATATGCTTTATCTTTGGATAAAATTGGCATTGTTTATGATCATATTTATATCTCTTATTGCTTGTTTACACTGGCATCTCATGCTTCATTATGTATCCAAATCAGTAACATTTATTGCATCTCTTTTGGTATTGATTGAGCATTGTTTGGATTATTTGTGCTTGTGTTTTCATGTTATGATTGTTTCACTTTACCCCATTTCATGGTCTTATTCATTACTATATATTTCCTATTGATATAAAATGTTCTCACATTTTGATAATTATCTATTCCTAAACAAGGGGGGGGGGGGGGGTGATATCTTTCACTTTAGCTTTGGGAGGCGATATTTTTCTTGGGGGAGACGTCATACCTGGGTGGGGAATGTTAGACATAGGATGATTTTATTCATATACAGCTTTATATTCATTATATATTCTCTTTGCATTTGAAGGTGTGTTTAAGTGTACAGGTTCGAAATATACGTCAAATTTTACAAGCATACAAAGCTACTTAGCGTTTGTGTCTGTCATGTACTTTTTTCTTTTAGTATTAAGGATTGTGTCTTTTAGTAAACTTCATGGCCCATCATCTTTTATTTTGTGTCTTGTCCCGAAATAGCCAAAGGGGAAAATTTGTAAGGACAAATTTATGATCGAGTCAATTTCTACGTATTGGCTTAATTTTGGACAAAGTATTTTGAGTCATAAGTTAGTCTTTGTGTTGACCTTTCAAGGCTATGACAATTTTAATTGAAGACGTGTCGAAAAAGCCTCTGGAATTGCATCATAGTGACATTTTTTAGATCTATTTTTTTAAATTCAAAGGAAAATAATTTTTGTTTTATGTCGTTCGAACGAATTTAAATATTCATTAGAATACGATCTAGATTTTATTCAAATGAACATCAAATGACATTTAACTTTTAGCAGAACTACTGTCATTTGAAGCTCGTTCAGAAATGGTTCGAGTGATATTGGCTATTCGTTTGAATAAGTTCTTATTTAGTTCGAATGAGATTATGTTTTCATTTGAATGAACCTTTGTTTTTGTTTGAATGAGTTTTCTCAAAAAATGTGTCACCTTAAAAAATGTATTCTCAATATAAAGGGAATGTACCATTTACTTTTAGAGAGAATTTTGGGGAAAATCTTTTTACCATACATATCAAAAAGTTCCCAAACACTAGTTTCAACCTAAGTGTTTAAGATCCACATTTCATTATCATATATGCATCGAGATCTTGTTTGTGGGAACCAAGAAGTTTACTCTCTTTATCTCAATTGAGAGTCATTTTGTGTCTTGGATTATGTACCGGTTTTTCTATTTACACATCGTGGACCCCGTGGTGTGGTGTTACAATAAAGAAACAGTGCGTTCATATTCTAGATCCATATATGGTTATTGAGTCTTATTAGTGGACATCGAGGCGAGTGTGGACACACACGTTATGGTAGTAGTGCGGGTGGACTCCTACATGTTGCTATGGGGGAGAGGTTAAAGATTGAAGTTGTTTCAAATATTGGGAGGTCGTTGAGTTTGTGTTTTAAGTCATCGGCCGACTTTTATAATTCTGCATTATAGTGAATTTGTGTGGTTGTCCATTTGATTTTTTCCCATTGTGTTTTTTCCTTGTACATCGACATGTTGTGATTTGTGGATTTATTTTACTCTTATTCTCACCTGGATGCATGGTTTTAGGGTAAGATAAAATTTGATAAATTGTTTATCCCAACAACTGTTTAAAATTGGTGCTTACGGTTTATTCAGTTTATCTTTAACTTTTAATTTGAAAAAATTAAAAATTGGATTGTATGTTTTAACCGCCCTCCGTACTTTAGGGACTTACAATTGGACCCTTAGTCCTATAATTTTAACAACCACAACTTCAAACAATACCCTATTATTATTAGACCAAATAGTCCTACAGCTTAGACATCAAGTGTTTTGAACTTCGTCCTTATACTCAAAAGACCAATTCAAAAAAGGGTTATTTCTTTAAGCCATTTCCTTCGATGGTTAAGATTCTTCAAGTCAATGAGAGATACATTGAGGATGACATGTCACTTTCTATGGTTCTTTTGATTTCCCCTATTCGTCTTCCCTCATATATTAAGTGGAGAGCTTAAAGTGAAGCATATAATCCCGAAAGATGTGGCAGGGTGTTTGGTTATGATCAAGGAATAACCAGGTTTGAATGTGCTTCCACGAGGGAAAATAAATAATTTTTTGTTGTCAACCTTGATTTTACCAAGAGGGTTATGGTTGTTTAATGTGCGTCAAGATAGAACCCGATTCTTCCAATGAAGACATGGCTTAAGATGCTTCATTGTGTTAGTCGTGCCATTATTGACCAACCCAACTAGAAGCTTTTTTGTACTTTGTTATTAATTAAAATCCCAGTTATTCAGACACAGAAAGATTCAGGCCAAATAAATTTGGGTTGAAGAACATCTCCATCAAAGACTTGATATTCCCCTTGAGTCTCACAAAAAGATCAATTCCTAAGGACTTTCCTCCACCCTATTATGAGGTTGATCCCACGTCCTCAAAGGAGGAAAAAAAATCTTCCACGGTCACTAGTGGAAAAAAGGATAGTTTCTTCCACTCCAGATTCATCTAAATGGGAAGCTTCTATAAAATCTAACAAAAACTCCAAGCCCAATAGAGGTTCCTCTAGCCTTAGTGGTATTCCCCTATAGGTTGTTCGTGAGCTCGATCTATCTCTTATGGAAAAGGTGGAATTAATAGCCTTCGATCTTATTATTAGGCTGGAAACCTCTCCTATTATTATAGGTAATGTTTTTCCACGTATGCATAGGGATCCTATATTATAACGTTGTTCTTTCTCAGGTTCCACGCGAGCGGGTTTCCCCTGTTGAATGAGTAGGACCATTTTTGTCGACCTCTGCTCCTTCCAAATGAAAAAAAAAAACTTGAGGAAAAGGACCAGTGAGGCACATGTGGTCACTATCCCCACAACTCTCACACCTCAAGTTCTTTCTATGAAACTTGGATTGATAAACTAGTAGGTATTGTATTTTCACCCGAGGTAATGCAATTTGTAGTTTGGCACCCATTGTTTTCTAAGTGTTGAATTGCTTCTACATAAGTTAGAGAAAAATATTTATTGTTTCTTTTTCTATAGGATTTACCTCTTCCCTTCATGGAACTGTAAACATTACTAACAACAATCCTTCACCAAAGGCTAATTTAAGTCCCAACATTGAAAATTAATTTATTCTCACCACTCGTGTGTCCCCCATCTCAATAGTCACACTAGTTGTTTAAAGGCATGCTTTATCAAGGCGTGAATCAACTATAACTTCTTGTGAGGTAGCACAAAATTTACCATTCTCTGAGAAAATAGTGAGGGACACAAGTGGAGCTATTTAAATGTTAAGTTCTAATTCTCCCCCGTCTTTTCTTGAGGTACCACTAACAATGTTTCTTTCAATTTTTGCACTTGAGGTAAGTCGTGCAGAAGTTTTCTTGATCACAAATTGTTCTCAAAATTAGTGATTCTCGAGGACTGTTTGTTTTTTAGAAGGCTGACATCCTTCCACGTTTGGTCTATAAGTGGATGTGATAACCCCATTGAGGTTAATAATTTAGGAGATTCTTCCTAGGAGCCTTATGTGACTAGTTATCAAGTTTTATTTCCCCGTCGTGGTACCTGATGTTATTGTATCTTTGAATACGTTTTCTCATGCTCATACAGTAACTATTAAGGAAATGCCTTGTAAAAAGTATCTCTAACATTTACTTTACGTTACTTTTTTTTCCCTCATGTGAACTCATTTAAAGATTTATCGATTTGTGTTATTCTATTTTACCCGTGGTGAATCGAGGAAGCAAACATATTCCCCCACTAAGGTTGAACATCCCCCAATGGCTATTATTTTTTCATTCAGGGAGGTTTTGTATTATTCAAGAGAGCCTTTAACATTGTGTGACACCCCGCCTAATTAAATACCGGGCGATCACTCCTTTATTAAATTAAAATCAAGGTGAACAGTTGGTTCATTCTTAGCATCACTGTCGTAATTTAAAATTTCCAAATTCAAACACCTTGATTAACTAAGCTAAGTGTCAAAACCATTTAAAAACCTTATTTCCATTTTATTAAATCCAATTATAAAACCTTTAACCATTAACATTTTAAGAGTCACACATTAAGTATAAGAATAAAAATGAACATTCAAGAGTTTAACCATCAATAACAAATCGCAACTTTAAAACACAAAAGGAAAACATCCTGACAGTAATAAATCCCGAAATATAGATACTGAAAGTAAAAGAATTACAATCTCTGACAAAACCAACTAAATAATGGAAAAAGGGTGACACATGCCCCACTGGATAAAAGTGAACTAGAAGTAGAGTCAATAATGAGGTCGTCTAAGCAATGGCCTGCAATTCCCACAAAAGATACATCGCATTCCATCCAAAGAATCCTAAGCATGACACCCCTGTGGCTGGGAACCTGTAATACATATACATATATATATATATATATATATATATATACACAAGAGAGCAGAGGTAATAGCAAACGGGTCAAAGCCCGAATGTAAAACAGTTTTAAAAATAGTTTAGCAAGTATTTAAAATGCTTACCGGCTAATGCAACAGCCATATTAGTATGCGACACTCTCTTGATAATTCTCACCTCTCAACTAGTGTGCACGTCTATCGTACTAATGAATCCCATATATCTCTCTAACTTATTCTCCATAAGTCTTAACACGTGAAATTTAGGTTATGGTATTCACTTTAGAAAAATCCGTCTCTTCAAGATTTCTTACGTAATTTAGAATAATTCCCTATCATTATAATATTTCCGAATACTTATAGTGAAGCTGAAGAATTTATACATTACTTAACTACTATTTCACTCAGTAGAAAGTTATCATATAGATACACGTATATATATTAGTTACACCAATAATATATATACAAACGGAACCCCACATAAAATCTATGATGCAAAGTTTCCATAAATAAGTATATATATACCAATCACTCATATAATACATATATACTAACGGCACCCCACATAAAAACTTAGTGCTGGCATACTCTGCTATCAAGTCCCTATATAACACATATTTAGGGAAATGCTAGTTCGGAATCACTCTCGAGCTGCATTAACACAAACACATACAAATGGAGGCAAAGCATAGTTCCCAGTCTTAAGAGGTCAGCACATACCCACACGTCTCTTAGGACCGTCTGACTATCAATCAGATAGTCTGTACCAAGGAACTCTATGTTCTAGGGTACAAGTCAATATCCCCCATAAAGGTCCCATCAAGATAAGACTGTCCCGGCGCAGACACCCCCCCGTGATAGCAAGTAGCCCAAGTACGATTTTTATACAGAAATAATATATGCACAATCACACTGTCATATATATATATATAATATATGTATTCACATCCACATTATTAAATCAGGTGCGCTCACGACCCATAATTATAATTATCCGTTATTACACATTTTACTCAATTATCTCGTATAACGGACTCATTCCTTTTATTTTCGTAATTAAGTTATTCTAAACCCACTTCTCGTCTCTCGAAGTATTCTCTTTACCTAAGTACAATTTCAGTAGGCCCTCACTCACCTTCTAATCCAACTTCCTAGATGTTTCGATTATTTAATCAACGCACGTATGATTTTTTAACTATGAATGTCTCCCCGTTTACCCTTTCTTTCCCGTCACATTAAAGTTCCACTTAACGGGGTTTATCTTGACCCTACTGGTCCTTTTTATATCCCATTATGTTCTAGAAACCCTAATCAAGGTTTACTACGTATAAAATCGGATTAAGATAATACGAGCAAAAATGCAATTTTCCAGGAGGGGTCGATCGATCGATGCTCTGGGTTCGATCGATCAATCAAGCAGTTATGGTGAAACTGTAGAAAACCCAGATACGAGAATCTTACTCCAAACTCATCCAAATCATCATGTTTCAGTACCAAACTCCCAACAACTCATACTACAAGTGTTGTATACCCATATAAACAATATCCTACGTAACACATGCGAGTTTTCATCAAGTATAATCAAAATAAGAGGGTAAAATCTATATAATTCTCAAGAAACCTAATAATTTTCTTTAACTTAGTTTCTTCCATTTTTCTTCCAGATTTTCTATCACCAATACCTTGGAAATTCATGGTTCAACCTCTACATGTGAAATTGATTTCCAAAATATGATCTTTACCTCTACAACATGTAATTTTGTCTCCAATTAGTGTTTTCTTTCAAGAATACTAATTCTAGTCAACCCTAGACTAATATAAAAGATCATTAACTTGATTAAAGCAAGATAGATACTTGCCTGAAATTTCAGAGTTCTGATTTGTGGAAGAATTTGGTGTGGTTGAGATCCTCGTTGCGCGATCTACCATTTGGCGGTGACGGCGGTGCAACCGGAGGAGTTCTTGGCCTAGAACTCCTTGGAAAGCTCCTCCCCTTCCTTTCCTATGGCCGTAATTAGTTTTTGGTTAAGATAATCCTAGAAGACAACACTTACCATCTGATATAACCCTAGCAATTTCGTGGGTTTAATTACCCATAATTACGAAATGTCCAAAACGCCCTCCAGGGGTACTAAATAGGCCTAAAAATGTCCCGAGATCCAAACTAAACCCCCGGGTACACTTTTTTGACTATCTCGACCCTTTCGGACACTTTGGCGCACTCAAAACGACCATACGAGCAACTTATAATTTATTCACTTTTATTAATCAACCTTTAGTCCCGACACAAGACGGGGGATTCCCGATTTAAATTTCCATAATTGCCATTTTACTCACACGTGACAATTTTTATAAAATAAATCTCATATATTGCTATACTCATCCAGTAACATTCAACAAATTTTCAATAATTACTAACTCTCATCACGCTAGTAAATATTTAAAACAATATTTCGGATTAAAATTAAATTAATTTATCTCAATTAAATTTAATAAAACCCTAAATTTAAAAGCCATAAAAATACGGGGTATTACATACTTCCCCCCTAATAACGGAATTTCATCCCGAAATTCGGAAAATAAAGCTTACCTGGTAGAACAATTCTGGATATCCTTTTAGTATGCAAACTATCTACATAGTAAGGCGTTTAATCACTATAGCCCCCGCCTCACAGCAAGCTTGATTAACATTCTCATTGAAGACACTTCACAAGGTGCTCCCAACCGACAACATTCGCATAGGTCATGCCTATACATTATAAATTTCCATCATCTCACTATCATTGGGAGGCCTCACCTCACTACATGACAACTACTCGGATTTATTCATATACAAAACTCCCATTCTGAGAAAACCATACGAACATTTGAACACTCTTGTTCGCATAAATTAGTCGTGGAATTCCACCATAGTTATCGGATTATTCCTGACCGATCCAAAATTCTGATTATCCACTCACCTCTAAACATAAGAAAATAGAATAGTCGAGGTTCTTCCATACCAAAACCTTAATAAGCGCCTCATACGCGACAAAGAGGTACGAGTGCTTCTACAGAGCATTCCTGAAATCATCGTACCAAGATTCCGAAATTTCTTTCACGTGGCTCCACTAATCTTTAATCACCGTGCGCCTATTCCCTGGCTAAGGGTGATACATCCTACTCGAAACGAAACCTTATCTCCGTTGGTTCCTGAAATCCCATATCAAAGGTGGGATTCACAAATCTCATCCCGATTCAGAAATTAATACTGTGTCGGACCACGCACTGGCACGATCCTTCCTTTCAAAGGAAGTATGGGGCGCACTAGTTAACATTATAAATTACCCCCAAAGGAATATCAATCACTTCCTTCTTGGGTGACTTAAATCACATGTCCAGATGAATCCTTGATCTTGTTTTGAGGATGGTAACCCATCCAAGAACTTTACCGACATTACCGACCTCTTCCAATTTCAGGAATTGTCGATAAACACAAAATTCTCTGGTTGATTATCCTCTTCCAACTGAACCTTACCTATGGGCGGTGCATGTAGAGACTACTCACTACGTCCCGTTAAACATCGATTTTTCCTTGAAATGTCTCACTTTAAGTGACACGTAATACTCCCCTTCCTTCCTTGGTGTATGCCGAAAGTTCCGACCCGTGCTCTTTCCTCCACGATGCGTACTTATTGATCTTTTATTTCATACTAACATCATCACTCTTTGTATGCTCAAGTTTCTCTCACTCTTGACTAATAACCACTTCGCTCTGAGTGTTCTTCATACAATTAAATTCTACTCTATTCAAGGAATACCCCTTCTTAAATGGCTTCCCACAGCCTTCCCATCAAATTAGGGTGTGTTATTCTAGTTGCACACTTATGTATGGATTATCGCCCCTCATGTGACATTTAATCCACTCTATCACTTCCACTTCGTTCTATTAGTCCCACAAACATATATTTCACACGTCTATTACCACGTCCCTTCAACTCGGACGATTTTAACATCAGCTATCCAAGATGCCCACATTTTTATAACACCTCGACCGCCCTGGGAGAGCGAACGGAGTGATACTCATCTGTAGAACTAACTAAATCCAATAAATTATAAGGAATAGGGCATTCAAATTCCATGTAAACAAAATAGGAACAACAAATCTCAAATTTCTTCAGATAGGTACAACAACCAAAATAAATCACTAACGCTCTATTCATCAAAATAAATGCAAGTCATCTCTTTTTGGTATAATAAAAATTCTTTCCAAATAATCCATGCTAAAAATCATTCCAACTCTTTATTCACCTTGTGTTCTGAACGTGGTTATGACATTTGGGTACTCTCAATCACATTAGAAATCACTTTTTTTTTTAAATTCTCCTTATCATCGTTCCACCCCTCAACTCGTAGGGATAACTTTCAATGCTTTCTTACCACATAACCGGCTCCACTAGCCTTAAGTCATGATTCAACTTATAAATTATAGGTATAATTACCTACCCCTAGTACGACCGAGGTACCGAACTCACGGACTAATGACCAACATCTCCCTAATTCCAACCTTACGCTAAGTTTCATGCGTGGGATGTCTCGCAAAGAAAAATCCAAACAAGGACCCCCCCCCCCCGATACACTACTACCTAGCATTGTTGGTTATCAAAATCCATTAGGTCCTTTGTCCATGGCATGTACCCCTTTATTCTGTCTCTTGACAGAAAAGTTACATTTCCTCTCGTAATTACACTTAACAAAGAACGTTTCACCAATTGCACTATCGTTCAGTATTGGTTGGTGGTAATTGCATTCCATAAACCTCGAATACATACAATTGGAATTCTCGAAATACCTTTCCCTAATAATAGGGGTATCACTCTTAACTCCCACATCTCTAGAGGATAGATATAACAATGCACTCTTCCTCTCACCAAGTCATGAGTACTCAACATAATACTGAATTAAATATTTTTGATCAACGGTAAGCCCGATACATACTAAATCATAATGATAAAGTCCATATGCACATCGGTATCGAATATCTCGAGCCCACTATCCCCTCCGAAGTCCCTAGGATAGATAATATAAGTGCGAGCCCGACCCTCTTGCAGGTGAAGCCTCGCCAGGACAAAATATGTTTCCCTAACGCAACCACTCTGATAGCCTTGCAATAAATGCCAACTATCGTACTAACCATTTCTATAACATTTTAACAAAGATAATATCATACTCGCATATCGCATCACTACAACGAGTAACCTCAATAAAGTACATAACACTGTTAATATACTCATTTATCCTCCGCGGATAGCACTAAAGAAAAATCCCGCTACATTAGGGAAAAATATTCACATAATAATAATGTTTATAATTATATGCATTAAACTCGTCTAGCATGCTAATTTAGCAATGAACAAAATATAGTGACTCGTTCGTGCCACATAAACACGCCTCATCCTCTGAGGATACAACTTATACTTCTACCTTGGCAATCGTCTTAACTGCACAAATGGTTTTCGGACGTAACACGTCTGCCCAAACCAAAGAAAAACTACTTTAATCATTGTCTTTTACTACGCACCGTATTCTTGTCCCTTTACTCACTTCCGAAAATTTTATCGCGTGTGATCTCACTCCCCACAAAATACCTCAACACATAATCTACTTATCATCTGTCCAACTAACCATGCTAGGATTGTCCTTATCTCGGACTTTAGTAGACTCGATTCCTGTTGGCTATCCCGGTTATTCCCTTAGCCTTTTAGGCTCTAAAGAACATGTCACTGTCTATAATAGTCCTTACTGAATTTATCATCACTTGGTATGAATTTAACTATCCGAATCATTTAAATGGGTCCCCTGATGTGTATCCACACCCTTTTGTGGTGCTACACCACCACCGTTGTATTCAGTCTTATTCTTGACTAAATTCTTCGATTCTTTTAGCTTCCCACAAAAGGAGCATTACCATCTTTATTGACAAAATACGACATTTTCAACCCCTGATTCAGCCGTTCATCAGAATTTCCTCTTTGAATGTTATCAACTATTATTATGACTCGATCTCCTACTTAGAGTCATTTCCTCCACTTGTATCTAAATCTCCCGATACAAAATTTTGCTAACGTTTAAGATTCATATTCACAATTGGACCTCTGTCACGTCCTCCTGTGATGAGTTTAGGACAAAGTTCACTCCTAATCCTGAACATCTAATGAAGGAACATACGGTCAACACTGTACCTACGGTTCTCCTATAGACATACCGTTCCACTTCTAAATTGGTGGTTGACTCCCATCATTATAACTTCGTGCCGACAACCAAGAAAATTTTCTCTAAATTTTCACTTTCAGTTAGCCATACTCCATCCTATATCTAAACCTTTGGATACTTTACCTCCTTTGGTAAACTCATACAATTCCCGCATTTCTAGAATTCTCAGTAACAGTTCTCTACACGTTTTGTAACATGTTGGGTGTGTTTACTCTCGTACCTCATTCGACTATAGTAGCATTTGGAAATCATTGATGCGCCTTAGTCGCCTTTCTAGTCTTGGCTTCTCGTGCCATAATGGAGGTGACCTCGACTACGGTCATCATCCTCAGATATCTTTTTCAACCTCAACTGAACCATGCCTCTTGATGTCCGCTTAACGGTCCTCTTCTGACATCCGTCATCGCTCGGCACACGCACACATCCGAACGAAATTAGAATTCACTAATGTATATACGTCATAGCAGGAGAACGAAATCTCATCAAAGAAATTGACAATCCTAAACATAGGGCTCTATATCAAACAAGGCAACGTTGAAACCATAATAAGCCGCACATATCCTAAAGGACACTAAAACCTGATGCTTGGATACCACGTGTGACACCCCTCATAATTAAATACCAGACGATCACTCCATTACTAAATTAAAATCAAGGTGAACAGTTGTTTCAGTCTTAGCATCACTGTCATAAATTAAAATTTCCAAATTCAAACACCCTGATTAACTAAGCTAAGTGTCAAAACCATTTAAAAACCTTATTTCCATTTTATTAAATCCAATTATAAAACCTTTAACCATTAGCATTTTAAGAGTCACGCGTTAAGTATAAGAATAAAAATGAACATTGAAGAGTTTAACCATCAATAACAAATCCCAACTTTAAAACACTAAAGGAAAACATCCTGACAGTAATAAATCTCGAAATAAAGATACAGAAAGTAAAAGAATTACAATCTCTGACAAAAACAACTAAATAATGGAAAAGGGGCGACACATGCCCCACTGGATAAAACTGAACTAGAAGTAGAGTCAACAACGAGGTCGTCTAAGAAATGGCCTGCAACTCCCACAAAAGCTACAGCGCGTTCCATCCAAAGAATCCTAAGCATGACACCCCTGTGGCAAGCCACCTGTAATACATATATATATAGACATAAGAGAGCAGAGGTAATAGTAAACGGGTCAGAGCCCGAATGTAAAACAGTTTTAAAAATAGTTTAGCAAGTATTTAAAATGCTTACCGGCTAATGCAACAGCCATATTAGTATGCGACACTCTCTTGATAATCCTCACCTCTTAACTCGTGTTCACGTCTACCGTACTAATGAATCCCATATATCTCTCTAACTTATTCTCCATAAGTATTAACACTTGAAATTTAGGTTATGGTATTCACTTTAGAAAAATCTATCTCTTCAAGATTTCTTACGTAATTTAGAATAATTCCGTATCGTTATAATGTTTCCAAATACTTATAGTGAAGCTGAAGAATTTATACATTACTTAACTACTATTTCACTCAGTAGAAAGTTCTCATATAGATATACGTATATATATATATATTAGTTACACCTATAATATATATACAAATGGCACCCCACATAAAATCTATGGTGCAAAGTTTCCATAAATAAGTATATACATACCAATCACTCATATAATACATATATACGAATGGCACCCCACATATAAACTATGGTGCTGGCATACTCTGCTATCAAGTCCCTATATCACACATATTTAGGGAAATGCTAGATCGGAATCACTCTCGAAATGCATTAACACAAACACATACAAATGGAGGCAAAGCATAGTTCCCAGTCCTAAGAGGTCAGCACATACCCACACGCCTCTTAGGACCGCCTGACTATCAATCAGATAGCCTGTACCGGGGAATTCTATGTTCTAGGGTACAAGTCAATATCCCCCATAAAGATCCATTCAAGATAAGACTGTCCCGGTGCGGAAATCCCCTGTGATAGCAAGTAGCCCGGGTATGATTTTTACATAGAAATAATATATGCACAATCACACTGTCATATATATATATATAATATATGTATTCACATCCACATTATTAAATCAGGTCCGCTCACGACCCATAATTATAATTATCCGTTATTACACATTTTACTCAATTATCTCGTATAACGGACTTATTCCTTTTATTCTCGTAATTAAGTTATTCTAAACCCACTTCTCGTCTCTCAAAGTATTCTCTTTACCTAAGTACAATTTTCAGTAGGCCCTCACTCACCTTCTAATCCAACTTCCTAGATGTTTCGATTATTTAATCAATGCACGTATGATTTCTTAAGTATGAATGTCTCCCCGTTTACCCTTTATTTTCCTTCACATTAAAGTTCCACTTAACGGGGTTTATCTTGACCCTACTGGTCCTTTTTATGTCCCATTTTGTTCTAGCAACCCTAATCAAGGTTTACTACATATAAAATCGGATTAAGCTAACACGAGCAAAAATGCAGTTTTCCAGGAGGGGTCGATCGATCGATGAAAGGGGGTCGATCGATCGATCTATCGATCGATCAATGCTCTGGGCTCGATCGATCGATCAAGCAGTTATGGCGAAACTGCAGAAAACCCAGCTACGGAAATCTTACTCCAAACTCATCCAAATAATCATGTTTCAGTCCCAAACTCCCAAAAACTCATACTACAAGTGTTGTATACCCATATAAATAATATCCTACGTAACATATGCGAGTTTTCATCAAGTATAATCAAAATAAGAGGGTAAAATCTATATAATTCTCAAGAACCCTAATAATTTTCTTTAACTTAGTTTCTTCCATTCTTCTTCCAGATTTTCTATCACTAATACCATGGAAATTCGTGGTTCAACCTCTACATGTGAAATGGATTTCCAAAATATGATATTTACCTCTACAACATGTAACTTTGTCTCCAATTAATGTTTTCCTTCAAGAATACTAATTCTAGTCAACCCTAGACTAATATAAAAGAGCATTAACTTGATTAAAGCAAGATAGGTACTTGCCTGAAATTTTAGAGTTCTGATTTGTGGACAAATTTGGTGTGGTTGAGATCCTCGTTGCGCGATCTACCATTTGGCTGTGACGACGGTGCAACCGGAGGAGTTCTTGGCCTAGAACTCCTTGGAAAGCTCCTCCCCTTCCTTTCCTATGTCCGTCATTAATTTTTGGTTAAGATAACCCTAGAAGACAACACTTACCATCTGATATAACCCTAGCAATTTCGTGGATTTAATTACTAATAATTACGAAATGTCTAAAACGCCCTCCCGGGGTACTAAATAGGCCTAAAAACGCCCCGAGACCCAAACTAAACCCCCGGGTACACTTTTCTGACTATCTCGACCCTTCCGGACACTTTGGAACACTCAAAATGACCATACGAGCAACTTATAATATATTCACTTCTATTAATCAACCTTTAGTCCCGACACGACACGGGCGCGTCCCGACTTAAATTTCCATAATTGCCATTTTATTCACACGTGACAATTTTTATAAAATAAATCTCATATATTACTATTCTCATCCATTAACATTCAACAAATTTTCAATAATTACTAACTCTCGTCACGCTAATAAATATTTAAAACAACATTCCGGATTAAAATTAAATTAATTTATCTCAATTAAATTTAATAAAACCCTAAATTTAAAAGCCATAAAAATACGGGGTATTACATACGTCCCTGTATTTTTATGCTTTATTAATTTGCGAATTTATTAAATTTAATGTGAGTTATTAATTTAATAAAAAATCCGGAGATTAATTATTTTTATAATTATTAACGTGATGTGAGTTAGTAATTATGGGAAACTTGTTGAATATTACTAATGAGTAGAGTAATATATAATATTGGTTCTATTAAATGTCAAGAGTGATTAAAATGATAATTTTGGAAATTTGAGTCTGGACGCGCCCGTGTCGCGTCGGGACTAAATATTGATTAATAAAAGTGAATAAATTATAAGTCACTCGTATGGTCATTTTGAGTCCGCCAAAGTGTCCGGAAGGGTTGAGATAGTCTTAAAAGTGTATCCGAGGGTTTAGTTTGGGTCTCGGGGCATTTTTAGGCTTATTAAGCGCCCCAGGAGGGCATTTTGGACATTTTGTAATTTTGGGCAATTAAACCCACGAATTTTCAAGGGTTATATCAGATGTCTAAGGTTTTATTCTAGGGTTAACACAACCAAAGGCAAGTGACGGCCATAGGAGAGGGAAGGAGAGAGTTTACTAAGGTGTTCTAGGCCGAAAATTTATCCGGTTGCACCGTCACCATCACCAACGCGTAGGTCGCGCGACGGGGAACACAACCACACCAAATTCGTCCACATATCAGAACTCTGAAATTTCCAGGCAAGTGTTTATCTTGCTTATTTTAGTTAATGCATCACTCATGTTAGTTTAGGGTTGATTAGGATGAGTTTCATGGAAGAAAAATCATGTTGGAGATAGGAAATTGCATGTAGTAATGATATAAATGGAAATCTGGAAATCCCCCTTCATATGTAGAGGTTGAACCACGGATTTATGATATTTTGGAAGAAGAAATTCTGGAAAAAGATTGATTAGAACAAAGTTAAATAAATCTCTAGGGTTTATAAGGTTTATATAAGTTTTACCCCTTTTAATCCATGGTTATTGATGAAAATTCACATGCTTTACGTAGAAGATTGTTAGTTTGGGTTTATAATGTTTGTAGTACGAATTTCTTGGAGTTTGGGTGTTAAAAATCTGAATTTGGTTGAGGTTGGATGATAGAACCCGTAACTGTTAATGTGCAGAATTCGCATACCTGTTTGATCGATCGATCAAACCAGGAGTGTCGATTGATCGACGCATCGATCGATCGAGCCCCTACCATCGATCGATCGACCCCTTCTGGCAGACTCATATTTCCCCTTTGTAAATAGTTAAATTCAAATTAAATGAGTAAAAATATTTGGACATCCTTATTAAAATATTTTGGGAGATAAAGAAGACCAGTAGGACTAATTAATAATTATGAGACCTTTAATGTAAGACGAGATTTGCATTTTTGGGATGTTTTACATATAAGGGATGATAGAATTATGTATTAAAGGGAGAGACGCATAAGCCAGTTACGATGGAAAATAGATGAGTACCTACTGAATTCTACACTTGGGAGGATAGAGTCCATGAGTGTTACGTAGTAAGTTGGAATAATCCCTCAAACTAAAAGTAAGAGACAAACCGTTATAAGTGATACCTAAATAATGAGAAATAAGGATAAATGTTATAATTATGGGTTATGAGATGAACCAAATTTTGATATAGAAAAAGTAGTATATTTACATGACTGTATTTATGCATATACTATATACGTGTGAAAATCATGCCCGTGCTACTTGCTATCCCTGAGGTTACCGCGCTGGGACAGTCTTATCTCGATGTGACCTTTACGGGGGATATTGACTTGTACCCAAGAAGATAGGAATCCTAGGTACAGGCTATCTTATCAATAGGCACGGTCCTAAGAGGCGCGAGGGTATGTGCCGACCTCTTGGACTTGGAAACTATGCTTCGCCTAAATATTGTTTGTGTTTTGTTTAATACAGTTCGAGAGTGATTCTGAACTTGTATTTCCCTTAGTACAAGTGATACGGGGATCGGATAGCAGAGTATGCCCGCACCATAATTTTTATGTGGGGTGCTATTAGAATATATATATTATATGAATATTTAATATATATATATATATATATATATATATATATATATATATATATATATATATATATATATATATATATATATATATATATATATATATATATATATGAATTTCTGAAATTTGGCACTTCCTATTGTGATTATGGCAAGTAAGTAATGAATAATGACTTCAAATTGGAAATGCTTGTTTTAAAAAGTATAATAGAACACTGGGAAACTTTATTAATAAATAAAGTTAAAATGAGAGCTTTGTTACTAAATGAAATTATCCTCTTAAACAATTCAATTGTTCAGGTTTAAGTCTTACGAGTAACCTAAGATAAGTTAAACCGTTGGGAAGGTTAGTGCGATAGGTGTGCACCTTAGAATAGAGGTGAGAATTTCTCAAGGGAGTGCCGCACTAATATGTTGCTACATTGGCCTGTAAACATTTTAAATACTTGCTAAACAAATTTTAAATCATTTTCACAATCGGGCTCTGACCCGTTTCTATTTTCCTTTCTCTCTTGTATATATATGTATATATTATAGGTGCCCAGCCACAGGGGCGTCTTGCATAGGATCCTTTGGAAGGAATGTGCTGCAGCTTAGGTGGGAGTTGTAGGCCTCTTGCTTAGACGACCTCATTCATTTGATTCTACTCTTATCATTATTTATTTCAGTTGGGCTTGTGTCATCATTTCCATTATTCAGTTGTTTTATTGGATATTGTAATCCATTTATTTCCAGTATTGCACTTTGGGACTTATTATTGCCAGGATGTTTTCATTTAAAGTATTAAATGTTGGATTCAATTAGTTGAATGTTTGATTATTTGGATTGTATGTTCCAGGTTTAGTTGTGGTGTGACTATTAAATTGTGAATTATGCAAAGTTTTAAATTTTGGTTTATATAAAATAAAATTTTGAAAGTAAAGTCTAAAATGGTTTTGACACTTAGCTTAATTATTTAGGGTGTTTAAATTGGAAAAGTATTTTTCGACGGTGATGCTAAGAATGAACCAACTGTTCACCTTGATATTAATTTAATAAAGGAGTGATCGCCCGGTATTTAATTAGGCGGGGTGTCACATATTACACATTGTCTATTAAGGATACACCCGTTGCTGATGTTCAAGCTCCATCTGGCGAAGGAGCCATACCTCTGGCTTTATCTATCACTCCAGCTCAAGTTGAAATTCAAATACAACTATATATTAATGAGGTAAAATTGCCTTCCATCATCGTGTTTTGCTATTTCGTTCGCTCTCATTAACCTTTTTGTTGTGCTTAGTGATATATCCTTCTTGGATATACATTAGAGGAAAACCTCACCTGTATGGTGGTTTTTACTAACTGAATTGGGCAAAGTTCTCAAGATTTATCACCTTCATGGTAATTAACTCAAGTTGTAATGTTTTCTCTAAATATACACTTTCTTGGTGATGTACCCTATTTGGGTATTTTTTTCCAATAAACACCTTCTTGGTGACTCACCCTTCTTGGGAAAGATTTATATAAAACTACACCTACTTGATGATTTATTTTCTTGATTGAGTAAAATTAAAAAAAAAAACACTTCATGTTTTGTCACCTGCTTGGTGATGTAGCTTGAAGTTACACAAAAATTCACCTTCTTGGCAACTTTGATTATTTCTTTGGTAAGATTTTTTTACCAAGTTTTCTCAAACTCCTTTTGTGCTTCATCTTTTTTAAGCCTTTCACCACACCATACTAGGCGTATCTTGCCAAGGCTGATGTCCGTGACCCATCCTCAATTATATGAAAATGGTCACTACAATGGCCACGGCTCAAAGCTATGGCCCATGGTTTGCCCTTACTAAATTAGACATGACCCTAAGCTATGACCTTGTTTATGAATGATAACAAATAGATATGGTCACGGATTAGATCCGTGACCAGTTTAATATATATTTTAAAAAAATTGGGCAGAATTTCCTATTTTCTGGACATTTTAAATCCGCACGACCATAATGCTAAACAATAAACTATAAATACTAGAGAGGTCAAGGGACCCCCTAATTGAGAGCACGACTATATTCTCAAATTATCATCATTCTCTTGGACTGGAGGTCTCGTGACCACACGGTTGGTTCCTACGAGTTACATTGGTCCCGTGCGAGGGGAAACCGCTCATGGGGCCATTTAGGGGGTGTTTCGGGGTTTCGTCCTCTAACACCATGTTTTCAAGCCTAAGTGTAAATATTCTAAAGATTGGTTTGTGCCTTAGGACCGGGGGTCCCATGATCACGCGGTCGGTTCTTATTAGTTACATTTATTCGTACAAGGTGTTGGCATCGCTCACGGGGCCGTTTAGGGGTGTTTCAAGGTTTCGCCCTCTAACGGAATGTTTTTAAGCCTAAGTCTAGATATTCTGAAGATTGGTGGTGTTATCTGACCAAGGGTCTTGTGACCACGTGGTCATTTCCTAAGAGTTACATTGGCCCCATGCGAGGTGTTGGCACTGCTCACGGGGCCGTTTGGTGGGTGTTTTGTGGTTTCACTCTCGAAGGACATGCTTTCAAGCATAAGTGTAGATATTCTGAAGATTAGGCTATGCTCTCAGACTAAGGGTCCCACGACCATGCGATCGATTCTTATGAGTTAGATTGGTCCCGTGTAAGGTGTTGGCGCCTCACACGGGGTCATTCGGGTAGTGTTTAGGGTTTCTCCTTCTAACGACATGTTTTTAAGACTAAGCGTAGATATTTTGAAAATTAGTCAATGCTCTCAGACCGAGGGTCCTGTGAACATGCAGGCAATTCCAACAAGTAACGTTGGTCTCGTGCAAGGTGTTGGCACCACTCACGGGATCATTTGGGGGGGGGGGTTTGGGGGTTTCACCATCTAACGACATGTTTTCAAGCCTAAGTGTAGATATTCGTAATATTTGTTCATGCTCTCGAGCCGAGGGACCTATGACCATGTAGTTGGTTCCTATAAGTAACATTGGTCCCGTACGAGGTGTTGGCACCGGTCACAAGGCCGTTTAGGGGGTGTTTCGGGGTTTTGCCCTCTAACGACATGTTTTCAAGCCTAAGTTTAGATATTCTAAAGATTGGGTTGTTCTCTTGGACCAGGGGTCTCGTGATAATGCGACTGGTTCCTACGAGTTATATTGGTCCCCTTGCTGATGTTAGCGCTGCTCACGGGGCCATCTGGAGGGTGTTTTGGGGTTTCTCCCTCTAACGGCATATTTTCAAGCCTAAGTGTAGATATTTTGAAAATTGGTTCGTGCTCTCTGATCAGGGTTATCGCGACCAGGAGGTCGGTTACTACGAGTTTCATTAGTCTCGTGGGAGGTGTTGGCGCACTCATGAGGCCATTTTGGGTGTGTTTTGGGGTTTCTTCCTCTAACGACATGTTTTCAAGGTTAAGTGTAGATATTCTGCAGATTAGGTCGTTCTCTCCGTCGGGGGGTCCCGTGACCACGCAATCGGTTCTTACAAATTATATTTGTCCCGTGCAAGGTATTGGCACCACTCATGGGGCCATTTGGGGGTGTTTCGAGGTTTCATCCTCTAACTGAATGCTTTCAAGCCTAAGTGTAGATATTCTGAAGATTGGGACATGCTCTTTAACGGGGGGCCCCATGACCACGCGGTCCGTTCCTATGAGTTACATTGGTCCCGTGCGAGGTGTTGGCACCACTCAAGAATTATCGGTGGTGGATTTTTACTCTACCTCATATTCGGTATTCGCCCTTATAGGTATGGCATTGGAAACTAGGGAAAGTGTCAAAGCTACTGTAGTGTTTGTCTTGAGTAGCATGTTGTGTGTGTGAAATACAACGAAATTTAAAAATAGGAGCACGTAGTCTTGAAATGTACCACCTGGGTGTGGGAACCCCCAACAACACCCAAATTGCACCGCAAGTAGCACGAACACCTCATGCGCAACTGTTTTGAGCTCAAGAGTTTTGCAACTTTTAGTGCCCAAATCTTTTGCAAACAGGACATTAATTGGAGAGATATCGTTCGAGACCTTGGGAATCCTACGTGCTACGACTATGAATAAATATCCAACATATTATCCAATGATCATACATTGGTTCCATGTGAGGTGTTGACACCTCTCACGGGGCCGTTTCGGGGGTGTTTTGGTTTTCACCCTCTAACGGCATGTTTTTAAGCTCAAGTCTAGATATTTTCAAATTGTTGGCATATTCTCAAAATGGGGGTAACGTGACCACGCGGTCAGATTCTATGAATTACATTGGTCTTGTACGAGGTGTTGGTGCATAACACGGGGCCGTTTAGGTGGTGTTTTGTTATTTTTCCTCTCTAACGACATGTTTTAAACTTAGGTTGAGATATTTTCAAATTATCGTCATATTCTCAAACAGGGGGTCCCGTGACCACGCAGTCAGTTCCTTAGAGTTCCTTTATTCCCGTGCAAGGTGTTCGCACCTCTCACAGGGGTTATTTGGGTGTGTTTTGGTTTTTTCCCCTCTAATAGCATATTTTTAAGCCTAAGCCTATATATTTTCAAATTATAGTCATATTCTCAAACCGGGGGTCCCGTGAGAACACGATCAGTTCCTGTGAGTTACATTGGTCCGTGCGAGGTGTTTGCGCCTCTTACAACACCTTTTGGGGTGCTTGGGGTGTTCGTCCTCTAAAGGCAGGTTTGGTAAGAAAATCTGCCTTTTTTGGCCTTGCCAAATGCAGCATGTTGTAGAACTCGTTGAAATTGTTCTGGAAAGGAGTCTCAGATATTATGATGCATTTTTGTGTTTGGAGTTTGATTGAGTATTCCAAATATTACTTCTCTTGTTACGGGGAGTTTGGCTTTCATCAATATCCACCAATCCAGAACACTACAATAGTATTTTCCTCATTCTTGACGTTTTTCTTTTACATCACTTATTTTCCCTTTGTTTGTGCGTTCATTTGTTATGATTTTCTCACCGTCAAGCTTTCCATACAAACTATAGCTTACTCCCAGTATGATTTGGTCTTTCTTCCATGAATACACCTTCGGCACGTCTACAATTTATTTACTCACACACCTATTCTCTTGGAGAAGCTTAACATCTATATTTTCATTTCCAGATTTCTCTGTATTGTTGAGGTTATGAATCGACTATTTCCATTTTTTAATAAAAAAAGGAAAGTTAAATTCCTATTTCATAACCTCAACAATCCTGACAAATATAGAAATGAAAATAAAGATATTAATCTTCCCCAAGAGAAATCGTGTGCGAGTAAATAAGTTGTACGCGTGACGAAGGTGTATTCATTGCAGAAAGATCGAAGTGTACTATGAGTAAGCTATAATTTATATGAGAAGCTTGTCGGTGATAAAGTCACGGCGAAGGAATAGAAAAATAGAGGGAAAAGGAGTGTTGTAAATGAGAAACATCAATAATGGGGAAAAATACTATTGCAGTGTCATGGATTGGTGGATATTGATGAAGACCAAACACCCCATAATGAGAAAAGTCATATTTGGAATACTCTATTAAACTCCAAATGGAAAAATGCATCGTATTATCCGGGACTCCTTTCCAGAATAATTTCAATGAGCTCAATAACATACTACATTTGGTAAGGGAAAAAAAGGCAGATTTTGTTGCCAAACCTGCCTTTAGAGGGAGAAAACCCAAAGTGCTCCGTGAGAGGCGCTTTGTAACTCGCAAGAACTAACCGCATGGTCACGGGACCCCCATTTTGACAATATAACAATAATTTGAAAATATATAGACTTAGGCTTGTAAACATGCCGATAGAGGGCGAAAAAACAAAACACCCACAAACGGCCCCGTGAGAGGCGCCGACACCTCGCACAGGACCAAAGTAACTGACAGAAACTAACCGCGTGGTTGGTGGACCCCCGGTTTGAGAATATGATGATAATTTGAAAATATCTAGACTTAAGTT
This sequence comes from Sambucus nigra, assembly GCA_949130495.1. NCBI lineage: Eukaryota > Viridiplantae > Streptophyta > Magnoliopsida > Dipsacales > Adoxaceae > Sambucus > Sambucus nigra. The sequence continues at coordinate 59,259,432 of OX422213.1, forward strand.
TAGAAACATGTCTTTAGAGGACGAAAAACTGAAATACCTCCCAAACAACCCCTTGAAAGGTGTGAAGACCTTGCACAGGACCAATGTAACTTCTAGAAACTAACCATGTTATCACGGGACCCACGGTTTGAGAATATGAAAATAATTTGAAAATATCTAGACTTATGCTTAAAAGCATTCCATTAGAGGGAGAAAAATCGAAACACCCCGCAAATGGCCCGTGAGAGGCACCAACACCTAGCACAACACGAATGTCCAATCGTTGGATAATATGTTGGATAATTATTAGTTGTCATAGCACGTAGGATTCCCAAGGTCTATAACCATCTCTCTCCAATTAATGTCCTATTTGTAAAACTCTTGAGCTCTAAAAAGTTGCAAAACTCTTGAGCTCAAACAGTTGCGCACGAGGTGTTCGTGTCACTCGCGGTGCCATTCGGGTGTTGTTGGGGGTGCCCACACCCCCGCTGTACATTTTCAAGCCGTAAGTGTGCCTGTTTTAGAATTTTATTGTATTTCACACACACACCATGGTACTCTACACAAACATTACACTAGCTTTTGCACTTTCCCAAGTTCCCAACGCCATACCTATGATGGCGAATCCCGACTATGAGGTGGAGTATAAATCCATCACCGATGACGTTTGGTACACCTCTTAACTAATTATCTGTTATCAATATTTTATCGCGAACCTCTTAAACTTTCGCGACTCTTGTGACTTTTTGTCCACGTTTAGGGGGTGTTTTCGGGGTTTCGCCCCTTAAAGGCATGTTTTTAAGCCTCAGTCCAGATATTTTGAAATTAACATCGTATTCTCCAATCGGGGCTCCTATGATTATTCAACAGCTAAAAACCAACAACAAGCCAACAACCAATAATTGTCACGTACTCCTTCCAATATACTATCGAACATTAATCCAACAACCTATGATTATCCAATAACCAAACCAAACAAAACAAGTAATTATCCCGTACTCCTTTTATCATCTAAAACACTTAAAAGATAATGCATATCAATTATATAACTACTTCAATTAAATTAAAGAGTACCTGGTTCCTGCGATCCAAGAAGGCCATTAAATAGAGTCTTCAAAATGTGTGATTAGACCAAATTGATCTTAGAGCCCCCAACGTATTATTTTTCATGTACATTTGTGATTAGTTTCTTTAATACAATCTTCTTAAAATCAAGCCAATTTAAGTTCATTTTATGAACATTGCATCAATGAAAGTAATCACCAAATGTATATGTACACGAACACGTGGAAATTGAGCTCGGTCAATTTGCTCCAATCACAAACTCAAATGACTCTATTCTTAAACCGATCATCTTGTGAAAGTAACTACACATTCAATGAATTTATCTTATAACCTACATTTATTAATGAATTTGAATTAGGTCATGTTTTTATCACACACGAATTTATAACTAGGCACATAAGATGTGAAATTTACCTCTTTTGATACCCATTCCCTAAAATTAGTTGTCATGGTAGGTCACTTGGTTTTCTAGGTGTACTCCCTCATATCTATAGTTACTTATGTGATCCCATTTATTTAAATTTATTTTTCTTACCCTATTGTGTCAATTATTAGCAATCTAGAATTCCCCTTTATAACACTATCATGTCATATATTAATAAATTTATTTATTATTTTTTCTTGTCTTAAAGATGATCTTGATCACTTAACTATATTTAGGACCCAATAATATGTTGAGTGGGATGCTTCTAAATATGAATCTAACGGTGGGGGTAAGGCAACAACATAGATGAATGGAGCTGTGCAATAGAGTGCAAGAGAACATTCACCTCTATTGCACAATAGATATGAATGTTCTATTGTGCACTATTGTGCTCTATTGTGCAGCTTCATTGCTCTCTATATTATGACCCTACCCCCACTACTAGATTCATTTTCTGAATCATCTCACTCAAAATTGCATCAGGCCCGAAAGGTTGCTAAGTGAGCAAGGTGAGAAAAATCATCGAGAGGACAAGAAAAATTAATAAATAAATTTATTAATATTTGACAGATTACTATCATAAAGGGAATTTTAGATAACTAATAATTGGCATGCTAGTGTAAAAAAATTAAATTTAAACAAATGGGATTACAGATGAACGTTCAGATATTGAGCGAGTATACCTAGTAAACCACGTTACATAGCACCTAATCACCGATGTAGTCATAGATGCCATCACATGTGGTCTACCAGCTCTCCCCATTTAATGGATCTACAATAAAATATGGAAATAATAATTTTAAATGATAATAATCATCTGAACTTAACAAATTAAACTGGGAAGGAAAACACGGCCATCCTAACCCATGAGTTGTTACAGTTAACAACCTAGCTAGGCTATGAGTTATTGAAATTTACAGCGGCCAATCCAAGTCGTGACTTGTTGAATACTCATGGATAACATATCCCATTGATATGAAAACTTTGTTGGTCTATTGCAACCAGGAATATGAGTGCCACGGCTGAACTTGGCCATGGAAACCCATCAACTATGATTACTTGAGACTGTGAGGAATCCAGTATCAACATGCATGTATATAATGGTTAAGGTATATGGGTATATTAAGGCATGTTAGTTTATATAATGGAGTCTGAAATTGTGGTCCTGAGAAAAATTTATGAGGGCATGAATATGAGTCCTATAGTTATGGTATAAGGGTATATTCGTTTGATTAAGGCTTTGAGAATGGAAATGATTTTGAGTCAGTGGGTGCGGAACCTAAAATACTCAATTAATTTCAAACTCTAAATAAATACCAATCCCTATATGGCAATACCCTTAAATAATGCAATCTATTTTAATCCCTAAGTAACCACATTCAGTCAATACTAATAATACCCAATTAATTTCAAACTCCAAATAAATTTCCAGCCCTAAATGACAATACCCTTAAATAATGCAATTTATTTTAATCCCTATGTAACCACATTCAGTCAATACTAATAATGACAATACCCTTAAATAATGCAACTAATTTTAAACTATAAATAACAATTTCTAATCAATGTTAACAATACCCAATAAATTTCAATCCCTAAATACGGCATTCCCAATCAAAATATGAAATTATAAATCATATCCTTTTCTTGAAAAAATGTATACACACATATACACATGTACACACACACACACACACATATATACACACGTATATAGAAATACACGCACACTCACACATGCATACACATACATATACACACGTACACACACATACACACTCATATACACACGTACACACATACACACAAATATACACACATACACACACATACACAAAAATACACACACATTCACATACATATACACACATATGCATTAGGGTTTAAATAAGAAGTACAAAAAATAGGGTTTACCTTTCAGATTGAGAGGGAAATTAGGGTTTGAGAGATAGAGAATCCTAATCTCCTGTAGCGCATAGAGAGAGAGAGAGAGAGAGAGAGATTGACACGGGAATAAATGAAATGGAGGCAAAATTTATTTAGTATAAGGACACTAGTCATGGCCTAGAGCCATGAACCACTCCCATGACCCTTAAAAAATTTCCACATCAGCGTGTAGGTAACCATGTGGTCACGGCCCTAAGTCGTGACCTATGCAAGTGAATATATTGATATTGTCACGTCCCAAAGCCGTGACCCAATGGGTGTGTCTTTTGGCATTGGTCACGACCCTTGTCTGTGACCCTTCTGGGACCAAACATGGAGGGAACTTTGGCACGAATTTGGCACCATGATGGTTCACGACCTGGTCATGGCCATGACCCACACTATTAAGGGATTTGGTTCATGACCACTTCCAAGAGCATCCATGACCACAGTGGGTCATGAATATGGTCACACCAAATTTGATGTGGTCATGGCTTTGGGTCGTGACCACCTGGTCAGGGCTTTCGGCCGTGACCCATTGGGGGTGACCATTCGCAGGATTTGGTATAGTGTATGATAGAAAATATCCCTTTTGAGGTACCTCGGGAAGCTCCCACTAAAGTCACTGTGTATGTTTAACCGATGGAGGCTTATGTCGTGATAGCTACTCCTTTGCAACTAATTTATTTGGTGATAGTTATCATAGCTCCATGACCAATGTCAATAGGTAGGAAAGTGAGTCTAAATATGGTGTTCCAATGCCTAACATTGAACCAGATTAGTTTGGTTGAAAGGTTCTTCAAGGTTTCCCTTTTATTTAAGGATATGTACCTGCATTGTAAGGCCAAATAGAATTGTTATGGACTACAGACTTCAAGTTATGGAAGATATACTGTTTAATATTGTGAACACTCCCATTTTTTTATTTATCTAGACCAGCGTTGAATCAATATCTGAGAAACCTAGAAGACTAGAGGAGGGATGCGTTTAACTTCACCTAGATCATCAACCACTTGAGATACCTCAAAGATCCTCAAATTACAACTTATCATTCACACTTCCTAGTGACTCTTAAGGATCCGAAGCATGAAGAAGGTAAGTTAAAATAGTTTGACAATTGTGTTGAAGTGTACAACCTAAATGTGATAAAATTCGAAGAAGCTTTGGCTAGGGCCATAAGATACGTGGAGTTGATTTAAAGTTAAAGGCTAATGATGAATTGCGTATTTATGATAGAAATAAGTATTAGCGTTAGGTTGCCCAAGACGTAGATTTTTTATTTTCTAATGGTTATTTCACTTCTCTTGATCTTTGGTTTCTCTCAGGATAATTTTTCTTGTGTTGTATTTCTGGACAATAGTCATAATTTTGTGTTGTAACTACTTTTTCTAGTGAAATACAAAGGAGATTTTGTTCATCAGCTGATGTGACCTTACTCATTTTTCTTTCTTCGATAGTTTTTTATTTATGTCCAACTATGAAAAGAAAAAACTTACATGTGTTCCATAGCAATCTATAAGTACAAAAATTAGAGTCTAAAAAGTCAAATGTTCACTGCACATGATAAATTTTTCACCGTTTGTTAGATAATTACCATAATGGTGTGCCTCATTAACAATATATGATCCCTCCAAATTAACTGTAAACTTTGGCAACAAAAGTCCTCTAATGTGACCGATAACAGCTTTTAAAACCAAATCTCCTTCTATAATTTTTTTTGGTTTCAAAAAGTTCTCATAAGATCAAGAAAGTGGCTTCATGTAGATTTAGGTGTTCTTTCTCGTATTATCTTTAAGTTCATTTAGTGTTTCTAGTTGAACGTGACTGCTCTGTGGAATTATTCATAAGGCGTATCTAGCAAAATATACTTCTAGCTCCACTAGAAGAATTTCTTCATCTTCATAGACTAAGGAAAAGGGTGTATAAACTATTGGTTTCCTCTTAGTATTTTGATAGAACCAAATTATCATGAAGAGCTTGTCCTTCCATGCATTGGGAAAATCTAACACCATTTTGGCTAAAATATTACTTAAGGTCATGCTTATAGCTTCATCTTGACCATTGCCTTTGGGGTAACCCATTGTTGAAGTATGGTAGATGACTGAATATTTATTAGTTAGCATTGCCAGTTCTTTATTGGTAAATGAAGTTCCATTATATTACAAAATAACCTTGGCAAGGACAAACTTACAAATGATGTACTCCTTAATGAACTATGTTGCCACATACGTTGTTACTTTCATCAAAGGCATTGGTTCTGCCCATTTGGTAAAGCACTCAATTTCCACGAGAATCCACATTTTACCCCTAAAGGGAGATTTTATTGCCCCACTAGGTCAAAGGCCTAAGTGTGGAACGGATACAGGTTGTTAGTAAATGATGCTCCATCGATGTATCTTGAATGAGGTTACCATGTAGTTAGCAAGCCTTGCATCTTCGAACAAACTCATCATAATTTGTCTCCATTGTTGTCCAGCAATATCCAAGTGTTACTAGTTGATCATACAACTTGTCTCCTCGAATGTGAGATAGGTTGTGAGATTGTTTGAGTACTTCCCCCACTTCCTTTTTTGTTATGCAACAATGGAGAGAGAGAGAGAGAGAGAGAGAGAGAGAGAGAGAGAGAGAGAGTTAGGCTCTCCAACATACCTCACTGAACATACCTATTTTTTTAAAATAGTAAAAATAATTTTGAGTTAATATTTTTTATATGGGTTCAAGATATTTCAATGTGCCCTTGTAAAAATATTCACATCAAAATAATGTGTTTTGATATTTTTAAAAAATAGGTAAAAAAACTGACAGTTTTAAAGGGTAAAAAGTGACAGTTTTTTTACCTATTTTTTGAAAATAACAAAACCATTGTTTTCAATAGATTTTTTTTATAGGGGCACATTGAAATATCATGAACACATATAAAAAATACCATCTCAAAATTATTTTTTTTACTATTTTAAAAAAAGGGTATGTTGGTAGGTATGTTTCTTGGAGGTATATTGGAGAGCCTCACTCTATATATATAGAGAGAGAGCGGATCAAGTGAGGACCCTGAATGAGGTCCATATTTTTAAAATAATAAAAAATATTTTGGAGCTGATTTTTTTTCTGTGGTTTTTAAACATTTCAGTAGGACCATAAAAAATATTCAACTCAAAATAATTTTTTTTACTATTTTAAAAAAACCGGTCAAACTTTTTCAATTTTTAACAGCTTAAAAACTAACACAGCTTGACCGATTTTTTTAAAATAGCAAAAAAATTCATTTTGAGATGATTATTTTTGTACGGTCCTATTGAAATGTTTAAAAATCTAATAAAAAAATCAGGCCAAAAATATTTTTTTTACTATTTTAAAAAAATGGACCTCATTCAGAATGCTCAAACTGGGACCTCACTTGATCCTTTCCCTATATATATATATATATATATATTCTTCGCCAAATATTATAAGTTATACAATCTTTATCTCTCTCTCTCTATATATATATATATATTTATGGAGAACGTAACATACTAAAGTTGAAAGATTAAACGAAATATTGGAAGTATAATGTAATGGAAAAGAAGATGATTCTTGTGTACCGAATCCAAAGTATTAAATTTTCGTACTTGTTAGGGTACACATAAAAAAGTCAACTCACACTAATTATTTTGCTATTTTTAAAAACTCTTCAATATTTGACACTTTTTATAACAATTACAAAAATTATCAAACGTTGAACAATTTTTTTTGTAACAAAAAAAATAATTTTATTTTGATTTTTTTTACGTGTACCGTGAAATATTTAAAACAAACAAAAAGTAAAATAGCATTATTATTTTTAAAAAGAATTAGTAAATTATTCATTATTATTTACTATCCAAATATCTCATTGCATTCATATTTTAATCTCATTGGTCAATCATTCATGTCTTTGTCATGGTTAGAATCTCAAGCATCTCAATGTAGTTGATTTGAACCACTTCCACCATATATTAAATTATGTCTAAAAATTTATATCATTTTTATACAAACACTAATCACCCAATGAGTGTATATATTATCATAGGAAATGAAGATGAAAGGAAGTCATATTTATAAAGAAATTTATATTTTCATTGATCACGGGCCCAAAAACCGACCCTAATAAACAAAAGACACACTCTTGAACTCACCTAAATATAAAGAGTTAGAAAGAAAAGGCCCAAATAAAAAACTAAGTCACAAAGACCCTAGTCTATATATGAGAATTCTCACCTACATCATGTTATTCATCATTTATACATCACACTTAATTCTAGGCCCTAAAACCTTTTATTTTCAAATTTTATATTTTTCCCTTAAAATTAACCTTCCAATAAACCCATGTTCAAATTTTTTTGTCAAAACACATTTTGTATCTATTTTTAAAAAATCCACAAAAAACAACTCAAAATACATTATTTATAAGGGTTTGCGCCAACAGTTTTTTTGTTGATTTTTTAAAAATAGCTACAAAATGTATTTTGACCTAATTTTTTTTAATATGGGTTGTTTGGAAGGTTAATCGCAAGAGAAAAATAAAAAAAAATGGAAAAAAGGTTTCTTAGGGCGTAGAATTCGGTGTGATGTATACATCATGATGTAGGTGTACCTTCCTCTCTCTCTCTCTCTCTCTCTCTCTCTCTATATATATATATATATATATATATATATATATATATATATATATATATATATATATATATATATACTAGGGTGTACCCGTGCCGATGGCACGGCTCTAAATTTGTTCCCGTAATATTTTGTACCCGTGCCGATGGCACGACGCTAAATTTGTTCCCGCGATAAATTGTAATTTAAACGTGTCGCAAATAGTGAAAATATAAACATCGTTGATCATCCCATGCTACACTTATTCGTCATTGCTAGGTTTAACCCGTGTTGATGACACGAATAACATGGTTACGATGTTAATAGTGTGCATTTTGTGTTCTAGAAACATCTAATTTAAATTTGCAGTTAGTATTTTTTTTATTATAGCATTTCAAACTTTATTGAACCAAATTTTATAAACCTTCCTGCCATTATGAGTTGCCCTTGTACTATGATAACATTTCAAACTTTACTAAACCAAATTTTATAAAGAGATTCGAATTCCGAATACTTTGTGTCATATTCGTTTTATAAAAATATTTACTTACATGAACGTAGGGTCATGTTCATTTCAATTTTTTTACTCATTAATAGTCTATGTGAGTTAGTATTTTATATATAGATTAAAATAATAACAAAATGAAGGAAAATCACAATGTCGATTGCAGTTTACAAATTAAACCTTTACACCAAAAGCTTAAACTCTCAATCGTTTTCATATTTAATCACTTTCCCTATGCACGAAAGCTAAATACTGGACTTACCGATTCATAGCAATCGGAAGTCGCATTCAAGATTTCTAAAGTCACCTGCCTATATAAAGTCAGAATTCAACGGCTAACAATTAAAACAAATGAAGAAATATGCAAACATATATAAAGTCACCTGCCTAAAAAATTTGCAACTTCAGTGATTCTTGATTGTAGGGTTCAACACAAATACATCTACTACAACAATACATGTATCTGATATTTAATTAGAAAAAAAAATAGAGATTCAGAAAGGTGTAGTGTACATGTGCTCATCAAATAGGGAACTCCATATAAAGAGTTTATTAAGTTGCACAAACCAAAATCATAGGTCCCATGAAATTCCCTATGCCACCCCCACCCCCCCTCTCTCTCTCAAATTTACATAAAACTATATTTGTCCATCTCAACACTCTGAATCTTAAAAAACATTTCAGTTTTGCCAAGAGAGAATAAAATTATAATGCGCCAGTTATCGAGCTAGCACCAAACATAAACATTCCAGATGGCAGCCACAACAACAGTTCTCGGGCTGGCAGACCGTAAAGGTTCGGCAATCACCTGGCAGCCACAGCTTCAGTTTTGGGGCTTACACCCAAGGACAAACATTCCAGATGTAACATTATAGGTTCTGGGGCATAAGTTGTACCTTGAAGGTAAAAATAAATAGCAGGGTATATATTGAAGGCAAAAAAAAAAATAGCAGGGCCATCAGTTGTAGCTTAAAGGCAAAAAATAAAAAAGCAGTCCTGCTTCTCATTCACTTGCCAGACTGAAAAAAAAATAGCAGGTTATGTTAATATTATGTAGTTATGTGATCATTTCTATTCTAAGAACTTTGTAACAACTACACAAACTCACGCAGCAAAAGGTGTACATATGTGCAGTTCTAGAGTTGTTATAACACAGTCGCGCAGCTTAAAGATCACTACAGATGTGCAGTTCTAGAGTTGTTTATTACACATACTCACGCAACAAAAGAAACTCCAGAGAGTGTTTGTCTAGAGTTCATAACACAAACTTGAGTTAATTTTATTTATATTACCTCTAGAGCTTTTTATTCTTACCTAATATGCATATACTTTAGTTTATAACACACACAAACACAAATACCCAATTACACATTATAACAAAAACTATTGCGCTGAATGACCAACTCACTGTGAATATACATAAATTAGAGTTTAAGAACTTTCAAAATAAAACAATTTAAATGCACTAACTAACTGTGTTGTTACTTCAAAATCCGAAAATACAAAGAGTGAATGACTTAGCAATCAAACTGGGAACTCAGTTAACTCTTCAAAATTCAAAGAGTGAATGACTAATTGGCTATTGATACTTCAAAATTGGAACACACAGACATTACATATACGCATAAAATATAATAAGCAATCAAATTGAGAACTCGGTTAACTCTTATTTAGTCACAGATCCAACTGAGAACTCAGTTTTATAGAACTGAAAAAGATTCAGAAAAAATAACTGAACAAATCCCCTGAGTTTCTATGTAATCAGATCACCTCTTGTTTCATGACTTGGAATCAGATAAAAGAATTAAGATAAACAATTTTTTCACATGTCTTTTGATAAATAATTAGAAATAATTTGAGCAAATGAGATGGTCAGATGAATTCAATGATTTTGAACAAAATGGTACATTTAATAATGTTAAAGCAATGTACACCTTGGAATGAACTGACAAATCAAAGCTTTAAGGAAAACTGAACTAAAAAACAACTTCTAAATGTATAAAAAATTAAGTGTTGAAGTCTTGCATATTTACAGGAAGACCCAATATTCCCACCTTTAGAAGTTCCTTCCTACCGCTTTGTATCCACTATCCCCGCCCTAAATAACTGGAAACTCTATACGACTTTGTTTCCTGGAAAAAATAATAATAAAAACACAAATCAATCAGAAAATGCATATCAATGAATATAAATTGAAATGTCACGAAGAAAGCCAAGTTCATTAAGTAAAATAAGAAAACAAAAATGTTAGTCACATTTACAAATAAAAAATCATACCACTGCACACTTTGCTTTGATGTGATGAATGGTGGTTAGATTTCATTAAGTAAAATAAGAAAACAAAAATGTTAGTCACATTTACAAATAAAAAATCATACCACTGCACACTTTGCTTTGATGTGATGAATGGTGGTTAGATCTCTGAAAAAAATGGGGAAAACAAACATAATGTAAAACCGAGATCTCAAAAAATGGGGAAAACAAACATAACTATGAGGGACATTTTGATTAACAAAGGCGAGACAAAATGGGAAGGAATCGAGTACCAAACCCAACACCACCTAAACCCAATCGGGTTCAACCTGTGATAAACACCCAGAAAGCAGCAACAATCCTTTTACCCATCAGCCACAAGGAAGAAACTGAGCTCCGAAAAATCGAACGTCAACAACCAATCATGGCCATCTTCTCCACTTCTTCACCGGAGATATGATCTGAAACAAAACCCCACATTTTCTTTGTGTTGAGGTTCGGTTCAAGTGGTCATGGTAGTGTCGGAGAGAAAATGTGTTGAGGTTCGGTTCAAGTGGCCAAGGTAGTCTCTGAGAGAGAGAAGGGTTTTAGGAGTGGGATGTTTCAAATGGAGGTGGAGTGAAGGGTTGGCATCTCAAAGGAGTGCAGAGAGACGGGACATAAAATGAGTGATGGAGAGAGACTCTCGAGCCTTGTGCTCTGACCTCGAGTCATGTGCTGATCAGAGGTGTAAATGACCCCCTTGTCCCCATAATATTTTCAAATTTACATCATTTACGACCGTCAGATTCAAACCCATTTTCAAATCCGATGTTGACAAAGATAAGATACAAAGATAGATACAAAACTCCTTTGCCATGTCATGAGTTTTATATGATGTGGCATGAATCTTCCCTCCTTTGTTGTATGACATGGCATGAATAGTAAAAACACCCTCCTGCTTTATTATATATATATATATATATATATATATATATATATATATAAAGTAGAAAACTTATGTATGTCACAAGTTTGGGTGATGATGTCATCAATATGAATTTTTCTAACACTACCTCTTTTGTCCGCAATATTTGATTTCCCACTTATTTTTAACTTACCAAATTTACACTTCAATTCAAAATTGGAAATATTTTGGTCAAAATTACTTTTATCAATTTATTCACACTTTCTCTCTTTTCTCACACAAATATCTTTCGCCTGCCCGATGCCGGCCTGACACTTGGCTCGAGAAACATTAGTCTGCGTGTCCTATCTTACATCCCACCCACTCTCGCGAACTCTCTCTCTCTCCCTCTACACTTTCCCAATCAAACCCACTCACTCACAAGCCCCCAAAACCATCCGTCCAAACATTTATCCTTGCTATAAACAATATATGTGTTTCATCCATTTTTTGGTGGGGAGAAACGGACCGAAGCCGAGTTTTGGTTGACTGAAGTGTCGTATTTGAACTTGGAGCGTATGGACTAGGCGTGGAGAGCGTTTTTGCCGGAGGGGGTGAAACAGAGACCATGAGGCGTTTAATGTTTTTGGTTGTGTTTATTTGTAGGGTTTGATATGTATATGCTTTCTTCCTCATTTATTCAGTGTGCTGTGATTTCTTAAACTTAGTATTTTTAGACTTTTCTTTTTTCTTTTATTACTTCGCGTTTTTTGCAGGTTACTATGAATTTTTTTGGAGTTTACTATGAAAAAATAGAAGACCAATCGATTCTTGGTTCAAAACTGAAATATAGAAGACCATGTATAATCTCTATTTTTTGTTCATTTTCTTCTAATAATGGCATGATTATTATTTGAATTACATTTAGGTGCATAGTTATGCCTTGAAATTGGTGTTTTAAGGGTTTTTTGGGTTTTATTTGGCCCGAGATCCGGATCTTCATGTTGGTTTGATTTAGGTGCATATTATTCTACTGCACTAATGCCTTAATCAGTTTAGTTTGATCATATTTGCAGGTTCTTTGAAATAGATTAAAAGGTTTGGGTGTAGATTAAGCTCCTAGCTAATGCAATCAAATCAGTTTTGAAATCTATAATTAAGAGGTATCGGTGTAGATCATATTTGCAGGTCCATGTTGGTTGTTACCAACTTGAGTGGGTGATGATTCTAAATTTGTTTTTATGGCCCTAATTATCTTTGTTACTTTTTCTGTTATTTTAATTTGTAGTTATGACTCATTTTAAGTATTTATACAAAATAAAAAGTTGATGAAGATTGGAAAATCCACTATCACGGCTTAGGAAAATCTTTTGTCACGGCTTTTATTACCATTGGTGTAATAGGTTGTTGCAAGTAAAGAGAGTTATATGCGAAGAACTCATGGGAGGGAAACCGGATATAATTTGTTTGCAAGTTAGTTTAACCAAAATGGATCCAAATATCTTGGTTGATTGAAATTTCAAAAATAAGAAACTAATGGGCATTGAATTTTATTTAGGAAGTGGATAAGTACTTTGATATTTGGAGCACTATGGAGAAAGCAGGATATCTTGGCTCAGATAAGGTTAATTTTATTTCAGGTTATAATTTGATTGTGAAGATAATGTTTTTGGCTCCACATATTATTATAGACGTTTTCTTTAATCATAAAGAAATGGATGGTTGGGATTGAATCTTGGTTTGATGAGTTTGCATATTTCAAATATAGGGATATTATTTTGAAATTTGAATTTACTACCTTAACTTCTTTAACATCAAATGAAATTCTTTGGCAAACTGATCTTACTTATCCAAATAATAAACATGTTACGATTCATCTTAAAATGTCTGTGAACTCTCCTCCCTCACATATTCTTCTCAACAGTTCTAACCAAACTAAAATTTAAGGTTCTTTTTCTATATGCAATCTTTCTGTTGTCAATATTCTTCTTCTTATTTTTTTTTTGAAAATTTTTAACTAGCCAAAATTTACTATTATACTTGTGTTGATTGTGTTGTGTAAGAAGATTATGTGAACTGATTTATTTAATTTTGTAAGAGTATCGTTAAAAAGAACTATGTTCTTTACTAATTATTCTTGTTCTTTAAATTACCAAGAAGCCTTGGATTTTTTCTCTGAGTTTATTAGGTCTCATCCCACTTGTTGAACGTGTAAATTTCTTTACTGAGTAGGCAGAATATAATTTCTTCAATTCAACTGTTTGTGAATTTATATAACTTCATATAAATTTCTAACATCGTTTGATCTTTTTTCTTTCCAGCTTTATATCTAATGAAAATAAAGACAAATTGCATTCTACACTGACCCAACAGATCCCCATCGCCGATGAGATATGAAAGGACTTTTTAACAAAAGTCGGTGCTGCTCAGGAGGATGATGTCGGGATTCTGCCACCGGTTTACCCTGGAGGTCAGTTTTCGGTGGCAATGTAGAGTTATTGTGTTGAACTGATGGGGCTCGGGAGTTTGAGGGGAAAAAGAGAGTGGTGTATGCTCAGGTATATTCTTACACTCCAATAAATTAGTACAATACATATGTTCGAATACTTGGAGATTAGTTTTTCCCAATATTCATGTGCATGTAGTTTATCATCATTAGTAAACTAAACAAAACCACTTCTTACTGTTTTATAACAAATTGTTAAAGAGTGTCCCGTCACATATGTTTCAAATTGTTAATATCAAGGATAATGATTGAAAACCAACAATCTTTCCATTTGTTTATAATTGTCAGTTGCTCATTGCCAGACATTCATTTGTATCTCGTGATCTATCTCATCGCACGATAGAAGGGATATTGCTATAAGTTCTATTCAATTTTGATTTTTTTGTTGACATATGGTCGATTGGTTGCAAGGGAAACGATCTTACCTAGAAAAAATGAGGTTATACAGTTAATAAACCTATCATGTACAAATTTCTCTTTATTTTGTTCTAATTTTATTCAGCTTCATACTGAGATTATTCTCATTTCATTTTCCTATTATGATTTTTACAGAGACAGCTAGGTCTGTTAACTGGAAGGTCTAGTCCTATGTGTTCGCGTATGAGCGGACGAGGGCCACTCTGCACGAGATGGGGACATACTTCTCCAAGAAGAGGGTCATCGGTGTCAGAGAAGAGTGTAGGGTTAGAGAATAGGACTTGGACAGTTTTCAGGTTGCCGATAGAATGAAGTCTATTAAGGACACCAGAGAGAAATTCAGAAGGTTCTTTTACCGATTCCCCGACGGAGAGTCCGCTGCTGATGTCTTTGATCGCGTTTTAAGTTTTCTTGAATCTATGTGGAGGGATATAGATATGAATAGGCTTCACCATGACCCCTTGGACTATCGTTCCCCACAGGCTACATTGCGTTTCTTCCTCATGAAGTGGTTCAAGTGGATCGTCGAGCAATTTGAGTACCTAAACAACCTCAGTAACTATGATTTTTGAGTAATGCAGTTGGGAGAGGAGGGTGAGTACATCCTGGTAGTCCACCACATGGATGGAGATATGAAATAGGGGGATTATCCCATGAAATAATAGCCGACCAGAAGTGGCGAGCTCACGCCAGTAGAGGGGATTGGAATGAAAAATGCCCCTGGTACCTGGAGTCTTTATTTGATCCACTACCTGGCAATACAACTGTGTGATGAGAGAATATTTTTTAAACAGTTGTATAACTTATTTATGCAACTCTAATCACATTAATTTGTTCTATACAACTGCAACAGAGTTCCTTAATAAACAGTTGTATAGCACATAACTAATTTATGCTATACATCACACTAATTTGTGTTGTGCAACTGAGTTCCTTATTAAACAATTAGATATAACATTAACTTTTTTAAACAATTACATAGCATGAATTTGTGAAGCATCTTTCAACGAATTAGTGAGGCATCTTTTTTAAACAGTTGTATAACGCATATGTCTAAGGCTATAATTGTGTTTCTTATTAAACAAATGTTATATTTACTTGAATTACTTATGCACATGTGCTATACAACTGTTTAATAAGGAACACAGTTATAACATCATGATTAGTTATTAATTAGTTACATGATTTAGGAATTATGAACATGAACTCCGTTATGAATTAGTTACACGTATTAGGAACACGAACTTAGTTATGAATTGGGAAATCACTTATAACATCAGTCGCTATATTAAACAATTGTTATATTTACACGATTTAGTTATGCATATGTAACATTAGTAGTCTTGATTTCAAGCTTCATAGACGGGCTAGAAGGGCTACAATAGCAGCCCTGATACAAGCTGGAATATATGTCCTTAATTAGTGATCAGCATCTTGGTTATTCTGGAAGTTTACTTATCTATAACTCACTTTTGTATGCATTTTGTTGTTAAACACAATTGGGATTGAACTTATCACTTGTCAATAGTCTACTGGATATATACTTGAAATGCTACTGTTTGAAAGCACTATGAACATCGCTGAAGCAGTTTGAGTGATCAATAAAAACTTTATGTTTGTTTGTAAGTTTTCTCTTATTAAATAGAGAACTGTATGTTTGTAGATTTCACCTTATTAAACCCTAGGTGAAAACTTTATCTCTTGAATTCATTATGGAAATTATTATCATAATTATCTACATACGTGAGGTTTTCATGGTAAGCGACACTGAAAATCATACCAACAAATATGCATCTCGTTAATTACATGGTAAACTGATAGTAAACTACTTGGCTTTTTAATTTCACTGTTCATATAGAATACAAACATAAATACATACCTACTTATTTTTTGTATCTAAATGTTTTTGTTTTTAGGTACTTCAAATGTTCTACTGGGGGATGTTACTCATGGTGCGAGACCCGGTTCCACCTTTACCCAGAATCTAGCCAATCAAATATTAAATCAATGATCGGGTGTAAACAGAATTTTCTTCAAAATTTTGAATTGTATATTGTGATACATGATATTTTTTGAATAATTGATGATATATGCGAGGTTCGGGATGGACTATTATTATTGTTGTGGTGGTGGTGTTTTGTAGTGTCTATACTGGGTGGATAGTCATATAAACGAAGGAAATCCTGCCCAATTTTTATAAAATATTTGTATTATGAATGGAACTCGATCAAGATTTATATATGTGAGGTCCAATATGGACTTTTATTATTATTATTATTGTTGTGGTATTTCGTATGGTCTAAACAAGGTGGATAGTCATATAAACAAAGAAAATTATGCCCAATTTTTATAAAATATTTGTATTATATATGGAACTTGGGCTAAGTTTTATGGATAGTCATATAGTATAGTTGGTGTTTTTATTCTTAAACAGGGTGGATTGTCTCATAAACAAAGGCAACATTGCCCATTTTTTTTAAACTAATAGGTTCATACCATTGGTTATTTAAAAAATTGTATCTCTTCCGAACTAAATACGATGTATGGTCCTATCAACAACGTACACTTTTGAAAATTCGCGTCGTGCCTTCAGGAACGGGCATATCCTAGTGTGTGTGTGTGTGTATATATATATATATATATATATATATATATATATATATATATATAAATATTGTAAATCTTTTGTCATTTTCTCTAACGAATCCTAGTAGACTTAAACTAAATTTCTAAACTAATGAAACACATTTCTAAACTAATGAACATAAAATGCATTAAATATTACACATGGGAAGAAATACAGTAACCCATTATGGGCGTTTTTACCTCACTTCACTATCTTTTCCCTCACCCATGTCACTCTCTCTCTCTCTCCACCTCTCTCTCATCAGACTATCTTTGATAAGTTATATCCTCTTTACATCTATATAACTCGGCTTCGGGTATAAAGAGAATAAAAAATAATTTAGGTTGTGCTTTATTGTCAACATAATGCAAAAAGTTAAAATAAAAATGCTATATACGTACACTACGTTAAGACATTCTAAAAAATGTTGATTTTAAACTTATATGCAGTGACTATTCTAAATTTCCCCAGCAAATATCATCAATATCTCCCCTCTCAAGTTGGTATGTTTTTTTTTTTTTTTTTTTTTTTATGAAAATAGTTTTCACCATTATACCTTTCAACCTAAATGAAATTATTGGGGTGGAACAGAAAAAACATACTTGAACATGGGGACAAATAGGCATTACTCATTTCGATATCTTGGTAGTGAGTTCTATTACTAACTTAGAGGCAACCATTGTAGTCATCCCATTAACTGTATCACGTTGAGGGTTGAACTCAACCACATCTGCACCAACAACATCAGCCTGAAGTTTACGGAGTATGTTAAGGACATCAGAGAATGATAGACCTACGGGCTCGATGTGAGAAACATCAGGAGCAAATGTAGGATTGAGACAGCCCAAATCAACAGAGATATACACACCCTTTACGCCTTCTCAGGTTGGTATATTACTTTCTTCCTGATTAAATTTTTTTTCCACACAGGGAAAGAAAAGTAGTAACTCAGTATGTTTTTTCCCTTAGTTTAATGTGTTCTCCATCACCCATTTCTCTCACTTTCTTTCTTCCATCAAATCGGATATCAATAAAACTTCATGGATGGGAAAAATAGGAACATAAAAAGTAAGAATGATCTCTAACTATTCCATGCCTTCATGTCTAGAGTTAAACAATAAAAGAAGTGGGTATTAGTATTGAAACTAAATGAAAGTGGGGTTTAATTGTGGGAGTTTTTTTTCTCTCTCTAACGAACCCATCAGCAGACTTAAACCACATTCTTAAACTAATGAAACATAGAACGCAATAAGTATGAAGCACGAGTCATGATAAACATATAGTAATGGATTTACAAACAAACATAAACTTACGAAACATAACATGCAGTCAACATACAGTGAATATGCGAAGAACAAATGCATAAATACTGAGTAATAAATAAATGAAATGGATAACTTGGTAGTATGAGTCGCGTGACTATCTAAAGTGCTCCCAGGAGGGAGAGTTACAATGATTATGGAGGAAGGAGGGTTACGGAGGACGAGAGAGTTTTAAGAGAGGTGAAAGGGTATTTGGAGAGGCTTTAAATGAAGGGGAAGATGGTAAAGAGAGGGGGAGATAAGGTAGTTTGATAAGGAACATGATTAAGTGGGTTGTGGGAGGTTAACAGTTTTGTGGGTTGTGAGAGGGAAAAACTTCATGGGTTTAAAAATTAGACATGATTGAGTGAGTTAAGGGAAGTTAAAATAATTGTTTGGAAGCTTATTTGTTTATCATGTGTATTTTCTGTTTTTTAAAAATTGAAAAATGTGAGAATTTAGGATGAAGAGTTTGGAGTCATGTGAGCTTAACACCTACATACGTATATATATATATATATATATATATATATATATATATATATATATATATATATATATATATATATATATATATATAGTGAGAGTCTCATGTACATACCAACGATGCATACCAATTTTTTAAAATTGTAAAAAAATTAATTTTCAATTGAATTTTTTTATATGATGTTTAAACATTTCAATAGACGCATATAAAAAATCAACTCAAAATAATTTTTTTGTTATTTTAAAAAAATTGGTTAAACTTTTGCATCTTTTAAAGGAATTTAAAAGGTGCAAAAGTTTGACCGATTTTTTTAAAATAGCAAAAAAATAATTTTTATCCTGATTTTTTTTATATGGCTCCCCCGAAATGTTTAAATACCACATAAAACAACTCAACTCAAAATCATATATAAAATGGGTCCGCGCCAGTGCTATGTACCATTGGTATGTACCGTTTGGTATGTATAGGAGCTTGACTATATATATATATATATATATATATATATATATATATATATATATATATATATATAGATAGATAGATAATTTTGAAAAGCATAAAATTGTGCCTTGGTGCGATGGCAAGTGCCCTCGTCAATGCTACGATTGGTCTCGAGTTCGAAATATGGGAGCAACCTCTTCATATACGGGGGTAAGCAAGCCGACATCCACATATTCAAAATCCTACAGTTAAGCGTATTGCCCTTTGACTGAAGGCACGATAACAAAGTATTAATCACGGTCAATTTTCCTAAATGACATATTTTTCCAAAATTATTTAATCGAGTATAATTTTAAGTCCAAAAAATTATTTTCAATAAAAATAAAGGTAAAAATATAAGAAAACATATATACATAATTTCCTTTGTTTATATGAATATCCACCTGTTTAAAGTGTAAAAAATAATTCAACCACATAAATAATCCATCCAAGACCTAGTATAAATGAAGTCACTGTTTAACAATATTCATACAAAAACTCGTATTGACATCTTTAGCAATGAAATATTCAAAATGTTTCAATAGGATAATTGTCAATAGTCTACAAAGATTCATCTCAAAACAAAACAAAGTGCATACATATTAAAAAAATTGGGAAAAAGCTCATTCATTCATACACCTATCCACATGTTTAAAAACAAAATATACTCCAACAGTAATGCTAATAGTCCATCTCAAACAACTTATAAACAAAGGCATCAATTTGCCGTTATTCAAGAACGGGATAGGCCACTATTGGCAATTTTAGCAACATAATAAAAATATCACATAAACATAGATTTTCCATATAAATAAAAATATGTTGATTCATCAAACCACTGGTGGCACAATTTTCATCTTCTGTAGCGTACAAATGCTTCGCCACACTCCACATGCCTTGTCCTCATTCACGTCTCTTGTCGTCACCCCTTAGATGTTACATTTGTATTTAAATCCATCATCTTATTAATAGGCGTCTTCTAAGAAACTATCACTATATTATCTCCATTTACTTTGAAGGTCTCTGAGAAATGATAGCTTAAACTATAATAACTGTGCTAACTATAGTAAGTTCAAATCTGCAAAAAATGATGGGATAAGTATTGACAGAACAAAGACACATTGAAAAATAATTATTGACAAATCCGTAACCTAAAAATCTAAAAAAAATCTTACCTTACATAGTGCGACGTTCGGTCGACAGTGATGGCTCGAATTACTAACGAATTTTCCTGCATAGCTCGAATTAACTATAGAATTGGCTCTAGTTTTGAAGATAATAACAGTAAGCGAGGCAAAGTTCATAACTAATTGTATATAACTTGCTTTACAGAGTAAAGTGGAAGAAGCGAGAAAATAACCTGCTTTACACATGGTTGTCTTGAGATCATTTTCTTAAAAAATCCCTTCAAGGAGGGACGTGTATGTTATAGTATCAGGTGATACAACTTTCTTCAACATATGGCAAAATAGCCACTAGCAAACATTTTATCCAAAATACATTTTGCAGGATGAAGCAAATCTTTTCTACAACAGGCTTCCATTAAAGAATTATACGTCGACACATCTGGCCTAATCCCTTCCTTTTTCATCTCTCGAAGGATCTCATAGGCTTCTTTTACTTTCCCAGTAGTGCACAAAAAGGATTAATGGATTTGAATTGTGTTTAAATTGAGAATAAATTCTAGTTGAGATCAGTAACTTAACAAGTGATTTTTTTATGAATGAAATTTGAAGTTACCTTATAATTGGAATGTTGTGTTTGTCTTGGATGATTCGCACCAATGTTGAGCATCTTAATCCATTTGCTGCAGTGTGTGTAAGCCATTTAATACCATCCATATCGTGTATTGATCCCTGTGATTGTAGCCAACACAACCACCCTATCATTCATCTCTGTTATATAGGCATCAAAATTTATGAAAAATGTGTTGATTGCAGAAAGATAATAAATATTGGCAATAAATCTCAGTTAAGATTTCAATAGCAGGGATGTTGAGTGCAGCCACCATCACGACTCCAGTGTTTTAAATGGTCGACTTGTTTCTGACATCTCTTCTCTGCTCCATCGAGTTTTAGAGAGAAGGTCATTCTATAGGAAATTAGAACAAAACTAATCCATAATCAATAAAATGACTACAGTGGTCCGACTTCTATTGGTCCGGCTTCTATTCTCTAATCCGTAATCAATAAAATGACTACAATAGAACAAAACTAATTCTACAGGAAATTAGAACAAAACTAATCCATCTCTGCACCATTGAGTTTCAGAGTACCAGTATGTCCTGCTCTTTATTGGTCTGACTTTTATTCTCTGCTTCATTTTTAAACGACTACAGTGGAGTCTACACTGTGTCTGACCTGTATGACAAAAGAGCTTCATGAAAAATCAATAAAATCGAAATTAGTTCACTTGGATGCCATTTAATCAAGTTCTTGAGGTAGTCCACTTACTTCCTTTATTTTAACCACGGGAGATCATCAAAAGTTCATCAAGTATCCAATAAAACAAACCCCTAGTCATACCAAACAAATTTACCCATATGAGTCATTATCACTGAAAAAAAAAAAAGAAAATAAATCGAACATCAATTTTGATTTTCTGTATATAAAGGCAAAATATTTTTTTCTTCAAATACCACTACTACATGTTCCTCTTTTTGAGGATCCAATGGCATTATTGCCTCCTCAAGTGAAGGTCCATCGAAGTATGTTGTACTGCTCGTATCAGAATTCGTACCCACAAAGCGTTGATATTCTTTTGGTGTCTCAACAACTATAGTAGGAGAAGTTAAAACTATGATACCTATAATAAGGAAATGAGCCTACCCCAGAGTTGGACAATCAGAAGAATCATGCCCATTTTTCTGATTTAGAATTAGCCGTTATTGGTATCTGAAATTCAAGTTCTACTTTTGGAGTAGAGTTTCCTTCAATAATTTTCAAAATGTCGGTTTCATTAGGTTCCAAATGCCCATTTGACTGAACTCGGGCCTTACATGCTATAAAAAATGTTGACTATGATCAGTCTTGGATCAATACCTAAGATGAATAAAGATATAACAATTAGTTCTTTTAAAAAATTTATATTTCTATTCCAGCTTAACAATGAATATGAAATTTTCAAGTCAAATCAAATAAGTGACACAATACAACCGAACTTGAAGTATGTAAAATAATCTCTCTCTATTTGGATGTAGTAATATAAACCATATAGTGTTTTTCATCTCACACACTGTCTCTATTTGATTAATTCTTCTATTCGACCCACGTAAAACTGAAAGCCTCCACTGTCAAAATAACAACCATTACCAGTTCTTAACCATCCCTCAGAATATTATTTGATCTAAAACTTTAAATTTGAAGAGGTATAGAAGTACTCTTTTTAACAATTTTTAGCACCTTCTATACCTATTTAAATTAAACCTAAATAACCATGGCATAGTTTTTAGCAGATGTTAACACATCACTTAACCCGTTTTAACACCTAAATAACCATGGCACGGTTTGGAGTCATTTCAAACATCACCACAAATACCTATTCAGAGTCAGTTACTACCGAATCATTTCAAACATCATCGCAAAACAACACATGAAAATAATTTCCAAACTGACTTGGACCTGCCACGGATACCTGTTCAGCACCAAGTTTAAACTTGTCAATTCCTATAAATGAAATAAAATATGAGAAAATTAGAGTTTTCAAACTAAGTTCATGTATGAAGATTTAAGCTTTTAGTTATAGATTCATGATGCATTACACTAATGAATTACACTAAGTTGTATTACCATAAACTCTAACTTGTGTAAAATGTTCAAACACCCTACACAATAATGCATTACACTAAGTTGTATTTAAAAAATAGGTACTTCATAAACAAATCGAACCCAAAATTTGATGTGCTACACTAAACTTCAGATAAATGACTAAATACTATAGAGATCGAGGTAATAATGCCAATTAAATTAACGATTGATTCTACGGAAGTTCACACTATTAAAATAATTATCACCCCTAAAATTTGAACTTATACTAATTAACCAGAATTAAAACACTAGCGTAGAAGTATATGTGTATGTGTACGCGTGCGTGTGTGTGTGTGTATGTGTGTGTGGGGTGAAACAACTTTTTATACCAACAAATTAGAACATGCTATCCGTTGTACCACCAACACAAATAAAATAAAATTGTACCAGCAATTAGAACATAAAGATGACTCTGTATAACTTTTAAACTTTTCATTTGTTAACCCAATAGGATCTGCTAAAAAATCATGTCAAGCACCACTTTTAAGCTTACCATTAGTTGGGAATTGTCGTATCTCCAAAAAATTCCCAAACTCAAACACGACATCAATCTCTGCATAAATCTCTACTTGTAATTCAACACATATTCAAATAAAGAGATTAAAATGAATTGCAATCCTCTCAAATTAGTAAAAAAAATAGATTGTTTATACTCTGCTATAGCAAACTAAGATAGGGTGATAAATCATTACATTCAGGAAGTATTCGAGTTGAAAAAACATGAAGACGTTACTAAATATGACAGCAGCACTACTTCATCACATATAAGCAATGGTTAAGTGCTGAAGTAGGCCTAGTCAACTTGTGTTTGTGCAGTAGGTCTAAGTGCTGACCCAATGGCTTCTACCATATTCCTTTCTACTCATCGGAGTGAGATGAATAGAAAAGAATTAGAGTTTTCAAAAATAGAGTTTTCAGAGAATAGAGTTTTTTTACTTATATGCACAGTAATAAAAAAAAAGCTCAAATATCACTAACTACACTTGAACATC
Organism: Sambucus nigra; assembly: GCA_949130495.1. NCBI lineage: Eukaryota > Viridiplantae > Streptophyta > Magnoliopsida > Dipsacales > Adoxaceae > Sambucus > Sambucus nigra. Next base: position 59,283,696 of record OX422213.1, read on the forward strand.
CATTTTTTTTGTAAGATCGTTTCCCTTGCAAAATCTCAGCAAATATACAACCAACCTACCACATGTCAACAAAAAATTCAGAATTCAAAAGAACTTATAGCAACATCCCTTCTATCGTGCAATGAGATAGATCGCGAGCTACTAATGAATGTCGGTAATGAGGCAGCCTAAAATTATAAACAAATGGAAAGATTCAAGAACTACATTTCTGACTTATATGTTAACTCTGATAAATACAGTTTAGAATGGTCCTATACCAAAATGTGTAACTTGGATAACTACAGTTTTGACCATATTATCTCGTTAACAACAGTTATGGATGAACATAAAACCATTAGTTAGCTGCTAACAGTTCGTGGAAGTTCCTATTTTCATACATCAAATTCAAACTTTAATGGTGTTTTACAATACCAATTAATGGCAGAGTTGTAATGGACACATCATCAAGCACGATGCTGAAGAAACTTCCTCTCTTAGTCATTATTGTGCAACACGCCCGCTTTGATGAGATATTCCTGGATCCTCATCTATCCACCAGTTTTCATTTGGGGTAATTTCATTTGGGTAAACCGTTATCACCTGCCAAGAGAAATATAACCATGAATTCAGACTTGAAGGTTTTCACTTCAAACACTAAATAAAAGTCATTCTGGATTTGTTTTCTAATCTAGTTTGTCTAACCTTGTAGGTGTTATACTTATAAAAATTTAAGGTGGGCAACATTAAAGCTACTAAGCTATACCAATAGTTCCATTTGTGGATGAAACAATAACAATTCCTTTTGTTTTCTTTTCACAATATCACGTGAAAATAATGAATATACATTGTACCTTTGTTGATATCCAGTTTTAAAGATAGATAGTTCCCAAATTAGTGTGCAGGGGAGGCAAATTTTTTCCCAAAATTCACAAACCAAACATAAAAATGTTAGTCTAACACTTTTAAATACAAACAGGTACTCTGTTGAACCTTTAAATATCACAACAGTAAATAAATATATATATAATCAAAAGAATAAAATCCCCATTTCAGTTTCAGAACCACAAATCAAAAAATGATTTCATACCTAAAACAAAACTAAAACCAAATTTCGTGTATAAATTTCATAAACAATATAAATGTCCAAAAATAAAATAGAATCCACATGAAAATTACTCTTGGTAGGGTGCATCGGGAGCGACAACGTGGGAGGTAGTTGAAGGAAATCCACTCCAAGCCTAATTCTCCGAAATTTTTCACAACGAAATTTTTTTGCTGCACAACAATGAATTGACCCCTCTCAAACCTTGTAGTTGAAAACTGATTTTCCACGGTCTCCAACAACTTGGATGCAGCCAATTATGATGACATAGATCACGCTGTGGGCATTTTGGTTCCAAAGTGGTGACCTTATAGCATTCTATACACATCAACAATAATATTTATTAGTTGGAATAAAAAAATTATGTGTCGTTACCTTGTAGAGAACAACTCTCTCAAAACTGAGTTGCAGCGACTTAAGGATTGGGAGCTTCGTGTTGTTGAGTTTTCAATCAAAAAACCAACCGACCACGAATAATGTAAACCTGAATCAAAATCATGAAGAAGAAAACATGTGATATATTAGAACCCAAATCTAAAATCGATTACAGATCTAACAAATACATTATAACAATTACAGATCTAATAAATTAGAGATCTAACGCAATAGATAGATTTATAAATTAGGTTTCAGAAACCCTCATTCCATCCTAAATGAACCAACAAAGTATTTGATGAAAGAATTTCAAGATCAAAACATTAGTCAAATAGAGATAATAACATATCATATGGGTATGCAAGATTTAGGTAGTGAATTACCACATCGTGAGCATGGAGAGAGAAGTGGGTATGGAGGGATAAAATATTTCTTTGGAGAAAGAATTTAGATGAGAAACTGGGGTGGGGATGTCTGAAGAGGGAGAGAGTTTTCTTCGTAACCGTGTGTGGGTAATTGTATAGGAATGGTAAAATACAATTGTGTCCTTATGTTTGAATTTTGAATGGAAGGGGGAAAAATTAGAGTGTGTTAAAAGAGTGGGAATCCAAATTTGTAAGGGGTAAAATAGGAAGTGCACAAAAAACTCAAATGGATGACATCATAGTTGAAGCTTATGACATACATAAGTTTCCTACTTTATTATATAGATATACTAGGGTTTACCCGTGCCGATGGCACGGTGATAAATTTGTTCCCGTGATATTTAGTACCCCTGCCGATGGCACGACGATAAATTTGATCCCGTAATAAATTTATATTTTAAACATGTCGCCAATAGAGCAAATATAAATAATGTTGTTCATCACATGTACACTATAAATAATATTAGTGTAACCTGTGTCGATGTATGCATCTGCGATACACACATTTAACACATCTACAAATATTGGACGGGAAAAATTACAGGAAGACATTATTTTGAAACTTAACTGTGATATATGACACGTGTTCAAGTGTCAATTGGGAAGCATTTATAAATTTTTAAACGGTTCACGTGTCCCAAAATTGTTCATAACAGATGGTTTGTATCCTTGAAAGGTTAATTCTCGAGATGTGCACACTTCTATTACAATAATGACACCTTTCTATGAACCAAAAATTTGTAAAACATGGCATGTAAAAAAATAGCATTCTCATTCAAAGAAAAACCTTTTTAATTAGTCAAAAAATTTTATATTGTTCAAATAAAGTGGACTAACTATATAATTATTAATTGTGACATTTTAATTTGAAGTTGAATTTCAATTTGAGCTTTGAACAAATAACTTAAAAAATGAATGTAAAATCTTTATACAAATTTACAACCAATATCCACATAAAACTTTCACAATAAAAATAACAAAACATACAATAAAACATCCAACGCGCAAGAGAACAACTTGTTGAAAAGATATCAATAAATCAGCTTCTTCAAACAAATATCAACGACACCTACCATCAATTAACAAATGCAAATCGGCTAAAAAATAAATTACTTAAATAAATTATGAACTATTGGTAAAATGCAAATTGATTTTTTTATTAAAATAAATTATGAACTACTGGTAAAATGTAAATTCATGATGTCCAGTAAAAAATATGCAATTGCGATTTTTCTACTCTCTTTTAATCAAGTTTTTGTCCAGTAAAAAAATGCTACTATATGGAAAGTAGGAATGTAATGTAAGTTTAATCCTGGACAAAAATATTATTAAAAGATTTTTTTTCTTGGATCTCATGAATTTGCATTTTTTAATGAACATTCCTGGACATTATGAATTTGCATTTTTAAGAAACAATGAGTTTGGCGTTGCAACTATATCAGTAAATCAAAAGTTCCAAGAAATGTATAAGGCGTTGCAACATACAATTTATAAGAAAAAATGCATTTGCAACTATATCAGTAAATCAAATGTTCCAAGAAATTTCAAACTCATTTAAAAAATTATAAATAAAAAATTTATGCTTAAAATTTATAAAGAAAAAAAACTCATAAATATAATCATATAAGAGATATGTAAAGCTGTCATAAGAAAAAAAAATTGAAGAGAGAAAACATGCCTTTAAATGAAAATTTTAAAAATTACACCAATGAACAATGGGATTCCTGTGAAGGGTGAAAGCCTATAACATGAGTTTGGCGTTGAAGTAAGATGGTTAGAGTAAAAATTGTAGTTGTTCTTAAAGGTACAAAATCAAAATTAAACTATAGATCTACACACACACAGATTAAAGAAGTACCTTAAAAATTTAAGAAAAGTTTCACTTCTCATAGAGAAGAACATAAATCAAAGAAACATAACAAACCAAGGTCATAAAATTTTTAAAATGATCCTACCACATTGATCAACATTCCCACTATTAATAAAATAGGTAAATTAATATTGATCAATAAATTTGGTCCATTTTCCAAACAACACAAACCAAAATCCACAACATTTCAGAACGAAGCAAACCATATACCACAACATTGCAGAATGAACTACACAAAAAACAAAACAAAATAAATTTGAGAGAGGAAGAGAAGAGGTCTATCCCTGGGTAGCTTAGCTTCATGTTTTCTATTTTTTTATAATACATATAACCTGTATTACACCGGGGCATATTGACAACGAAGCACCGACTGTACGGAACTATATTGAAAAACCAAGTGAAACTCATATGCCCTGTATTAGCTGTAATAGGGAATATCATTTTTTTTGCTATTTCTCTTACCAAAGTACTATTGAAAATGAAGCACTGAACGAAACTATACTGAAAAAATAGATGTGGAAGAAGGGTTCATTCGAAAATGGGATAAGACTCTAGAGATGGCCGAATATGGGGACGTGAGGGATCGATACGCCGGACTTCGGGTTGTCGGAGATAGGGACACCGGAGTTTGGGTTACCGAAGATAGATCTGCACCAAAAAATGTTAGATCTATTAGATCTGCACCAATTAGATGAACATGTTAGATCTGCACTAAAAAAAGTGATATTAGAAAAAAACCCAATTAGATCAGAACAAAAAATGAACATTCATAGCAGCTAGATTTGAACATATGTAACCACTGGAAACCTTCAACGGGGAGAATGAACATATGTAACCCATAATAGTTGAATCTTCACAGTGAACAGTATAACGTTTCTTAGAGATAGAACTGAGATACGAAATAAGAAATGTCTCCGACGAGGAACCTTACGACATGGACAGTTGTGGAGCTCGGAGAGAATCGCCTCCAGTGAGGAATTGAGAAACGTCCCCGGCGAGGAACGATACTAACGGAATAGCTGTGGAGCTCAGCGAGAACTGTCTTCGGCGAGGAACTGAGAAACCTTCTCAGATATCGAACTGAGAAACGAATGCAGAGACATATCCGATGAGGAACCTTAAGAACTGAGAACTTTATCAGATATTGAATTGAGGAACCTTACGAACTGTAGAGCGTGGTGGGTGAGGGAGGCCGAGGGTAGAGAGAGAGAGAGAGAGAGAGTTTGGGATGAATAGTGATGATCTCAAATAATGAGAGAGAGAGAGAGGCTGGGTTAGGGATTTTCAAAACCATCTCGAGCCTTGTGCTCTGGCAAGGCATTAATTACCTTGAGCCTTGTGGTGTATTGTGTAAATGACCTCTTTAATACAGATAGATACACAACTTGTTTATATAACTTTTGTATACAAACTTATATGATGTGGCATGAATAGTAAAAACTCCCTCCTCCTTTATTATATAGATATAAGAACAGTAACAATGAAAGATAAAATATTTATTTTGGCATAACGTGTATTTTGTATATGAATATGGTTTAAATAGGTTTTGAAAAAGATTTAAAATGAACATATGGAAAAATTACTATCAAACATGGTCAATCGTCCTAAAATATTGAAGTGTTCATGAATATGAGCATTATAGAGTTTTTAGAATAATTATATGAATTTCCTAAATAAAGTTATGGATAAAAATGTGTTTAATTATGTTATATGCACAACCAAACAAAGTTTAGAGAGTTTATTGATTATGGGTGAGTATATGAGAGTAAGTCGGCAACATTAGTGAGGTTGTGACCCAACTCGAAAAAAGTGAGGGAGAGACCGAGAGGAAGAAATGAGAAGAAGATGAGAGAGAAAGAGGGTCAGTGAAGGGATAGGGGAGGAGACCGACTCATTCCATCAAAAAAGTAGGTTGGACTCTCCCACCCGATTGTCCCGTTCCATAGTTTAGGGATAAATTCCCTTTGTGTTGGGGTTTGGGTCATGGGGGTTATTTGGTTTGGTTTGTGGGGTTTTATGAATTGGTGGGTGGTTTACTGTGGAGATTGAATGGGCTAGTGGTGGTTTGGTAGTGTATGGGTTATCAGGTGGTGATGGTGTATGTTGAGAGGTTGTTTGTGGTGGTGGTTTCGGGTTGAGGTGGATTGTGTTGTGGGGGTACGGAGTTGTTTGGCGGGTGGTTTGGGTAGAGGTGATGATGGTGGTTGAGCTTGTTTCAGGTGGAACTTATGGTTTGGTGGTTGTAGGTGATGAAGGAGAGGTTGAAGGGTGGTGTAGGGTTGGTGAGGTTGCCCCATTCTTTATTGTATAAAGGGGCTTCCAAACCTTTTTGTATTGGTTGTTATTGTGTCTTTTTGTCCTCTTACTCTCCCCCTTTTATACGTGAGGTGGTTCTTTCTAAGGTAACATTTGGCATTTTTTATCCATAATTTTCCCTATTTATGTTCCCTCTAATGGGACATCTATATTGAATTATTCCACATTAAAAGTTTTAACCCTTAATATTTTACTTGAATTTTAACTCCGAAAATTCTAATGGTAATTTAACCTCCAAAATTTAAATAGTTATATAAATTAACATTACTTTTTATTTGGGGCTCCGCCTTGGGTTTGAGATGTCTTAGGTTACTTATCTACTACAATCTAGTTTCTTGGAATTTGTTCCCTATGACTTTGGGTAGTTAATGATTTATGAAAGTGGTGCGCTCTTGAGGACCGGGGTGTCTACAAGTGGGCACCACATTCTTTAAAGATATTTTATGGTTTCAAGTCCCTTAGAATAGAAAGATCACTCTAGGTTTCCCCATAGGCCCCAATTTCCCCCATGTCTTCTTGCAGCCAGGGCAAGATTCTTTTAGGCACGAGCACTAAGCCATCAGAGAGACAAGACCTTAAGATGGCCTCCTCTATTTGTCAGACTCTAGGAACCGAAATATTCACTAAATTAATAAACTTTAGGCACTTTGTGGTGTTAGTTATCTTCTTCATGTTGATCACTACCTCAACAGGAATCTCCTCGCCAAGTTCCCAAAAGGTTTTCCATTCTTCTAATTGATCAACAAAAAAGTCAAAGTTATCTTACATATGTATAGTGGCGAAGAAGAAAGGAAAGGCGAAGGGACTTATAGGGAGAACAGTGAAGCTCAGGAATAATAGGCTCATTAAGTGAGTTTGCAATTCCTTCGGTCCTTATGGTATTAACTTCCCTATAGATGGGTCATCGTCGCTCTCAGAGGCCTCAGAAGGAACCTCATTTGTGACTTTCCTTTTTACAGGCACCAAGGCATAAGGATTGGTACCGAACACATCCTCAACCATAATTTTAGGAACTTCAGGGACTCCCATAGATACTATAGGCTTAGGCTCAAGACCTACCCGCAGTTATAGGGGTGTTTGGCTATAACTAAGATCTCAAAGGGGATAGGGCCAACTTATGGGCCATGATAATCGCATTCATTTCTAACATGGTGGGGTTAACAACCACTATAAAATATCAGGAAAGTGTTAAAAAGAAAAATAGAGGTCAGTTCAAGTATGAAAGCAAAAATAAAATCAACTTACCCAGGGATGAATGGTTGCACGAAATCATAGGGCAACCAATAGACTCGATAGGGTCCGGTGTTGCCCATGCTCCCCTAACAAATAAAAATCTTTCCATTCAATTCTTTTGGGCATGTCTATCCTTAGTAAAGACCACATCAATTGTCTTACGGGATAAATACTTCAATTCCCTGTTGTTGGATTTCTTTTTCTCCTGGACTCTATAAAATTTGAACAATTGGGATGGGGAAATGTCATACTAATATCTGTTGGATTCCTTAAATGCCAAGATAGTGGCCACTAAAGGCCTCCATTAATTGTCCACCAGCTGAGAAGGGGTTATTCTGATAGCCTTCAGAATCCTCATCACCGATAGAGATAAGGGGAATTTATCCCCATATTGAAGAAAGCACTCATTCATGCACACATGTTGACCATGGAACAACCCCTCTCCTTAGGTCTTGGGTGTGTAAAAGTAACGTTTTTGGGAATTTGACAATTCTTCTGTATCCCTACCCGATCCTGATCTATAATCCATAAACTAGAGTGAGTCCCATTAGCAAACTCAAGAGTAAAACTCCATCACAGCTCATCATCTTCGTACCGGGAGGAACTGACCCCATGGGAAAAAGAGTAGAGAGCTTAGCTTTTGGCTTTACAAAAGATAAAAAGGAGTATGGTTCAATACTTTGGAAGGAGATATGTTTTCGGTTAACATTGTTCGAGAAGAAGAGTTTGCTATCTCAGAGAAGTTTTAGAAAAAAATGGAGAATAACTAGTGTTAATCGTGAAGGAATCAACCATGCCCAATGGGATCTTTTATAACCCCAAGGCCTATGGATAAATATCCTTTCACCTCTAAGATCCGATACTATTGTCCCCTCAGTAGCATCGATGCGCTCAGTATCTAACACTTTTCCATATACGTGTGCGGGTTCCTTCCCAATGCAATCTAATTTTGGTGGAAATCTCAACGGTTAATTATAACCACACCCCCACCTTGTGTGAAGGATAAGTGTTTCCCCTTGCAACCTTTGCAAGAAGCAACAAAGGGCTAATGATGATACCATATTCTACACTTGGTATTTATAAGATGTGACACCTCGCTTAAAATAATAACAGGTGGCTAGCCCTATACTATAATTAATCAGGAATCTCAAGTGGATCATTCTCAGCATCTACTGTCGATACTAAACTAAATGTAGCTAACAACCCAATACTATAAAAATAGGGTGCCAAAAAAATTATAAAACATAAAATGAAAATTAACAAACCCACAATATAATTACTACCTAACATGATAATGTACACACACATATAAAGAAAAAAGGAATAGTTCTATAGTACGCCACAAATACACAAAAGGAAATACCCGAATATGTTGTCGGGTCACAGACAATACAATAACCTGAGGAAAGAAATATAAAAGTGCTACATGCTTAACCCTTGGGAGTAAATCCGATATACAAACTGAATCCTAAACTAGGTTTACAAAAGATAGGAAATGGCTATAACAAGGATCCCACAACAGTTCGTGTCTGCTACGGCTCCACGAATACTGGATAAAAAACGTCATTGGCATCCTTGCGAAGGAACACCTATAATATATACAATATATGTATAGCAAGAGAAAAATATGAACGGGTCAGAGCCCGAGGTGTGAAAATATTTTGGCAAGTGAATTAAAATGCATAATAATTATAAGTGCACCATGACATGATTAAAGTGGAGTCGCACTCTCTTGGAACTCCAACTCACCCCTCAACTAGAGCGCGCACCTAAACGTATGCACATGGTACTCAAATAACTACCCAACACGTTCTAGGGACAATTCAATTTAACCTACACCTAATCCACACTCGCGTAACCCATCATCTAAAACATACCCATAAACTTTCTAATCTAAACCATCTGAAGTGTGCACCCGAACTTATGTTTACATATGTATATACATACACATAACTCTTACTAGAATTCATCGGACTCTAGTTATTAACTTAAACAAGTTATTAGCATCCAATACTAAGGGCTAAACTTCTCCCAACTCTCAACATTGCATTATGTTTCGTGCGTGGGACGTCTCGCAAAGCGAAATCCAAACAATGAACCCCCCAATACACTACTTCTTAACAATGTTGATCATTGAGATCCATTATGCCCTCGATGCACGACGCATATAACATCAGCTACTTATTTATAGTACTACTCTAATGTTTATTCTCATAAATCATTATTTCGCTATAACATATGAATCCGAGTACTAAGGACTAAACTTCTCCCTACTCTCAACATTGTGCTATGTTTTGTGCGTGGGATTTCTTGCAAAGCGAAATCCAAACAAAGAACCCCCCGATACACTACTCCTTAACAATGTTGATCATTGAGATCCATTACGCCCTCGGTACCCAACACAATAACTTCAACTACTTATATGAGTAACTATCTCTAATTACATAAATAAGATATTGCACCAAACCTTTAGGGTCTATATAACATTGTTCTAGTTATAAAGCACAATCATTCAACCCTAACAAGCATGTACACATAACGCACTTAGCGTACATGTAAATATTCGAAACCCAATCACTTATGGATATAAAAATACTTCACAATGCTATCATCTTCCAGGAATTACTCACTTTATCTCGGGTAACCAGTCACCGAACTATTATCACACTGCCTTGGTAATAAAAACAAATCACAACGTATAGGAAGCGGTCATAGTTTCGAACCTGAAAGTGAGAACAAATTATACCAAAAACTTCTCACCCCGAATAAAATCGCATAATAAATAATGGACGACTATGACCTGGGGACTGTATACACCCTGATCCCCAAGCCAGGGGACTCACCAACATCGCGCAACTTCCCATGATAGCACTGGAGGGTATGCTCACACAATAAGTATATATATATATATATACCATTCACACTAGATATATATGCAATCACATCATCTATGTGCAAACCATCATACAAGGTCTATACGCTCACGCCATCTGTATATATATATATATATATATATATATACACACCGATATATAGTGATTAACCCAACTATAAGTATATACACAACTTATTCTAGTCGGTGATATGCTAAAACATTCCCAATTCAGATTACGGTTCAGTTGATCATACAAACCCTTAAGGTTATCACATTTGTGATTTAATCCAAAATTCTAACATCACTAAGCGCATACCGCCTCTCTCTTATTGACCCATAATCATTTCCAAATAGAAATCTCGATGATAGTAGGATTCCCCACTAAGTCGATACGATAACCTTCAATTTGTACTCTCTTGATATAACTCGATACGCCCCCAACATTTCATCATAGGTAAAATGCCCTAAAAATCTCCAAAACATACTTCTCATAACATATTTAAAGGTTCCTAATCGATAAACCCAAAAGGAATGGAGAAAAACTCACTCTAGCAAAACCTCGCAAAACATCCATGTTTTCGAATCGATTTGGCCCAGTCCGAATCGATTCGTCCCTCAAAGCGAATCGATTCGCCCCTAATGCGAATTGATTCAGACCAAAGTACCCGTGAGTCTGTCTTAGGACAAATCGATTTGTGTTTGGGTCCGAATCGATTCGATCACTTAGACCTATAAGTCTGCAACATTTCGAATCGAATCAAAAAGGGGATGAATCGATTTGGCATGTTCAGCAGCTACGATAATGGCTATTTCTTCAAAAACCAAAAATTCCAAAAATTAAATTTATCATCTTCTCTCCATTATTCTTCAACCCAAACATATTTCTAACATTAAAACTCATAATATTTCTACCCAACTAATTATAAAACCTCAAATCCATATACCCACACCTCAAATACAAGATTTAACCAAAAATCTAAGTTTTGACATTTGTAACCCAAAGTCCCTAATTTTATCCACAAATCGTGAAATAAATGATACCCAAGAATTATTTAGCAAGTTTAATCACTTGACTCAAAGTTGTAGAGTCCGAATCTTCCTCGAAATCACGGATTGGCCGGAATCCCCAAGATTTTCTTCTTTCTCTTCTTCCTTTTCTCTTCTCTCTCTCTCTAGAGCTTTCTAACTCTCACAAAATGAGATTGGCTTCTCACGAGCCCTTCTTAAGCTTCATCTCCCAATTACCCAACTTTAAATGATAATACGCACATTAAATGACTCGTTTACTCCAATTCAAGTCAAACTAACTTAAAATATTCTGAACCCAAATAAGACACACGTACAGTCATTTCGACTATCTCGACCCATCTGGGATCAACCACACACTCAGAATCGTTATTCGAAATACTTCTAACATCCTCAAATTTTTACCTCAATTATCGAATTAAAATTCTCGAATTTAAATAAATACTATTTCTCCCAAATATAATTAAATTTTGTTGTCCTAGAATCACGGGGTACAGACTTCCCCCCTTACAAGAATTTCATCCTCGAAATTTAGTTAAGCCTGTACTCCAAACCTCAACGAGCTCCAAAGACACCTATTATCAAGATCACTATATCTATTCCTCCCACTTCTCACGGCGAATCATTTTAATTAAAACCACATCAGTTAACTGGGGCACCCATACACCCTGTACCCGAGCTCAACTGCATAAACATTTCCCGGCTCCACTTAGCCTAAAATCGTAAAATAACTCTAAACAAATTAATCCATTATAACCAACTAATTATATAAAAAATTTGAAATGTCCGAAGATTTAACTTTTCTCAATTTCTGACATTCGCTACTTTCATGCGGGGGAGGTCTCGCAAGAAAAATCCAAACAAGGAACCCTCCCAATACACTACTGTGTAGCTCTGTCGAAGATTGAGATCAGTTAGACCAGGACCAAGTTTTTTTTAATCATTTTGTTATTGCCCTAAGGCCTATAGAACAATGTAATATTAAAAATAGTTTATTTTTTTCGACATCCGAATCAAATATCTTATGCCCAAGACACAAGGCGTCAACAAATACAATACTCTTACTAACCTTCTAATTCTCGGTACGCATACAATCATGAACTAAAATTCCAAGATTAGCAACGATCTCACTAAACCCTGAATCTCTTCAATAACAAAAATTCCTTCACATCCTAACAAAACATTTCCATACGATTGGCCCTTCCACAACTGGAACATTGCAAATACATAAGTCTAGCACAACTATAAAATGATAGCTTTACCGTTACTACTCCACGCGTTTCAATGGTACCTACATTCAAAACGAAGTCGTAACTCTCTACTAGCACATCATAAGATAATATATTCTCCCAAAATATATCGTCTAAGTGCCACACTTGCTCACTCCTCCCTTCCGGGTCATTCCATAAATAACAGGGTTATGACAACTAATCTCTCATTAAAATCTTATTTGCGACACTCCCAATATCCCTCAAGGCATAACCTAACCACAAAGGAAAAATATGGTTTACATAATACCTCCATAGTCCGACTACATTGCTTCATCGATGGGTACTTGTTCGAAGTCCTCCAGCCCAAACTGTCCTATAATTTGTTGTAGGGATTGCACATCAAAAACCTCCTCAAAAAGTTTCCCTCTAGCACTTTCGGGTCAATACCTCTTCCTATGGACTATTTCTCTACAAAAGAAACATTTACCAGCAAATCCTCCCTTCCCATCATGAGGAACAAAACGTTGTTGCGACCCTTGATGATCCTGCTTATACCATCTTGCTCCAACGGCATCCTCTTATTAAACTTACTTGATGAACCCGAGTCTCTAAATTTCTTACCCCTTTCCAAATAAAGACTATACTCCTGACACTGTAACAATGCCGCATTCATTACCTCGATAAAACTCAATAATGTCGGGTTCCCTAAAACGTGCTGCCGAATTCGCCATTCTAAACCTCCCACGAACTTCACTATTTCGCTTATCCTCTGTATTTACCTCATCCGGCACTAAATTCAACAAATCAAGAAAATTCTTCTTCGTACTCAAACACCGTTCAATCACCTTGAGACACATCTAGTAATCTCCTCCTCATTTCCATCTAGATCGCGAAAGGAAAATAATTTCGGTCAAAGTGTTTCCAAAAATCTGCTATGGGCATTTCATCTGTCTGCTCCGATGTGGTGATTGATTCCCACCATTGGAGAGCGACACCCATTAATTTAAGGTGGTGAGTAATTGCTTCTGCACCACACTGTATTCAACCAATCGAAGGTTCCTTTGTATACCCTTCTTCCAATGACTTGTAATTATTGCATCAGCTCCCCCCGAAATTATGGAGGATGTCCCTTTCGGAAAGCTTCCCATACTCTTTCCCACGTAGATGGCCCTGGGTGGGCTTGGGCTACTTGAGTTGCAGGTTGATGTGCCATCGCAGAAATGGCAACAGTTACTACTTGTGCCACAGTATTGGCAACTTCGGCCGTGGTCACAGTCCCTTGAGGCATTTAGGGTTCCCTATTCTCAGCCCCTCTATTTGCCCTACATGGAAGACCTCTCTTAGGTGGAATCTAAAAATGGATCAACTGTATCAGAATGTCGTTCAAGTGATTACACATTACAGAAGAATATATAGATGTAATGAACACAACACTCCTAATAGTAGGGCTCCACATTAAGAATGCTTACAAAAGAACGCAGAAAACCCGCACAGATCTTAAAGAAACTTGAACCTGATGCTCTAATAACACCTGTGACACCCCGCTTAAAATAATAACTGGTGACCTGCCCTATACTATAATTAGTCAGGAATATCTAGTGGATAATTCTCAGTATTTACTGTCGATACTAAACTAAACATAGCTAACAACCCAACACTATAAAAAGCGGGTGCCAAAAAAATTATAATACATATAGTGAACATTAACCAACCCACAATATAATTTCTACCAAACACGATAATGTACACACACATACAAGAAAAAAAGGAATAGTTCTATAGTACTCTAGAAATACACAAAATAAAATACCCGAATATGTTGCCGGGTCACAAACAATACAACAACTTGAGGAAAGAAATATAAAAGTGCTACATACATAACCCTTGGGTGTAAACTCGATATACAATCTGAATCCTAAACTAGATATACAAAAGATAGGAAATGGCTATAACAAACATCCCGCAACAGTCCGCGTCTGCTATGGCTCCACGAATACTGGATAGAAAGCATCGTTGGCGTCCTTGTGAAGGAACACCTATAATATATACAATATATGTATAACAAGAGAAAAATATGAATGGGTTCGAGACCGAGGTGTGAAAACATTTTAGAAAGTGCATTAAAATGCATAATAATTATAAAAGCATCATAACATGATTAAAGTGGAGTCGCACTCTCCTGTAACTCCAACTCGCCCCTCAACTAGAGAACGCACCTAAATGTATGCACATGGTCCTCAAATAACTACCCAACACGTTCTAGGCACAATTCAATCTAACCTGCGCCTAATCCAAACTCGCGTAACCCATCATCCAAAACAGAACCATAAACTTTCTACTCTAACCCATTCGAAGTGTGCACTCGAACATATGTTAACATCTATATATACATATACATAACTCTTACTAGAATTCATCGAACTCTAGTTATTAACTTAAACAAGTTATTAACATCCAATACTTAGGACTAAAATCACCCAACACTCAAAATTGCACTACGTTTCATGCATGGGACGTCTCGCAATGCGAAATCTAAACAAGGAACCCCCCCGATACACTACTCCTTGACAATGTTGATCATCGATATCCATTATGCCCTTGGTGCACGACGAATATAAGATCATCTACTTATTTAGAGTACTACTCGAATGTTTATTCTCATAAAGCATTGTTTCGCTATAACATATAAATCCGAGTACTAAGGACTGAACTTCTCCCTACTCTCAACATTTCACTGCGTTTCGTGCGTGGGATGTCTAGCAAAGCGAAATCCAAATAAGGATCCCCCCGATACACTACTTCTTAACAATGTTGATCGTTCAGATCCATTACACCCTCGGTACCCAACATAATAACTTCGACTACTTATATGAGTAACTATCTCTAATTACACATATAAGATATTGCATCGAACCTTTAGGGTCTATATAACATTATTCTAGTTATAAAGCACAACCATTCAACCCTAACATTCACGTACACATAACGCATTTAGTGTACATGTAAATATTCAAAACCTAATCACTTATGGATATAAAATTACTTCACAATGCTATCATCTTCCAGAAATTACTCACTTTATCCCGGGTAACCAGTCACCGGACTATTATTACACCGCCCTAGTAATAAAAACAAATCACAACATATAGGAAGCGGTCATAGTTCCAAACCTGAAAGTGAGAACGAATCATACCCAAGACTTATCACCCGAAATAAAATCATGCAAGAAATAATGGACGAATATGACCTGGGGACTATACGCACCCTTCTCATCAAGACAGGGGCCTCACCCACATCATGCAACTTCCCATGTTAGCACTGGAGGGTATGCTCACACAATAAGTATATATATTGTAATACCCCGTATTTTTATGCTATATTAATTTAGGGATTTATTAAATTTAATGTGAATTAATTATTTAATAAAAATCCGGAAATTAATTATGTTATAATTATTAACATGATGAGAGTTAGTAATTATGGGAAAATTTGTTGAATATTACTAATGATCAAAGTAATATATAATAGTGGCCATGTTAAATGTCACGAGTGAATAAAATGATAATTTTAAAAATTTGAGTCGGGACGCGCCCGTGTCGCATTGGGACGCGCCTGTGTCGCGTCGGGACTAAATATTGATAAATAAAAGTAAATATTTATAAGTTGTTCGTATGGTCGTTTTGAGTGCGCCAACGTGTCCGGAAGGGTTGATATAGTCAGAAAAGTATACCCGGGAGTTTGATTTGGGTCTCGGGGCGTTTTTAGGCCTAATTAGTACCCCGGGAGGGCATTTTAGTCATTTTATATTTTTGGGTAATTAAACCCACGAAAATTAAAGGGGTTATATCAGATGTTTAGGTTATCTCCTAGGGTTAGATAACTCAAAACACTAGAATGGCCATTGGAGAGGAGAGGAGAGAGCTCTCAAGGCATTCCAAGGCTCAAAACTCACCCGTTTGCACCGCCGCCACCGCCAACGCGTAGATCGCGAGACGGGGAACGCAACCACACCAAATTCAACACCAAACCAGATTTCTGAAAATCATAGGCAAGTGTTTATCTTGGTTATTTCGTTGATGCATCATCCATTTTATTTTAGGAGTTACTAGGATGAGATTTTTGCAAGAAAAACCCAATTTGAGATGGGAAATTTTCATGTAGTGATGATTTATATGATATTCTGGAAACCCTTTGTCATGTAAAGGATTAAGAGTTTGATTAAGAAAAGAGTTCTAATCATATACAAACACTAAAAAAAAATTATTCCGGACGATCGGACCGTTGGAATTGGATGAAATTTTACAGAGAATTAGGTGAAGACGAGAGGAAGCTACAGGAAAAAAATTCAGCTCGATCGGACCGTTCAATATTATTAAATATATTTTGTGCTATAGAGTTTTATGTTTCGAGGAATCTTCTAGATAATAAAAATTCAATTAAAACTCCATTTTAATTCCGATTTCGAAACCGTTTGAAATTCTCATCTTTAAAAATAAAATTCAAAATCCTTTAATGTAAGGCGAAATCTATATTTTTGGGATATTTTGCATAAGGGACAATGTAAGTATATATTAAAGGGGAGAGACACGTAAGAGAGAGTTACGTTGGAACATAAATGGATATCTACTGAATTGTACATTTGGAAGAATAGAGTCCATGAGGGTTACGTAGTAAGTTGGAAAAACCCTTCGAATTAAAGTTAGAAACGAACCATTATACTTGATAAATAATAATGGGAAAATAAGGATAAATGTTGTGAATGTGGGTTATTGGATAAACCTAAATTGATATAATAAAAGTGGTATATTTATATGATTGTGTATGCATATATTATATACTTGTGAAAATCATGCCCGCGCTACTTGCTATCCCTGAGGTTTTCGCGCTGGGACGATCTTATCTCGTGTGCCTTATGGGGGATATTGACTCGTACCCTAGAAGATAGAAATCCTAGGTACAGGCTATTGAATCGGTAGTCACGGTCCTAAGAGACGTGAGGGTATATACTGACCTCTTGGACTTGGAAACTATGCTTCGCCTCAATATTGTTTATGTATGTATTTATACAGTTCGAGAGTGATTCCGAACTTGTATTCCCTTTAGTACGATTGATACGGGGATTGGATAGCAGAGTATGCCCGCACCATAAAATTTTATGTGGGGTGCTGTTAGAATATATATATATTATACGAGTATTTAATATATATATGAACTTCTGAAATATGGGAAACTGCCTACTGTGTTATGGTAAGTAAGAGATGTATAATGACTCAAATTGGAAATACTTGTTTTGAAAAGTATAATATGATATTGAAAAACTTTATGAATCAATAAAGTTAAAATGAGCATTTTGTACTAAATGAAATTATCCTTTTTAAACCATGATGTTGTTAAATCTTAAATTTTGAGAGTCACCTAAAATAAGTTAAATCCTTGGGGAAGGATAGTGTGATATATGATGAGATAAACCATTGGGAAAGTTAGTGCGATAGGAGTGCACATTAGAAGAGAGGCGAGAATTTCTCAAGAGAGTGTCGCACTAATATGTTGTTGCATTGGCCTGTATCAATTTAAATACTTGCTAAACTAATTTTTAAATCATATACACTATCGGGCTCTGACCCGTTTCTATTCCTCTTTCTCTCTTATATATATATGTATATATTATAGGTGCCCAGCCACAAGGGCGTCTTGTTTAGGATCCCTTGGAAGGAACGTGCTGCAGCTTAGGTGGGAGTTGCAGGCCACTTGCTTAGACGATTTCATTTACTTGATTCCACTTCTATCATTCTCCTTATTGGGCATGTGTCGCCCTTTCCACTATTTATCTGTTTTATTGGGACATTTGTATTTCAGTTATTTCTAGTACTGTTACTTTGGGATTTATTCGGCATGTATGTTTTACTTTAAGTTTTAAATGCTGGGGTTTAGTTGTTGAATGTTTAAATTAATTGGATTATATGTTCCAGGATTATTGTGGTGTGATTCTTTAAATATTGAATTGTTGTAGATAATTAAATCTTTATTTTCAAAATAAAATTTGGAACGTAATGTTAAAAAATGGTTTTGACACTTAGGTTAATTAAATAGGGTGTTAAATTTGGAAAAGTTATTTTTACGACAGTGATGCTAAGAATGAACCAACTGTTCACCTTGATTTTAATTTAATAAAGGAGTGATCGCCCGGTATTTAATTAGGCGGGGTGTCACATATATATCATTCACACTAGATATATATGCAATCACATCATCTATGTGCAAACCATCACACAATGTCTATACATTCACGCCATATATATATATATATATATATATATATAGTGATTAACCCGGCTATAAGTATATACACAACTTATTCTAGTTGATGATACGCTAAAACATTCCCAATTCAGATGATGGTTAGT
Organism: Sambucus nigra; assembly: GCA_949130495.1. Classification (NCBI taxonomy): domain Eukaryota; kingdom Viridiplantae; phylum Streptophyta; class Magnoliopsida; order Dipsacales; family Adoxaceae; genus Sambucus; species Sambucus nigra. The sequence continues at coordinate 59,302,512 of OX422213.1, forward strand.
TGATCATACGAACCCTTAACGTTATCATATTTGCGATTCAATCCAAAAGTCCAAAATAATTAAGCGCACCGTGTCTCTCTCTTATTTATCCATAATCATCTGCAAATAGAAATCTCGATGATAGTAGGATTTCCCACTAAGTCGATAAGATAACTTTTGATTTCTACTCTCTTGAAATAACTCGATATGCCCCATAAATTTAATCATAGGTAAAACCCCCTAAAAATATCCAAAACATACTTCTCATAACATATTTAATGGTTCCTAATCGATAAACCCAAACTGAACGGAGCGAAACTCACTCTTCAAACACCTCGCACAATAGCCCTATTTTCGAATCGATTCGGCCTAGTCCGAATCGATTCGGTCCTCAAAGCAAATAGATTCGGTCCAAAAGGAACTGTGAGTCTGTCTTAGGCTGAATCGATTCGGCTTTGGGTCTGAATCCATTCGATCACTCAGACCTATAAGTCTACAACATTCTGAATTGATTCTGAAAGGAGCTGAATCGATTCGTCTTGTTCAGCAGCTACGAAAATGGCTATTTCTCCAAAAACCAAAAATTCCAAAAATTAAATTTATCATCTTCTCTCCATTATTCTTCAACCCAAACATATTTCTAACATTAAAACTCATAATATTTCTACCCAACTAATTATAAAACCTTAAATCCATATACCCACACCTCAAATACAAGATTTAACCAAAAATCTAAGTTTTGACATTTGTAATCCAAAGTCCGTAATTTTATCCACAAATCGTGAAATAAATGATACACAAGAATTATTTAGCAAGTTTAATCACTTGACTCAAAGTTGTAGAGTCTGAATCTTCCTCGAAATCACGGATTGGCCGGAATCCCCAAGCTTTTCTTCTTTCTCTTCTTCCTTTTCTCTTCTCTCTCTCTCTCTAGGGCTTTCTAACTCTCACAAAATGAGATTGGCTTCTCACGAGCCCTTCTTAAGCCTCATCTCCCAATTACCCAACTTTATATGATAATACGTGCATTAAATGACTCGTTTACTCCAATTCAAGTCATACTAACTTAAAATATTCTGAACCCAAATAAGACACACGTACAGTCATTTCGACAATCTCGACCCATCCGGGATCAACCGCACACTCAAAATCATTATTCGAAATACTTTATAACATCCTCAATTTTTGACCTCAATTGCCGAATTAAAATTTTCCAATTTAAATAAATACTATTTCTCCCAAAAATAATTAAATTTTTCATTCCTAGAATCACAGGATATTACACAAGACTCCCAAACTCCCCAGTTGGCATTAGGCAAGAGAAGATGTCAAAAAGCCATCCCTAGACCTCCTCTATATCACTACTTGATCCCAAGACCTCCGTTATAATTAGGAGATGACCATGGAACTACAACAGACCTGAGACGCCTCCATTACTTCCTATCATGGTAGATCGTTGCGTCATATCTCTCAAACCATTCTCAGAGACCTCAACACTAGGGTCCCCCATGTCATATATCCGAACATACATATGTTTGAAGAAATTGGACTCCTATGGGCATCTAACCCTCAATACAAGGGTGTATAGTTGGATAATATCTCAAGAACAACTAATGGTAGTCCAAGAGTAGATCCCAAGCTCTTAGTACTCCTATATGGTCTCTGCGATCAGTCTAGCAAAGTATGTAGGAGTCAAAAAACTACTACACCTATCGAAACTATCGAGGTCCACTTTCATTGAATACTCCCATTAGAATTTAATGTTATCAACAACCATTTCACATTACCTATAAATCGTTTGTCCAACACTCAACAACCTTGATGACACCATCAGACCTCAAAGGCACATTAGCCATGTTGTGATAGTCCACATATTCGCTCTTATAGAGTAGGATTATAAACGAAAGGTTGGTGAATGATTCAAGGATAACTAATCTTTAGCATTCTAATATGTTAATACTTTCTAAATATCAGGCTATCAGAGAACCCATACTTCCAGTATCCATTTAACATTTTTTCCTTCTTCCATACTCTCTTAACCCACTGTTGAAAGACTAAACTTGTAACTTATATCATTTTTAGCTATCAAACACTTTGCATATCTTGTTGAGCCCTAAAGAAGTAATTAGGAACCTTTAGGGAAGTCATTAAATTACTTCCTAAGGTCCTTCGAATTATTGATAAAGGATGCAAGACCTTAAACTCTCCTGACAAAAACTCGGGAGGTCTCTCAAAATGTAATTTCTCATTTATGATATAATAAACCATCACAACACCTTTAACAGTGGACGTAAGACCCCTTCCTAAGGTCCTAACCACTTTAAACCATTGTCTCATACTTTTACACTCCTCTCTTCTTACCTATATGAAGTCCAGAAAGGAGCACCCATGGGTCTAAAGTCATTTATGATTTAAACACTCATCACATTGTATGAACTTATTTAAAAAAAAAAATTAAACTTGGATTCAAAACAATGATATGAAAATGAAAATGTATTCTTGATATTTTTAGAATTGATTTGAAGAATCATGATACGTAAAGTTTATTAAGATCTTTCGTATTGATTTCACTTTACACGTCTTTTGATCATATGAGACTTTCATGTGACTTGCATGATCTCTTTATGTTTAAGTCATAATTAAATACCAAGATCTAATTGTAATCATATCTCTTAAAATGATTCTATGGATCTTTCCAGGGTTTTGGGTAAAAAACACTTTTACTTAACGGAGTTGATTGATGAGCCATTTTTAAATAAGAAAGGGATACTAGTGGTGAGATTACATTTATTTGAATTTAATTATTCTCGATTGGTGTCTACCAAATTGTTTGTAAAATTCATCGTAGAAAAAGTCATTTATGATGAAAATAGTCCAAGATTCCATTTCATTTTGTTCTTTGTTCATGTCATTAAACTTAGTTCAAAGAAAATTTATGCAAAGTATCCATTTTATGATTGATAGCCTAATCAATATCGTTTTACATGTTTTGTGTTTACATGTATAAATGTGTTTTATTGATTATTTGAAAATATCAAAAAATTAAAAAAAGTAGTTTTTGATTGTGCATTTTTTGTCTTTCATTGCATATTTTGAGATTGTTTAAAATTTTTGGGTCTTACCAAGTATTTTCTAGAGTGAAAAAGCTTGTGCACGATGGACATTTGGTTCGTTCTCACAATAGTGCAAAAATTAGGTCTTTAGACATTTATGCCTAAATTTTTTTGCACGAATGCTTTTTTAGGATTTTTCCATTCACACAGAAAGTTGTTGGTGTGCAATTATTTTGTTCTTCAGATCCGCTCGCACGATTCATTTTTTATCACGTGCATGGTCAATAGTAGTAATTGTTTACTACCCTTATTCGATTTAAGAGGGTTTCCAATCTATTTTGAATCATTTTAAACTTCGTAATCTATATCTAGATCTTACCCTAAGTGGGATTTTACCCATTGTTAGTATTTTTTAGCTATTTGGAGGATTCAAATAATATTTGAGTGCTTATTTAAGGATCTAGTTTTTTTTTGCTTTAAGTTAAAATTGAGGGATTCTCGAGTTAACCTTAGGTAAATTATATAACTCATTTATTTGAGTTTATCTTAGTTCATTCTATTGTTCCTAAGGTTATTTGATCATCTTTTCATCATTCTTAACATCCTTTGATGTGTTCCTTGAGATTTTGATACTCAAGCGCTTTGTGTTCATATTTCGACTCTTGATTCCTTATATTTTGCACTCGTTTGCGTATCATTATGGTTTAATTGTTGTCTTGTGGGTTATTGACAAATTTTTAGTTCCTTTTACTTCTTCTTCTAGAGTTCCATGACATGACTAAAGAAGTTGGCGACCAAACAGACCCCTAAAGATCTCGATAGATTTTCGAGGACTCGTGATGAGATTAGAGACCCCTATGACTCCGTTGTCCATCCTATACATTGATGTATGAAAGTTACCTTTAATCCTATCATTGATTCAACTAATGATCCATTTTCTAACGGACTTTCCTAGGATGGCACACTATTACGAAAGAGTTTTGTGACTTTCCATATGCATACCAAGAACGATGGGGATCTAATGGACCTTGAGTGCACTCCCAAGGGAGTTTATTGCAATACACGTATTGGTTGATTATCGTCTTCATACCTCTTTTTGCTGCATCCCTTGGTGAATGAATTTATGGTTCACCACTTGTACGCCAATTTATTGGTTGCGATTGATGCACCACTGACTCTCACCTCTTTTGTTTGAGGTCATGAGATTATTTTGACTTCGATGTTCTTGCATCCTATCTTTGAGTTCAGTATCCTCAGTGTATTACTTTCTTTGATGAAGGATATTATTTTTTTATGATCTCAGGTCTTTCTTGTTGGGTGTAGCTATGATATGGGAATGATCGTTATTTTAATAGATCGATTTTAATGCTCAATACTTTGTTCTCCATTTCGTTATGACATACGGTCTTTTTTATGATATAAGACCCAAGAGTTCCCTATTTCTCTTGTTAGGCTGATACACTCGCTAGCATTGGAGCATACTATATATTTCCCTAATCTTATTTTAGATATTATCCATCGAGGTACATTTGATGTATTTCACAAGGTGTTGCCATTGTTCTTATCAGTTACCTCTACTCACTTGAGGTTCCAAGGGTGATTGAAGACGTTCCTTTACATATCATCAGTGTGATCACAAGCGTATATGTATCTCATTTTGGAGGTCAAAATGCTAGGAGGACCTCCACCTCTTGTGATTTACTTAGAGGAAAACGTTGCTTCTTAGGCAATAACACCATCATCGACACTTACATCAACACCAACCCTATTCCTGATCTAGCTAGTCTAGAAGAATATCATTCCATAAGAGCATTCACAAAGATTCAATCTGCATTGTTCTGAGCTACACATGATCTAATTTTGAGCTGTCTCAATTGATTGGAGGATCGCGTGGATGATTAGTATAACATAATCCATATTAATATCGATATATTTATTCTATGCATTCTAAGACCTTCATGTTGTGATTCGAAAAAGAAAACTCATTTTACATCAGTAACACTTCATACCTCTCATGTAACTCCCATTTAGAGAGTTGATGTATCTGATTGTTGCTCTGATTTTGACGCTGAGGCCACTCAGTCGAACAATTCATTATAGGATTCGATAGGATTTTCTAATTTTTCCTCTGTTTTAGTGTAGATGATGGTAGTTCGGTGGTTATATGGATGTATGGCGATACATTTATTAGATATGTTAGTTTTTTGTACTCCCATTATGTTTTTTTTAGATGATTCACTTTGTATGTAGATCTTTTATGATTATAAATATACATTTTGTTTCTTTATTTTTGGCCTCATTTTAGAGAGACTTGTTGTTATTATCTTTCTTCGATATATCATATTCTATTGTTAGTTGTATGGTACTCACAACCTATAAAATTATTTCACATGTTTTATATTCGTATCATGATGTTATAGCTTTGTTATATATTTTTGTTGACATTCCCACGATTTACCCTTTGTTTTTCATTAGTATTAGTTATGCTTCCTATATTACACCTTGCTAGTTTTTTCACTCACCTCTATGATTGTGCTTCTTACCATGATTTATACCCATTATCTACGTCTTTTATAATAATCCTTGAATTTTTCATATCTAAAAAGGGTAGAAACTTCTTATTAAAGGGGAGTTAAATCATTTTATACACTTGTGGTGTTGATATAGATATGATTTGGGGGAGTTTTCCATTTGATATGAATTACTTCATGATTATTTCCCACCTTATGTTTAATATTCAGATATTTCCAATGAAGTCCCAAGATGGGTGAAGTTTCTCTTTGTTCATGTCATACATACATGATCTTTTGGAGTTGTTCATGCTTTTATAGGTATTGTCATGAAATTGCAACTTAGTCCAGTCCAAACTTGACTTTGGATTTCATGTGTACAGTGACAAGATTCTTGGATATTCGAATGATGTGGAGTGAGTCTTGTTTGTTATAGTCAAGTATTTGGGATTTTTCCACGAAATAATCAAAAGGGGAGATTGAAAATGTAAACATTTATAATTATAGTATAGTTGGTTTATTTTCATGTAAAGGCATTTGATTCATGCATTATCAATACAAAATTCTTGATTTCATATAGACGTTTGGTAGATAGATTTTTGTTCATTAGACATCGGTGAATCTTGAACAATGAATATTTTTAATAGGTTTTGTTGAGAAAAATATGATTTTCACTAACAACACAATAATATAATAATGAAATCACATTAACAGTAATGTAAAAATTGAAAAACCAATTAGGGAGACAAAAACGAGATGTACATGGTTCGATAGGGTAGGACTTACGTCCACAGGCCAAAGGGGAGAAGATTTCTTCTTATTAATATAGAGAGTTGTTGTATATAGAGCTATTGTGAGGGGGGGGGGGGGGGGTCTTGATTCCATTTTATAATGGTTATGTGCCTTTTTATAGTCCAAATATAATATTAGGGTTTCAACTTAAATGGGACAGGTGCTTACACAATTTGAATGAGTCCGCACACATATGTAAGACGCGAATAAAATAATCTAGTGCAGAGTTTAGCCTTTGGACTCTGGTTTTTGATACATTCGGTTAAGAATCCATAACGTTTGGTCGAGTGATCAGAACCCTCGATTCGGTTTGGAATCGAGGGACATTTTCCCTCATCAGTAAGATCCCCATTCTCGAAGGGCATTGCAATCTTGCAAAATGGTCAAGGTAATGTTCCCTAGCTCTTAACATTTATCTTGTTTATATATATATCTCTAAAGATGACATACAAATTACGCTCAATGCTGAAATGGTATCCGAATTGTGATCACATATTAATGCTTCAAGGTCAATTCTCTTTGGTGTTTAGCTCTGATAGATGGTCGAGCATTAATAAGTTATGATCTGTAGTTTTTGAAAAATCCCCAAAGTATCATTTTAGGTCATGTTGTCTTTGAGCCTCATACTCCACAAGTCAATTCAAAGTGATATCTCTTTAGATTTTGACATGACCTAGGAGTAACATTATAGTCATACTGAGGTTTTTAATGAGATGATGCTAACTTAAATGTGTATTGGGCTAGTGATGTATGAAATTTGAATCCAACGTCCTTCATTTTTTAATGATGGTACAAGGGATTATAAGAGATCATCTCGGGGCCATCGTCTTCTGATATGGCTGAGGTGTAAATGTTCTTCTTCGTAAAGTGGCCCCATCATATGTTGGGAGTCTCGATTCTTTAAGCTTTTATCGAGTTATCTTGATAAAGATAAGTAGCATAGGTACTTTAAATATTTTGCTTCCTTCGTTGAAAATTGCTCCTCGGCTCTTCGAATTATGAAAGTAGGTAATTGGTTAAAGGAAATGAGGAAGGGGATTACTCCCTTGAGCCCATAATTAGAGGAATTGCCCGAATCGTATAACCATCGTCTTTGAATTATCATTGAGGAGGTCAATAATGAGGTCTTCAAATAATGAAAATGTGGATATTAGTTTTGAATGCCTATTGAGGAGGTGTTCGGTGGATTCACATCCCGAGCCCCTAGGGGTGCATAGCTTGAGATTTCAAAATTATCCGAATTATCGAGTTTGATGACTGATGGGAGGTGGTTGATTGACTGACCTTCAATAAATCAAGTAACCATTAAAAGATAATCTAGTTGAGGTGTTCAGTTAAAATCAACCATCATTTTCATATAGGAGAATAAATCTTCGAATAATGACAACTGGGGTGGCGAAGTCTGACCATATATATATACATAAATATTCAAATAATAATGGTTGAGGTGGTAAAGTCCAACCATATAGATAAATAAATCTTCAAATAATAATGATGATGCTGGTTTTATTGCTTATACTTGATTATTGATGAAGTGATCGGTGAAAATGGATGTAACAGTCTTCATATAATATAAATGTTCACATAAATACTGGCATTAATTTTGTGTGCAAGATGCTTTCCTATAGGTGAAAAATATTGTTAGCTTTATATACATGTACCTGGTCATTGTTTGGTTATCTGAACTGTGATTTTTTAATGTCTTCCAATAGCTTGATCAGTTAAGACCGAACTATAGTTTATCTTTATGTGATGTGACGTCGAACCTCTTATTAGTTGTTTATATATCGAAGATTAATTTGCAAAGGGTGATGCAAATAATCATTTATGTTCCGATCATTATTTTTGTTTCAAAGAAACTTTTTGCCAAATTTCAGCACGTTAGTCTTATTACCCTCCACATATCCCCTGTTTTGTTTTGAAAATAACTGAGTGATCAGAGACAACCCTTCTTGACTCAGAGCTAGCCCAATTTATACTCGTACAGGCCACACTACGCACATCGGATCAGATCTCAGGGGGCTAAAAGTTTACCCTGTTATCAGTCGAGTGGTTTTCGAGACTTATGAGTCTGAAAAAGGCTTACCAAGATGTGGCTTGGTGTGAGATTTCTTTTGAAATAGTGGTTAGTTCATAGTCTGGTTTGACTTGAACGTTTAGGCGGGCATTCGATCGCTATATTGGTGCATCACTAGTATGCAGCGAGCGGGATGGGTGTGAGAAAATAGTGCCTTAATAGTGATAAGAGATCATTTCGTAAAAATGCATCACTTGGAGAAATCATATCATTAGAAAGATTGGGCGTCACCGCCAATTACCAGAAATATCAATAGAAGTAGGGTGTCACTATTTGATATTGGGTTTAACCATAGAAGTATGTTATCATAAATTTGGTGATGTTTTTTTAGAAGGCATTATTGATATTTATGGTTGATTGGTGTGTTTTAGGTGAGTGGGTACTCACCAATCGATCTTATAGAGCTCTCTCCTCATCTGATATGGCTTTTCCATGCCCTGGGATTTATGCGGCCTAGCAATTGTAAGTCCATATATCCTAAATTCGCACATGCATTATTGGCATACACTTGTCGGATGTATTGTCGACTTTGTATTTACTCTCGAATTATTTGTTGGCGTTATGCCGGATTGTTTGAGCTATGGTTAAAAATTGGTGGAATGCCAAGTCGGCATTTATCTGCTTAAATTGTGGTGAAAAATCAACTGGAGAGATATTCTGAGTGAGATTGATTGGATTGATGAGCCTTAGTAAGACCAGCTAGATCCTCGTATGATGGGTGCATATGGTTGAACATAAAATAGGTTAATAGAGAAACCTATCATGGGCTACAATTAATGTTTTCTCGTGAACTTTCATTACAGGAAAGACAGTCTAAATGGAGTGACCCCACTAGGCATACAAGAAAACATGGGATTTTCATCCCATGTACAATAGGAAATTACAAATATGGAGAGGGAGGAATTTACAGAGTTAAGTAAGCCCTATTCTTGAGATATTCTTTAGTGGGTTAATTGTGTCGTGTGTTAATTAGTTAAGGTGAGGTGTGGGTAAGAAATTATTGAAATTGGTTGGTCATGAGTTCTGGTTTCGATCACATTATTCAAATTTAGGTAGGTGGTGATGATGCTGAAAATAACACCAGCCTTCGAGGTGTTTGTAAGCTCAAATCAGTGATAACAATGGCAGCTCAAGTGTATACTGAACACAAGAGATTGACAAGAGGAGAAGTGGATGAACACCAATATATAAGTGGTTCAGCCAATTAGGCCTACGTCCACTATGCAAGTGAGTGAGTAAGGTCACTAAAATAAGGCACTGATGGCCATGGATACAATCTCTTAAGCTATCTCTCTCTACTGTATACTTTGACAGAGTTTTAGATAGGGTTGTAATTTTGGATCCCTTTACAAGGTAGAAGCTGACCTTTATATATAGTGCTTGGGGGGTGTCATATGCCCCTCAAGCATACAATGAGCATGTGCACGAAGATCGAGCCAATATGAGAGTGACACCTGGTTGATCTCAACTAAGTAATAATGACCTCAATATTCCCTCATGTGGAGGGAATAATTCGATTATAATAGATTTGTCTAGGTGTTCCAAGTTATGCAAGAACGTGTAGAAGCTCGGCTGTCCTCGGGTGATACCAACCTCACCCTGGAAGAGTACGAGGTTTGTGAAATCTGACAACTGCTCAATCAGAGGTTATCCGGGATGATCTTGGCTCAGTAGGAGAGCCGAGGTAAGGAATGTAAGGTTGTAATGTCGGCCTGGGCCGAGGTGATGGTGGGGTAGTAGGAACGTCGACTGATTCTCAGCCGAGGCTGATTATGATAATTGTGTAGTCTCTGCTTCCTCGGCTTACACCCAACTGAGGTTGATGTATGATGTAAGCTTTGACTGACCTATTGGGTTACTATCTGCATGGACCATGAGTACCTCAGCTGTTGCTTAGATGTGAGGCAACCAGTAACATCGGCCATGGCCGACCTTTCTTAGGACGACACCGTTGGTCGCCAATCTGGGGCCCTTCTAACCTCGACCATCTCCCTGGACGAGGTTGGTGTCTCTGATCTATTGGGTACATACAGGGCATATCAATCACACCTAGCCCTTAGTTACCTGTGTGATCAGGTGCCTAAGGGGTATGTTTATCCGAGGTTGGATTTCATTAGGTGCCAATATTTTCTTGATAAGTGTCAGCTTCTGAAGGTGGTTGTGTGCTTGGCAAGTGCAATGATTGTAGTCTTTTGGGTTCCCAAGGCAATGATGGGCCTTGGGAGTTTTGCCAACTTATTTAAAAGTTTAAACCTCATTTCTTTCTCTTTCTTCTTCATTTATCTTCTTCTCGCCTTGGCTATCTTTGCAAATATTTCTTTCCCACCAGAGCTTGGCTACTACATTTTCGGGGATCTCTGTGTTTCTTCACATCTTCTTCATTTCACAAGTCTTCAGGTATCGTCTCCACATTACTCTACCATTTTTAGCCCCTTTTATTCTTGCCTCTTCAATTTCCGACGAGAGTTATGAATTTTTTGGCGACTGTTTGATTTTCCAGGGGAGTTTCTTGAGTTTTTTGGTAATTATTCTTGTATGTTCTTCATTGTTCTTATTTTAAAATCCCAGCTTGATCCTTAGTCAAATTTCCAATCCTTGTTTATTTTGGATTTAGAGTCCTAAGTGTAGGGTCTGATTCATATGTCAGGCCCCTTTATCAACTCTTAGAGGAATTCCCCTCTCTTAGGGAGAAAACCTTGGATAAAATTAGTCAAATAGAACGATCCCAAGAGGAAGCTCGTAGGGTAGAGGCATTCCCTGTCAGGCCTATATTCCCACCCCCTCTGAAGGTGATATATCCCGAGCCCTCTGCGTCTGGAGAGGTCCCAGTAGAACCTGTTTCGATGTCTGAGTCTGAGTCGTCAACCTCAGACCCTATATCTGTGGATTCTTTCCGAGAGGTTATGGACTACTCCGTCCGGAACGACCAAGCCCTTGACTAAGCCGAGGTTTCCAGCCGTGCCTCCTCTCTAAAGAGTTCTATCACCTCGCACTCTTCCTCCGACGTTGAAATTATAGGGCCTAGCATGGTTGTTCCCCCTATCCTTGACGTTATTCCCCTGTCGGCCGCTACAGGAGTTGAGTTTGCTCAGAGGTTCCCTGGTGGTACTCCCTCGTCTGCTCAAGTCGACGTTGACCCGAATGAGGATACCGGTAGTGAAAGCGATATTGACACCTCTGAGGCAGCCGAGATAGAAAGCACTGTCAGCGAGATCAGCCTTCTAGCCTTCAAACATCTATACTCTATAAGTCCCTCCATAAAACTTAGGAGACCTCTGAGGGACGAGAGGGCCTTCCGAGGCCGAGACGGTGAGATCTTCTTATATGATCAGATGTTTAAGTTAGGGTTTCATCTTACCATTCATCCAATAATCAGGGCTATATTGTCCTACATCAACTTAGCTCCTTCCCAGTTATCACCCAATGCCTGGAGGGTGATAATTGGAGCTATAGTCTTGTGGAGAGCAGTTTATCATTCAAACCTCCCCATCTAGGTCTTCACAGGGTGTTACGTCCCCTCCTCTGCTAGGAATCATCCGAGACACTACCACTTTTTAGCTCGGAAGTCCAATAAGAAGATGTTTCTGGTTACCCAAACATCGAACCACAATTGGAAACCGTGATACTTCTTTGCATCAAGGCCATGGGAGTTTGGTCCCTGTTCCCACTACTCATCCCTAGAGCTGAGAATACCCCTGAGATGGGGAAAGGTGACAATGGTTTCCAGGGCCGACCCTAGGCTAAGCCAAAATAATCTTCAAAAGGTCAAAGACCTTTAGGATCAGGGGGAGCATGGTCTGCTAGTCAGGTACGAGAATTTGATGACCCCCTACTATCGCTCTAAAACTGGCCTTGGGGGGAGTCCTCTAACCGAGCTCCGTAAGTTGTTTTTATTATTTCTACAAGTTATAACTCTAAATTTGTGATGTCTATAATTTTCTAACTCAGACCTTTCTGTTTGCAGAGCGCCCAAAAGGGATTTCCGACGACATCTGGGAGATGAAAGCCCTTAGTCTCATGAAACTTGTAAAGAAAGTAGGTCTAAACGCGTCTCCTCCCCCTCCAACTACATCGAGGGCTAAGGCCTCCAAGAAGAGGAAACCTGTCGACCCTGCCCCTGAGGATCAGAGGAAGAAGAAGAAAGCTCCACAAGGGGATCGTGACATCCCCATTTCTTCTGAGGATGCGTTAGTTGCTCATCTGGAGGAACTGAAGATCGGCGATAGTCTTATCGGCCAAAGTCTGAAGGCCTTGGATGCTATCGACTCGGCCATGATCGACTCTGTAAAACACTTTTCCGTTCTCTAGACGTGCCTCTGCTGGTCGAGTTCTCCCTTCATCAATCTATTCAAGTAAGACATTTCTTTTATTTGAACAAGTGTAACCTCATCTTTAAATTATACCAAATCTTGAACTGACATCTTTGCACATGTTCTACAGGGTCTCCTCACCATGCACCATTTTATTGACTGGACACTGAGGAAACTTCCTATAATTGAGAAGGGAAAAGAGGCCGAAAGGACCAAGGTTGTTCTAAACACTGAAGTGGAGCATCTGAAGGCTTCCTTGGAGAAGTCTGAAGCTAGCGTGAAGCGACTAAAAAAGGACATGGACCAGCTGAAGAAGGATCATAGCTCTGCCTTGAAGACTCAGGCTGATTCTCTTCAACACAAGATCGACGTCGCTGTGAAGGCTGCCTTGGATGATGCCTCCGAGAAGATCTTGGAGTACTATAAGGTCTCTTATGAATTTGTCATCTTTGGCTTCGAGTACCTCGAAAGGGGTGTTAAGGCCACTGACAAATGGGCTGCCATGAAGGAGAAAGAATCAGGGAGCCTAGCAGCTTTTGACTTTATTAGTCTGGGTTACGCTGATCCTTGATTTGATCAGGCCTTGCAAGAGGTCGAGGAGGAGAGTGGCGCCGAACCTACCGAGAATGCACCTCAAGAAGATACCAGGGCTGAAGACGTTGGTCCTCAGGATGATGGGGGCAGAGGTGACCAACCTCGGTTATGGAGATGGGGGCATGGCAACTAACCCTGAGACTGTAGACACTTGAATCCACTTTGGGAAGCTTTTGTAATTTTTAATTTTTGATTCAATCTGTAACCTCTGATGATAAATTCTGTTACCTTATGGCTTGTGATTCTTATCTTTATTCCATACCAACCTCTAAAGAGGGATTTATTTCTTTAGTTGCTGAATGTTCTTGGAATGGTTTTCTATATCATGCAATGTGTTTGTATTAAGGCTTGAAGCCTCCATATAATGATGTCTGAGGTCATCAACTAAGATGTAACCCACATAAAATTTTTGATAAATAAATGATGTCTAAGGTCTGAGGTCATCAACTAAGATGTTATCCTCATAAAATATTCACCAAATTAATGATGTCTAAGGTCTGAGGCCATCAACTAAGATGTTACCCTCATAAAATATTCACCAAACGAATGATGTCTAGGGTCTGAGGTCATCCAAGTATGATGTTGACCTCAGAACTTGTCACCAAATTATAATGTTTAAGGTTCGAGGTCATCAACTAAGATGTTACCCCCATAAAATTTTCACCAAATAAATGATGTCTAAGGTCTGAGGTCACCAACTATGATGTTCACCTCAGATCTTGTCACCAAATTATGATGTTTCAGTTCTAAGGTCATCGACTAAGATGTTATCCCTATAAAATATTCACCAAACAAATGATGTTTAGGGACTGAGGTCATCCAAGTATGATGTTCACCTCAGACCTTATCACCAAATTATGATGTTTAAGGTCTGAGGTCATCGACTAAGATGTTACCCCTATAAAATATTCACCAAATTAATGATGTTTAAGGTCTGAGGTCATCCAAGTATGATGTTCACCTCAGACCTTGTTACTAAATTAATGATGTATAGGGACTGAGGTCATACAAGTATGATGTTCACCTCAGACCTTGTCACCAAATTATGATGTTTAAGGTCTGAGGTCATCAACTAAGATGTCACCCCCATAAAATTTTCACCAAATAAATGATGTCTAAGGTCTGAGGTCACCAAGTATGATGTTCACCTCAGACCTTGTCACTAAATTATGATGTTTAAGGTCTAAGGTCATCAACTAAGATGTTACCCCCATAAAATTTTCACTAAATAAATGATGTCTAAGGTCCGAGGTCACCAAGTATGATGTTCACCTCAGATCTTGTCACCAAATTATGATGTTTAAGGTCTGAGGTCATCGACTACGATGTTACCCCTATAAAATATTCACCAAACAAATGATGTCTAGGGACTGAGGTCATCCAAGTATGATGTTCACCTCAGACCTTGTCACCAAATTATGATGTTTAAGGTCTGAGGTCATCGACTAAGATGTTACCCCTATAAAATATTCACCAAATTAATGATGTTTAACGTCTGAGGTCATCCAAGTGTGATGTTCACCTCAGACCCTGTCACCAAATTATGATGATTAAGGTCTGAGGTCATTAACTAAGATGTTATCCCCATAAATTCTACCATTAGAGCGTAATAAACCAAGAGTTGACACGAAAACTTATTTTCTCATTAATAATCTCTTTATAAGATGATACATTTTCATAGACAACATTGTAACATCATATGTAATACTTTTTTAGATGATCAGCATTCCAGGGACTAGAGAAAGGTTCCCCTTCAAGGTTTTCTAACCTGTAGGTCCCGGGTACAACCTCCTCAATCACTTTGTAAGGACCATGACAGTTTGGGTGAAATTTGTTTGCTTTCTACAACATCTTCTTCAACACCAGATCTCCCACGGCTATGGGTCTTAATTTCACCCTTTGATTGTAGAACTTCGTTGTTCTCTGTTATTAGGATTCCTGTCTGATCTCTGCATCTTCCCTTCTTTCTTCAATCAAATCTAGGTCAAATCTTCTCTCTTCCCCATTCTTCTAAGGGTCGTAGGTCTGAACCCTGAGAGTTGGGAGCCCTACCTCGGTTGGTATAATAGCTTCTGAGCCATGTGCTAACATAAATGAGGTTTCCCCCGTTGGTGTCCTAGCCGTTGTTTTATAAGCACATAACACAACATAAACCTCTTCAGTCCATCTTCCCTTAGCCTTTTCTAATCTCTTCTTAATCCCGTCGAGGATAGTTATGTTGGTGACTTCGGTCTGACCGTTTGCCTGAGGTCGACCAGGAGAAGGGAAAATTTTCTTTATCCCAACTCTTTCGCAGTATTTTTCTAAGGAAAAATTCTTTAACTGGGTGCCATTGTCCGATATAAGGGTGTTTGGGAGACCATATCTGCATATGATGTTCTCTAAATAAATTGGAAGGTCTTCTTCTCTGTAATCGTGATCATCGGCTCGGCCTCTACCCATTTAAAGAAGTGGTCAATGGCAACTATCAAAAACTTGTAGTTGCTCGCTGCTTTTGGTAAGGGCCCTACCAAGTAGATTCCCCTTACTACAAATGGCCAAGGAGAACTTATTGACGTCATAGGCTGATGAGGTTGACGGGGGATAGTGGAGAATCTTTGGCATTTATCACACCTCTTCACATAGGCTGCAACATCCTTAACCAAGGTCAGCCACCAGTAATCCTATGTGATAATTCGATTGGCTAATGGTCTTCCTCCTATGTGACTGGAGCAAGAACCCTCGTGCACCTCCTTTAAGATGCGGGGAACTTCGGTGGGATGGACACATCTAAGGAGAGGTAATATAAATCCTTTCTTATATATGACATCTCCTACTATTGAGAACTTTGCATCTCTATACCTTAGTTTCCTCCTCTCTAGATTTGATTTTGATAGTTCTCCCTCTCTAATATATCTGATAAGGGGATTCATTCATGAGTCCCCTAAGTTCAAATTGAGTCAAGGGTTACCAACCTCTTCTTCAATGGTCACCTTGGGCAGGATCTTGACTGGTACTGTCCTTCTGATGTTTGTCCTGGTTGCTGAAGCCAACCTTGCTAATGCGTTTGCATGACTGTTGTTTTGACAAGGTATTATCTTCATCTTACCTCTTCGAAACCTTGTAATATCACTCTAACCCTCTTTAGGTATTTTTCCATCCTTTAATCCTTGGCCTCATAAACCCCGAACACTTGGTTAACAACCAACCTTGAGTCACTGTGAAGAATGAGTCATCTTATCCTAAGGGTCTTATCCAAGGAGGGGCCTGCTATCATGGCCTCATATTCTGACTCGTTGTTTCATTCCTTGAAGTTAAACCTTAGGGACCGCTTCCACTTTTACAAGAAGACCCGTCAACAAAGAGGTTCCAGATGTCTTTATCTGATGAGAAGCCCCCTTCTAACATGATTCCCTTCTTGAAGAGGTATCGATCTTCCTCATTCTCGACTACTCCATTTTTAGCTTCCTCGGATACAACCTCTTCCAAGTTTTGTAAGACATTGTTATTTTGTCCCTCTGCAGCCTCTAGGTTATTCTGGACCTCGGTCTCTTCCCATGTGAAATCAGTAACAAAATCTGCAAGTGCCTGCCCTTTAATGGCCACCCTGGGTCGATAAGTAAGGTCATACTCCCCCAACTCAATGGCCCATGTCATCAATCTACCCGACTTCTCGGGTTTATGGAGGACCTATCTTAGTGGGGAGTCAGTGAGGATGACCATAGAATGGGCTTGAAAGTAAGGCTTCATCTTCCTAGAAGCATGTATTAAGGTGTAGGCTAACTTTACCATCCGAGGATAATTCTGTTCAGGCCCTTGAAGGGCCTTACTATTGAAGTATACAGGCCTTTGGACCCCCAATGTCTTCCCGTACTATGGTTGCACTTATAGCTGATTCAGAGACTGCTAGATAAACATACAACTTATCTCCCACTATGGGCCGAGAGAGCAAGGGAGACCCGAGGTAGTACTTGAGCTGGTTAAAAGCCTCATCACACTCTTTATCCCACTCGAAGGCCTTTCTAAGCACCTTAAAGTACGGAAGACACTTGTCTGTCGCTCTGGAAACAAATTTGTTGAGTGGAGCTATTCTTCCAGTGAGCCTCTAAACGTTTTTGATACTCCTTGGCATCTTTATGTCCAGCAAAGCCTTGATTTTCTCAGGGTTCACCTCTATTCCTCTCTGATTGATAATGAATTCGAGTAATTTCCCAGCTCCTACCCCAAAGACACATTTCACGGGATTGAGTTTCATTTTGTATAAGTCCATGGTATCGAAGGTCTTTTCGAGGTTTGCCATGTGAGTGCACCCCTTTAAGCTCTTCGTCAAAATATCATCTACGTACACCTCCATAGTCTTACCTATTTGATTTTCAAACATCTTATTCACAAGACGTTGGTACGTCGATCCCATATTTTTCAAGCCGAAGGGCATAACCTTGTAGCAATATGTCCCTTTATCCGTGATGAAGGTTGTCTTCTCTGAGTCTTTAGCATCCATGAAGATCTGGTTGTAGCCTGAATACGCATCCATGAAGCTCATGAGCTCATGCCCTGCACTGGCATCTACCATCTGGTCGATTCGAGGTAAGGGATAACTGTCTTTTAGGCAAAACTTGTTCAGGTCGGTGAAGTCTACGCACATCCTCCATTTCCCATTGGCTTTGGGAACTATGACTGCATTTGACAACCACTCCGGATATATTACTTCCCTTATAAACTCGGCCTCTTCTAACTTTTTGACTTCTTCCCGGATAACATCGTACTTCTCCCTAGAGTAAACTCTTCGTCTCTGTTTGATTGGCTTAGCATCCTTAGTCATGTTGAGTTTATGACATATAACCTCAGGGTCGATGCCAGGCATGTTCGTGTGGCTCCAAGCGAAGACACTCTGCCTCTTCTTCAAGAAACTTATCAGCTCTTCCTTGATATCCGCTTTTAAGGCTTTGCGACCTTGATGGTTTTTTTTGGTTCGTCCTCATTGAGGATGATGGATTCTACCTCTTTCGTGGACTCTCCTTTCTTCAACTTCTTTTCATCTCTCAAGTCAAGTGTATCAATGTTATATATGGTAGTAGCTCTCTTATGGGCCTCTCTCTCTCTCTTTGGCTGAGTTGAAGTGGCATTCCTGTTCTATGGTCTTGTCACCTTTCACTTCCCCTACCCCATAGGGGGTCGAGAAGTTTAACATCTGGTGGACCGTCGACGGCACGGCCTCAAACTCCTTAAGGTACACTCTTCCTATGATGAGGTTATAGGCCGAGAAGACGTTTTCTTCCATAACAAAAAAAAATGATCTTCCGGGTCAACCTCTTAGGCCACTCATCGTCTATTCGCACGTCCATCTCATACATGCCCAATGGGTGGACCTTTTCACCGCTGAAGCCCATTAACGGATGATGATAAGGTACTAGCCTAGCTCTGCTAAGGCCAAGGCTTTTGAAGCAAGTCTAGAACATCACATCTACTGAGCTTCCTCCATCTACGAGGATTCTCTGTACCTCACATCCATGCACCCTTGTTGTGATTACTAAAGGGTCATCATGTGGGGCTAGGATTCCTTTGAAGTCGAGTCTGGAGAACCCAACTATAAGATTGTATGTATCCACCTTCTTTCTATTCTACTTGGTTTCGAAAGACGTCGAATTTACCACTTCTGGCTTGGCCACTGACTTGGCTTCTGCCACATGAGCTTTTCGATCAGCCACTTCAGATCCACCCCCTACGAGTCCTCCGCATATGGTGTTAACACCAAAGTATATCATACCAACCCTCTTCACCAGGGCGTTGTCATATTTTTGTGGGAGGTTCAGATCATCCTCATCATCACCCTCTGACCTGCTGGAGTATCGTCATGAAATCTGTCGTTTCTCTTCTTTCTAGGGTCATCTCTTCCTTTTTTAGGAGCCTTTCCATCAACATACTTCCTCAACTTTCCTGATTTCAACATCTTCTCGATCTCATCTTTCAAGGCGAAACACTTATCTGTAACATGGTCATGGTCTTGGTGGAACTCGCACCACAAGTTCTTATTCCTCTTATGTGGAGGAGTCTTCAACTTATCTGTCCATCTTAGTGACCGTTCATTCTTGATCTCGTTTAGGATGTGTTCACAGCTCACAGTTAGAGGGGTATAGCACGCGAACTTATCGTCAGCTGACCTCTTCTTTCCATCCTTCTTTCTTTGGGACTTCCCACTACTACCGCTATTCTCATCCTCGTATTTTGCAGCCATAGCCTCTTCAGCGTTCATGACCCTGCCCGCAGTTGCCAATAGTTCTGCCATGGACTTGGGAGGGTCTTCCGTAAGTTTCCACAACAACTTCCCTTTTTGAAGACCTCTTATGAGGGAGGTCATGGATATATTCTCTTCATAATCTTTAAGCTCGAGTTTTTTTTGTTGAATTTAGCAATGTAGTCCCTTAGGTTCTCATTCTTGCCTTGATTGACATACAACAGATGAGTAGTCTTCTATTGAGGTCTTACCCCAAAACAGAAGTTGTGAATGAATCGTTCAGCCAAACTCTTAAAGTTTTCTATTGAGTTCTTCAGGAAAGAGGTGAACCAGATGTGTGCTGCTCCCGTCAAAGTCCCGAAGAAGGCCCGACATTTCATCTCATCTGGTATTAAGTAAATGTCCATCATAGACTGGTACATCTCAATATGATGTACATGGTTGGTGCTATCCTCATACTTGGGAGACACCGTAGGAGGCTTGAAATTGGCAGGGGTAAGGAAGCCCACTATCTTAGCCACCAACGGAGATCCTTCTGAGAAACCTTTTTACAGTGGATCTCGGATTTTGATGTGGTCTCCTATCTTGTCCTCAAGACATTGGATGGAGTCGTTCCATGGTCTTGCAATGTTGACCTGGCTGAGGTGGTCTCCATCCACCTCCAAGTGGTGGACTGAGGGTTCCCCAACCGTAGAACAACGTCGGTTGTTGACCTCTTCCTGGTCCATACCTCGTCTCGTGTTAGGTCGGCTTTGATAAGGCTGATATTGTCCATCGTTCCTCTGTGAGACGGCTATACTTATCATTTTGGATAAGCTCTGTCGCAGGTCATTTACTGGGCCGAGCCTTTCAAAGGTCGTCCCTCTTCTTAATCGATCAAAAGCTAACCCTCTTTGCTTTGATTCTTCACCTTTTTTGCCTCCATAATGTCGACTCTGCTGGATAAGAAGTACCGTGTTATTTGAAACCTCATACGGCTCCCAATAATATTTTGGAGCATCTTCTGCCTCCAAATCATCATACCTATCCTCAGGACAAGGGTGTCCTTGTCTCCTCAGACGCAAACGTCTAGGATCAGCAATGTACCTCCTCCGCTGAGGTGTAGGTTGGTCTTTCTATGGTGCCTAGGGTGGCCCCCTTGCATTAGGATGGGGCTAAATAGTCGTCGAAGTAATCATATCTGGTGAGACCCCGGGTGGTCTCATTATATTTTAACTGAGTTGTGCAAATTTCCCCTTCATTGCTTGTTGCGTTGCAGCCAAAGACTTCAACGCTGCTGCCACTTCTGCCATTTCAGACTGAGGCGGTACCTGGATGGAACTAGGCCCTCCAGCACCAGGTGGTGGAAGAGGTGGCGGTAATTCCAGTGTCATGTGTTAACACTAAAGAGCTTGTAGTGTGAATGAGCTTTGTACCTTAATGGACCTCTTTTAATGGTGAAACAGCTCCACACAAGGGGCGAGGTCTGGTTCACCACCAGAGTCTCCGATGAGGTTGTGCAAAAAAGATTGGAAGAGACAGCTTCTTGTTCCCATAGACGGCACAAAAATGATGATGCTGAAAATACCACCACCCTTCAAGGTGTTTGTAAGCTCAAATCAGTGATAACAATGGCATCTCAAGTGTATACTGAACATAAGAGATTGAGATGACGAGAAGAGGATGAACACCAATATATAAGTGGTTCAGCCAATTAGGCCTACGTCCACTGTGCAAGTGAGTGAGTAAGGTCACTAAAATAAGGCACTGATGGCCATAGATACTGTATACTTTGACAGAGTTTCAGCTAGGGTTATAATTTTGGATCCCTTTACAAGGTAAAAGATGACCTCTATATATAGTTCTTGGGGGGTGTCATATGCCCCTCAAGCATACAATTAGCATGTGTATAAACATCGAGCCAAGATGAGAGTGACACCTGACTGATCTCAACTAAGTAATGATGACCTCTATATTCCCTCACGTGGAGGGAATAATTCGGTTATAACAGATTTGTCCAGGTGTTCATAGTTATGCAAGAACGTGTAGAAGCTCGGCTGTCCTCGGGTGATACCAACCACGGCCTAGAAGAGTATGAGGTTGGTGAAGTTCGTCAACTGCTAAATCAGAGGTTATCCGCGATGATCTTGGCTCAGTAGGAGAGCTGAGGTAAGAAAGGTGGAGTTGTAATGTCGGCATGGGCCGAGGTGATGGTGGGGTAGCAAGAACGTCGGCTGATTCCCAGTCGAGGCTGATTATGATAATTCTGTAGTCTCTGCTTCCTCGGCTTACACCCAGTCGAGGTTGATGTATGATGTAGGCTCTGGCTGACTTGATGGGTTACTATCTGAATGGACCATGAGGACCTTAGCTGTTGCTTGGCTGTGAGGCAACTAGTAACGTCGGCCATGGCCGACCTTTCTTAGGACGACACCGTTGGTGGGGCCCTTCTAACCTCAACCATCTCCCTGGCCGAGGTTGGTATCTCTGAGTTGTTGGGTACATATAGGGCATATGAGGTGGAGTAGTTGATATAAATTTTTGGTGAGCTCCAAACGAACATTGGAGGAGGGAGGAGACGTTGTGGTGCAACTGAGTCCTTTGATGATATGATTCAAACATACCTCCAGGTCCTGTATTGAAAGTTGGACATAGTCTTCGTGTGCACATTGGTCAAAATTATTTCTTATCACTCGGTTCGAAAGAGTTTGAGTGCTATTAAGGCATGAATAGTGTTTGGTTCTATTTTCGTTAGCACCAATGGATTCTTATATGATAAATCCATGTCCAATCTAGAGATATCAGGGGATGTGGGCATAGATAACATTTTTTATATTCTCACTCACGATTGAATCACCCTAAGTCCATGATCACGACATCATTTCGGCGAAACATGGATTTTCGTCAAATTTTGACGTCCCAACAAAGTCAGGAGTCCTCGAGAGTTTAAGCAAATATATCTTGAAATAAGGACAATAAATTCTTCATGCATTCTATAAAAAATAAATCCTGTCAAGGATAGTTTTCTCTTTGCCATTATAATGGACTTTCATAACTATTTTTTTACTATCGCTTAATAACAATAATTGGGCAGTATCGAACCTCCATTTGAATAATCATGGGATACCTCAAAATTTAGTTGTACCAGCATTTTTACTATTATAAAGAAATGAGATGGAAGAAAATAACCAAGATAACTTATCTGTAAGATGTTTTTCTGATTTTCAACCAATCTCCATTCTAATTTGAAATGTAATGTAACAATTAACAGAGAATGAGCACATGAAATTGAGTTGTTTATAGAGGCAACACCAATTATGTTAGGATAAAAATATGATTTTCACCCACAACACAATAGAAGAATAATGAAAGAACATTAAAAGTAATATAAAATATGAAAGAAACAGTTAAGGAGACAAAATAAGAGATGTGCGTGGTTCAATCGAGCTAGGCCTACGTCCACATGGTAAAAGAGATGGGATTTATTCCTATTAATTAAGAGAATTATTGTTTATGGAGATATTTTGAGCGGAAAGCTTGATTCCGTTTTTCAATTCCTATGTGCCTTTTTATATGCCAAATACAACATTAGGGTTTCCACTTAAATAACACATGTAATCTGTCGCAGTGTTCTACCTTTGGGCTCTTGTCTTCGATACATTAGGTTGATAATCCATCATGTTTGACCGAGTGATCAACATCATTTGGTTTGGTTTGGTTTTGTTCGGTTAAGTTTATAATTGAGGAATATTTCTCCCTCGTTAGCTTCTCTACATAAAAAACTCTCATTGCAGAACTCATTGAAGACGTGTCATTTCCAAAATTTATTGAACGTCTAAGGTTATGCACACACACAAATCCCTTTTCATTTTATTTGGATAAAACATTATTTTTTAACTTATAAGTGATAATCTATTTAAATGAGTTGTGCTTAACCCTAAGGAAAATGCTCGATTTTCAAAAAGCAGGTTGTTTAAGAAGAAACTATGTTCCCGCCCTGAACCGTTTACAAGGGTATATTTTATCCCCATGCACATAGCTCTTCATGTTTTAGGCCACTGCCTAAGATCGTGTGGGGGGATTGGTTCTATACTCGTGTGCACGAAAACATGTTTTTGTTGTGACAAACCTAGTGTCAAAAATTATACGCCTGGAGCCAATTTAATGTTGCACAATACGTAATCAGATTTACAAAATAATCTATGAATAGATCATTTTCCCTCCATTTGAAAAATTCAAAATTCATATTTACTTCTCCTATATTGACAGATAATATTCGAGGTTGAGGGCATACCAATTGCACATCTTTAATAAAATCACATGTTCCATTCACATTTGAGAGAAACCTCGATTTATAAAAGATCTACTTTTGTAGGGGAACTAAGAGTGTTTCAAGACTAGATCCACATAACCTAGATTTATGTTAATTAATTAAAATCAGAATTAAATGTCAAAGCTCAAATCTAAAAATGGTGTTTGACCTACTAGTGCAAGGGCATAGTCCGTCACAATTATGTATGTCATATACCGCTACAACTGTCGAAGATGTTCAAGAGCAAATACGCAATGAGAAGGGTCTGAATATCAAGCTTCATCAACAATCAAGGCTCCGCGGAATGAATTCGGTAAAGTTGGGTTTTTAATTTCTTAATAATTCACTGAGGATATTGGGATATTTTTCACAAAATATTTTCTAAGTGCTGGAGCAGAGCTTCTAAATGTTTTTAGTCAAAAAATATATTTTTCAGAGTTTTTGAGGCGGGGCATTTACTGAAACGATAAATGAGGTTAAAATATATATGATTTTATGGGTCTCATTCGAACGATACAGTATGTCGTTGAAACGACAAGCTGTGTCGCGCGAAGTATCAAAGGACACAGGATCTCATTCAAACGACATTCAATCTCGTTTGACAAACCCACCGCCTTAAGCTTTCAATAAAAAGGTCTTTTCAACTCCGTTTTCCATAAGAAGTCTGTACTTTTTTCATTATTCAAAACAATGCTATCTCGGCAGAACACTTTTGGCTTCTTCTTTTAGAGTTTAATCTCTTTTGTTTTCAATTCACAAAAGTCCCAATTGTTCATGTGAATTGTTTTGGAGTTTGAGAACACATTTATCTGGTGTTCATACTTTTGTGGAGAATATTTCAACATCATATGTCTGCATGTCATTGAGGTTCGCTGCGTGCGAATCTTTGCTGAAGATCGGATTACGGTTCTTGTGGATTGCTACGCATAATTCTTTGTTGACAACGCCGACCGATACCTGTGGGTATTCGTGTGTCAAATAACTGTATTTCATTGTACTCCTTGTAAGTTACGATTTACAAATTATAGTGAAATAAAAGGTTTTTCCCTGAGGGAATTTTTCCTGAACGTTGTGTCGCCTATTTTATTTATGTTTATTTGACACATGCACGCACGTAGCTAGTTGATTTTGAGGGCTGAATTAATTTGATTAATAAATTGATGGTAATTAAATAAGTTTGTGATTGGAATTTGCGCATCTATTCGAATCTTTATCAAACATAGGTCTTCAAATTGGTATCAGAGCAGGTTACACTAATTTATCGTGTATTCCTCTTTTTCGCAAAAATTGTGTGATAATGATTTTTGTTGAAAAATCATATTTTTAAAATTGTTCCAAGTGAAAACTTATATAATCGGTTGCCAATTTTTGACACGTTTATGCTTATTGGAAATCCCACATGAAATCCCATTTAAAAGCAATTGATAAAAGGGTTTGGTTAATTTTTGAAAGAGGCTGGATTCCTCCCACTGTCATCGTGAATAATGTCGCTAATTTAAAACCTGTGTCATACTGGACTGAAGATGAGTTTAGGTGGAGCACATACAATTCATGAGAGCTTAGTGAAATTCCTAGACACGTCACCCCTGACAAGTTTTGATGTATTATGACATGCACAATGTCTAAAGAAGCGTGGGAAGATTTGTAACTCACCCACGAGGGCACTAACACGGTCAAAGAGTCTAAAATTAAAAACTTGACTACTCAATTTGAGACTATCACCATGCTTGAGATTGAGTATTTTAATGACTTTATGAACGTTTGTCTGACATTTTCAACAATATTTTTAATCTTGGTGAGCCTATACTTGATGCACGAGTGGTTAAAAAGATTTTAAGATTGCTGCCAAAACTTTTTATCCCTAAAGTGATTATTTTAAATACCGTAGGTAATTTGAATCGTCTAAAATTAGAAGAGTTGGTTGAAGACCTCCAGACATGTGAGATGGACATGTTTCCTGACACTCTCAAGCCTAAGGATATAGGGATAGCACTTAAAGCCCAATTTAAGAAGAAAAATAAAGGTAGTTTATGTGAGTCCAAGTCTGAGGACGAGTTTGATTTTGTATGGCCCTGCTTGCAAAGAATTTTAAAAACTTTCTCCAATTTTTGAAATAAAATTCTTCCAATAAAAAGTCTTCAGAGAAAAACAAAAAGAAGGCAAGGCCAAAAAAAGCGATGAGGAAGAGAAAGAGAGTGAAGAAAATTTTGAAAGTTGGAAAAGTTCTGAGTGTGAGGGGAGAGGGCACAAGTCGTTTGAGTGTCCCACTAGACTTAGGAGACAGGGCTAGAAAGTTGGTAAGCCAACCATCATGAGTGATAGTGAGGAAGATGTGAAATATTTTGAGGATGAGTCTTCACAAGGAAAGTATATTATTTTTTTAGCCAGTCACGAGATCACACCCACTTTGTCCCACGACGATGAGGACACTTGTGCACGTGAGACCCCCGAGGAGGATTTGAGGGTTTGTAGCGAGTCTGAGAGGGAGTGTGAATGTGGAGATGAAAGTGAGCTCCAGATTGTTTTTAAAGAATTGTATGATGAGCCCTTAAAGACTAAAAAGTTGAATAAGGAGTTAGGTATTAAAGTGAGAGATTTGGAGAGAGAGTTAAAGATTTTGAGAGGTTTTGAGGCTACAGAAAGTCAACTTGAGAAGGTGACGATTAGTTTGAGTGATCAGTTGATTATCGTGAATAGGAAAAAGGGTGAACTTATAGCTCGCGTGTCACAATTAGAGAAATATCTCAAGCATGCACTGGAGGCTAAAGTCACTTTGGAGAATGCATCTAAGAAGGTTGCAAAGATGATTCTCAATCCCATTTTGGGTAGTGGTGAGAGCTTAGGAATAAGTCATAATGGTGCATCTACTTCAAATGATGCACCCGAGTCCATTCCTACTTTAGTGTTAGATTCACATGACTCTCGACTCGACCCACCTAGGCATCCCGTACCTGTTAAGAGAGCGCATAGGAGGCATTTTGAGAGAGATGTACCTAGACCAGTTTAAGTTTGCTCCCATTGTAAAGAGAGAGGACACCTTAGGGAGTTTTGCTTTAAATTGGGTTATGTGTCACGCTTTGCTTCTACACATGTTCGCACATATGCACCCACCATGACACTTTGCTTTCACATAATGATAGAGAGTTTACACATATTCGAGAGAGAGTAAAGTTTTTAGTCAAGGCCTCACATGATTTAATGGAAGTTTTTCATAAGATGTCTCCATCTTTGGAAAACTCGACCGCACCTACCAGTTTAGGTTTAGACATGTTTGCTTGCATAGGATTATTTACATTATGACATTTTTTGCCTATTGCCAGTGTGTATCATTTTCTAGTTTACATTTTTTTTCTTACTTTTGCTACTATTTTAGCACTGTTTTGGATCTGTTTGCCCATTCCAGGAATTGTTTTCACGAAATTTTTCCACTTGGCAATACTGTTTAAAATTTTGTCCAGAGTGGGTAATTTCTATTTTTCTTGTTTGAGCGAGATCTCCTATAGCGCGAAGCTGTCATTCTAATGACATGCATTTTCGTTTGAGCGACATTGATTTTCGTTTGAATGACCTGCTTGGTTTTCATAATTTATCTATTTGCAGTCCTCCGGTTCATCTTGTTATATTATTTGGTACTGCTGGGTTGATTTTGAACCGTGTACGAAAAATAAAAATAAAAAATTTGTGTTTGTTTTATACCGTATATGAATGAACATTTAGGATGACCGAGTCATAACATCATTCCATATCCATGTGACTATTTGAAAGTGTTTTGAGACAATATGTTGTGTCATTAGTATGATTTACAAAGTTTGGAGTCTTTAAGATGATATATAGTGTTGCTACCTACATGTTTGACTCATTTGTACTTTATTGCAATTATGCACAAATTTGTTTCACTTTTCTGCTTGTCTATCACATCTTGGTTGAGTGTTTCCATCTCAATTTTTTCTATACAACAAACCAAATGCAATAAAAATTGACAAGAAAGTAGTGCATGTTATAAACCGTTTGTGTGATTTATTTTGAAAAACGGAAAAAGGTTGCGAAAGGTATTTCTTTTTTTCCTTCCAATAAAGCCACCATTTAAATTGACCTAAAAAAAGTGAGGAATTAAAAATTATCCGGGGTCCAATGAGGTTTAAAAGAGCTCGAAAAAATTGACAGGCAATTGTTGATGTAAAAAATTAGATTATCTCTAATTAATCAATCACAGATAAAAATAAATAAGATAAAAGATTTTTAAAGTGGTTCAGCCTTAAAGGAATGGCCTACGTCCACTGTTTTGTTATTGTTGACTATTTGGGAATTCTCGATAACAGATTTTACCAAGAAATTCCGAGTCCCCTTACATTGAGGATGATACAATGTATTTATAGCCAATAGGCGTATACATCTGTATGATAAAGATGAGCATTTAATGCCAAGTTGATCTGTTGATTATCAGGACATTGATGCTCTGTACGAGATGCAGCTCGGACTGCCTAAGCTGCTCGGACCGCCTAACTAGCTTAGTATTCATGAGTTGCTCGGTACAGTAAAGTTCCTCGGAGAGCACCTGTTGCTCGGAGTGTCTGAGTTGGTCGGGGAGGTTGAGTTCTTCGAAGTCAAGGTGTTGTTCAGAAATGTTTGTAAGTGCCATGTAGATTGACACATGTCTCCACTTAACTGATCCACGTCAGCAGACTAAATTTGGTATCAACGGAAGCCCCCAATGTTTCACAGTTCGAGGTTGAGGAGTGTGGAACATTATTCTCGAAATATGGCGGGATTGAATAGTCATCCTGAGTTTTAGCAGTGTTTTCCTTGTATTTATTTTTCCTTTCGAATTCATAGAATCAGACTTTTTGAATTTTTCTCACTGCTTTGGTCTCCGTGCATTTTTTGTCCTTTTAGCCGCTGGTAGCGCAAACGTCTTTCTTTGTAATCATTATTTTTACCCCTTCCCAAGGTTAGGTATTTAAGCGTTGCAGAAAATCCTATCGTCTCTTACTTTTTCAAACTGTATCTTTGAGCTCTCCATTTCTTCTCCATCTTGTGCGTTCATTCCTTCCATCGTTCGTTATCAACTGATCTACCCTTCTTCTCTGAGATCTTCTTCCTTTTCTTTTATTTTCTTTGTTCATCATGGTTTACCTTATTGAGTCACTTGATAAATTTCGTTCTGATTTTTCTATTCCTTCCTGGGTCATTTTGGAAGAACTTTCTGGTCCTTCTGATTATTTTCGTTTGGCTGAGGGACATTGGTTCCCCAGTCTTTTTGTAGTCGAATGTGGCTTTTCTTTTCCTCCAAATCCCTTGTGTTTGGAATTCTATCAATATTTTGACCTGGTACCTGCAAAAATAGTCCCCGATACATGGAGAATAGTTAATGGAGTCCATAGGTTAAATCAGATTCATGGAACCCGTTTAGGAATTCCAGAGATTATGTTTTGCTATAGATGGGCTGTCAGTGAAAGTACTTTTTTTTAAACTAGGTTTTTAAATAGGGCTTTAGTTGTCAATCTCCTAGATGCTAACAGGGATTACTTCGAGCATGGGGTTGTTATGAAAAATTGGCAACATGCTCCATTAACTGAGAATGACGTATATCAGGGTCCCAGATGCCCTCCCTATGGCAATGGGATAGGTTGTTTTTATTTTATTTAGTTTTTGAAATCATGTTTTCTTTATATTCGATAAAATGCGTCACTGATATTTTGATTTTTATTTATTTGCAGTTGACAGCAAAAGAATGTCTCCAAATGAGACAGAAGTTAATTTAAAGCATCTGAAACTTATCTAGGGTTTGCATCAAACTGTTGCTGACGAACATATCAGATCATCCTTGTACTTGTTGTAGTACAAAAGTTACACCTCGTCTTTCACTGCTCGTCCAGTGATAAGTAACATAGAACCAGCACCAATTTCTGAAGGTTCTTCTCCTGAATCGCATATTCCTCTTAGTGACAGAATGAAGAGAAGAAGAGTTCCTTCCCTCTTCGATAAGTCTACCTCTACTGCTGGAGAGGCAAAGAAAAGTAAGCAGGATGTCCCAGAAGAAGGGACAAGATAAATTGATGCACCTCCTCCAGCTGCTACTAAGAAGGTTGCCGAGAAGGCCCCTGTAGCTCCAAGCAAGATTGCAGTTGTTTCCCCTCCAAGTGAGGTTATAATTATATCACCGACCAAGACGGCATCCTTGGTCGAGAATGTTCCTGCTCCCACGAGGAAGTTGAAGAAAAACTCCTCGGACAAATTGGCTGAATCCATCTCTCAACCTCTAACTACTGGAAGTGGTGTTCCCACTTTTGTTGCTCCGAGCTCTGCCATGAGCTCGGTGAAGTCTTGGATTATCCCCGAGATCCAAGGTGTTGAAGAAAATCTTTCTCGAGAGAGGGTTACTACCTTGGCAGCTCAACATATTGCCTTTGTAAGTATTATTATTTTAAACTTTCATTTTTCAATGTTATGTCCTTGCACTGACTTAAAATTATTTTCTTTTTCCAGTTGGTAACTTGTTTCAACACCATTCTGAAAAAGGATGAAGCTATTAAAGCTTCGAGCTCCTCGTCAGGTGTGGAGGAGGCTCTTATAGGTCTATCATAGTCCTTAAAGGATTCTCGTCAGAAATATGACGAAGATAAAGTTACTTGGGGGAAGAAACTAACAGCCACCGAGCAAGAGAGAGATAAAGCTGTTGAAGTCTCTAAGGGTTTGGAGAAGAAGATAAAAGACTTGGAAAGTAAGAATAAAGAGCTTGAGGGGAAGCTCCAAAATGCTGGAGAGCTTGAGACCAAATTTAAATTTGCTGAAGAGGAGTTAGGGAAACTCCGTGAAGCGGATCGCCAGAGGGAAGAGGCGGAAAAGAAATTAAAAGATGCCAAGGAACTCATGACTGAGAGGGTTTCCTCAGAGAAGGCGAAGAGGAAACTTGCTGTTAAGAAGTCCTTCAGTACTGGATGGGACAAGTGTTGGAATAAGGGTTTGGCTTCCATGATCTCACAAATGGAGTATGGCAGCCTTAAATATTTTAAGGATGGTTGGGTGGCTGCTCTGAGAGAGATGAATGTCGATGAGAATTCAGAACTATTTCAGCGACACATTCCTGGTCCCCTTCCTTCTCCCGGGGAAGAAGAAGAAGAAGATGAAGCTGCTTTCGAGGAATCCTCAATGGTGATCGGAGATCAGATTTCTCATCCTCCAATTGTCCAGACCTCCTCTGAGAAACTTCAACCAACCAGCATTTCAACCGAGCAATTTCCAACACCCTTCGAGCAACCTTATATGCCATCCAAGCAACCTACCTCTTCGTCCCAGCCTCCCGAGAAAGTTTTAGGAGATAAGGAGAAGGTGTAGAGTTGTTTGGACTTTTTCTTTTGCTTTTTTGTTAAATGTAACTATGGGATATGTACTTCTTTTATGATGTAATAAAATTTGAGGTTTTTGGTTGTGCAACTTAACTCCCTTTTTCTTGCTCTGCTTTTTTTCTTCTTGCTCTGTCTGCATTTTATTAATTCTTTATATCTCTTTTCTTTACTAGTTTATGGCTAGAATGGAACTCTTGTCAGCCCATGATACAAAACTGATGAAAAAATGTAACGACTACTTCAAGATTGGCCATGCTGACTTGAATGAATCTCAAATCGTCGATATCCTCGGTCCAGATGCTTCAGAACGAGCAGTTGAAGCCTACCAGTATTTGAAATGCCTGCTCAACCGTGCAGTTGATAATAATGTGGTATACTATGAGATAATTAAAAATCTCCAGGGTACCCTCGAGGATCTTCAACAACAGTACAAGGAGTCTACTATCCTTCTACATCAGGGATATGAGAAGAAGTATCAGCAACTAAGTACTGATAAGGGATATGATAAGTTGGTTGTTGCTTATGATATAAAGGGAAGGACTTTGAAGACCGAGGTTGAAGAGCATAGGCAGATCGCCAAATTGTTAGAGCAGGAAAATAATAATTTGCGAGGAGAGATATCTCAGCTGAAATATGCAGCCTCTATCTCGGGAGCCTTGGTTCCTGTCAACGATGAAGGTTTTTCTTTCTTGGAGGTCGAAAGTGCCAATCTGAGAGATGAAATGGAAACCTTGAAGAGAACTGGTCCTTCTACCTCTGCTCACGGACGAGTAAGAGCTTCTCGGGGATGAGCAAGGGCTGCTCGGGTTACTGTTGAAGAACAAAGAACTCAATCATCTTTGGAGAATCAGGCCTTCCAGTTAATGGCGAAGAATCAAGCATTAGCTGAGATGTCCAAGAAGATTCTGAATCTGGACGAGCAGCTTTCTGCACAAAAGTCTGCCTTAGAGAGTAAAGAACTTTTAACGAAGAACCTCCATGACCAACTGGAGAGGTTAACCTATCAATTCCACAAGCATCCCAAAGAGTTCTGAATGGCTGGTTATAATGAAGCCCTCTACCATCTAGATGACCGAATCCAAAATGAAAATAATGAGGGTTACAAGAAAGGATGGCTGAATGCCTTGGGTGTGCTGCAGTTGGAATAGGGTCACTATTTGTGGGATTACTATGACCCAGGGTTACTCGAGTTACCAGTGCCACCTTTCAAACTTGATATGAGCTGGATGCCTTCTCGGGCCATTCCTCAATGTCTGATTTCAAAGTATCTTGATGACTACAGTCTTCATTCCAATTTCGAGATATCTCGCCCTGAACACCTACTTGATCGACCTTCAGTAATGAATGTCAGGATGCTCAAAGATCTAAATTTCATCAATTCCCCCTATGCCTTAGACGATCCTCCCGCTGGTGAAGAACCTGTTTCAAAGGCAGAGGGGAAGAAACCAATAGAATAGGATTCTTGATGTAACAATTTTTTATGTATTTCATTCTCAATGTATTTTGTTCTGGATTTAATGAAAAAAAAATCTTTGCAATCTTTATTGTCATTGTCTTAAAAATATTCTGTAAAACATTTCTTTTATTTATTAATGAATGTGCATGTATATCTGTTAAAAGGATAACAATATTGTGTTATTTTAAATAGTCGATAAACTAAAGTTGGTGAAAACTTATTGTTGATTATCCTGAATTGATGATAGTCATCTGACGATCAACCAGAGTTGGTGATATTTCAATTTTTGACCAACTATGTTGGTAGTTTAAAATGTCATAAGTATCAAGAAATTTATCACTTTTTAATTTTAAGCCCTGAAATGACTTTCATTTATTTAACCAACTGTTTCCCAACCGGAGTTGGTGGTTTTTGTTCCCGACCAACCTTTGTTGGTGGATTTTTATTCCCGACCAACCTTAGCTGGTGGATTTTCTTCCCAACCAACCATAGTTGGTGTTTCTGGGAAATTTTTCATTCCCGACCAACTATAGTTGGTGGATTTTCTTATTCCCGACCAGCCTTAGCTGGTGGATTTTCTTCCCAACCAACCGTAGTTGGTGATTCTGGGAAATTTTTATTCCCGACCAGCCTTAGCTGGTGGATTTTCTTCCCAACCAACCGTAGTTGGTGTTTCAGGGAAATTTTTATTCCCGACCAGCCTTAGCTGGTGGATTTTCTTCCCAACCAACCGTAGTTGCTGTTTCTGGAAATTTTTTATTCCCGACCAACTATAGTTGGTGGATTTTTTTTCTTAACCAACCGTAGTTGGTGTTTCTGGGCTTGATGCGTAGGGTGTAGAACTAGTACTCCGAAAAAATTTCAACAAAAGGAGAGAATTGGGAGAAATATCCAAAACTTTATTCATGTCGAAGAAAATTGCATTACATAGAGATTAAATTACTGATAATATTTGCGCAGATGCTCTGCATTCCATGAATTCTTAAACTCCTCTCCTTCTAAGGTTTCGATTCTATACGTCCCTGGTCGAACAACCTCTGTTACTCTGTAGGGCCCATGCAATTTAGTTTCCAATTTGTTGTGCTTTTGAATTACTTTCTTTAGCACATAGTCTCATTCTTTCAGGTCGCATTTCTTTACTCTCTTGTTGTATAACAGAGTTGTCCGTTGCTGGTATGCAGCGGTTTTGATTGCTGCTTATTCTCTAACTTCCTCGAGCATATCCAAATCTAATATTCTCATCAAGTCACTGATAGGAGAGTTGAAATTCAGCACTCTGTGTGTGGGGAGACCTAGCTCGGCAGGTATAACAGCTTCACTTCCAAATGCCAGCATATATGGAGATTCTCCTGTGGCTGCTCGTGGAGTAGTACGATAAGCCCATAGTACAGAATGCAGCTTGCTGATCCAATTTGCCTTTGCATCATTTAATATTTTCTTCAATCCATTCAGCAGCGTTCTGTTTGTCACTTCAGCTTGTCCATTACTTTGAGGGTGTCCTGGTGCAGAATGGGTTTTCAATATGTTCGACTGATGACAATACGCAGCAAACTCCTCGTTGTCGAATTGGGTTCCATGTTCTGTGATGAATGCACGAGGAAGACCATATCTACAAATGATGTTCTTCCATATAAATTGATACACTTTGTCATATGTCATATCGATAAGGGGCTCGGCTTCCACCCACTTAGTAAAGTAATCTACTGTGATGACGAGATATTTAAACCTTCCTCTGGTCGTTGGAAGTGGCCCGACCAAGTCAATTCCCCACATGGAAAATGGCCAAGGGGAAGTAATGGTGTCAACAATGCTTGGGGAGTTCTTCGAATAGTGGAGAAGCGTTGACATTTGTCATATTTTTTGGCATAGGCTATGCAATCATCCCTCATTGTCGGCCAATAGTATCCCTGCATCATTATCCTTTGCAGAAGTGTCCGACCTGCTACATGGGCTCCACAAGACCCTTCATGGACTTCTTCAATCAATTCTTTCACCTCGGTGGGATGTACACATCTCTGCAAGCCAGCTATAATTCCTCGTCTATATAGAACACCATTGGTCAACACATAACAAGCAACTTTAAACTTCAGTTTCTTGGCTGCGAGTTTATCAGTTGGAAAATACCCTTCTTCAATATATGCCCTGATGGGATCCATCCAAGATGGTCCTAAATCAAGGGTAATAAAGTTCATTATCATATCTTCATCTATGCTCTGACTAGCCAAGATGTCTATTGGGATTGTTCTTCGTAGCTCGGTGCGCATTGCTGAGGCTAATCGAGCTAAGGCATCTGCTCTTGCATTCTCTAATCTTGGTATTCTAATTATCTGTACTACAATCAGGCTTGATAAAACCTCCATCTCTTTTGCATGATACCTGATCATTAATTCTCCTTTGGCTGCATATACTCCCAGCATTTGATTTATGATCAATTACGAGTCACTGAATACAATAACCTGCTCTACCCCCATAGTTTTTGCTAAACTAAGACCTGCAATCATAGCTTCATACTCAGCCTCATTATTAGAAGCCTTGAATTGGAAGCGCAAAGCATACTCCACATCGACCTCGTTCGGGATATTCAAAACAATCCCTGCTCCATAACCTGTATTGCACGAAGATCCATCTACATACAAATTCCACACAGGTATATCATTCTCAAACTCTTGGTTAGACAGAGTTCCTTGGCGGAATATTTGTGGCTTTCTTATGTCTTCCTCTAGTACTTCTTGCTACTTGTCGACCATCTTTTCTTGCTCGTCAACCAACTTAAGTTGATCGGGGTTTAAATTCGATGATCCTGTAACATCCACAGGTTGGTCGGTATTCAGCTTTTACTCCTCGTGCGTGTCAGCAGAGGTGAACTCTGCTATAAAATCTGCTACTGCTTGCCCTTTAAGCGACGATCTAGGTTCATAAACTATGTTATATTCACCAAGTTCTACTGCCCAGTACATCAATCTCCCTAATTTTTCTAGTTTATGAAGAGCTTGCCTCAATGGCATATCAGTATACACAACTATGGTATGAGCTTGGAAGTACGACCTTATTCTCCTACTCGCCTCGATCAATGCTAGTGCCAATTTTTCCAATCTTGGATATCTGATCTCTGCTCCTCGGAAGGCTTTGCTAGTGCAATATATTGGTTTTTTCACTCCATCCTCCGTTCTTATTAATGCCGAGCTAACTGCATTCTTCAACACTGCCAAATACAAGTACAATCTTTCCCCCATCACCGGCCTGGATAACAGTGGAGGTGCTCCTAGATATTTCTTCAACTCTTGAAAAGCCTTCTCGCATTCGTCATTCCATTCAAATGTTTTTCAGAGTGTTTTGAAGAATGGGAGGCATCTATCTGTTGCTTATGATACAAATCTATTAAGTGTTGCAACTCGCCTAGTGAGACTTTGTACTTCCTTCTTCGTCGTTGGAGATCGTAGTCCCAATAGAGCCTTGATCTTCTCTGGGTTTGCTTTGATTCATCGTTGGTTGACAATATACCCGAGGAACATGCCTTCTCTTACTCCGAATATGCACTTGGTGGGATTCAACTTCATTTGATATTTATCTAGTTGATAAAAGGTTTGACCTAAGTCAATTAGATGGTCAGTAGCTCTCTTGCTTTTCATCAGCATATCATCAACATAAACTTCCATATTGCAACTGATTTGTTCTGCAAACACCTTGTTCATCAGCCGTTGATATGTTGCACCTGCATTTTTCAAACCAAAAGGCATAAAATTATAACAATAAGTTCCCTTAGGGGTAATGAAAGAGGTACTCTCCCTATCTTCATGTTTCATTTTAATTTGGCTGTAACCAGAATAAGCATCCATGAAGCTCAATAACTCGTGTCCCGAGGTAGCATCCACTAATTGATCAATTCGGGGAAAGGGAAAATGAACCTTTGGGTAAGCCTTGTTGAGGTCGGTGAAGTCTACACACATCCTCCACTTGTTGTTTTTCTTCTTCACCATCATCACATAAGCAAACCAGTCTGGATATTTGACATCTTTAATAAAGAAAGATTTTTGGAGCTTCTCGACCTCCTCTTGTATGGATTGGTTCTTCTCGAGACTAAACACTCTTCTTCTCTGCTTTACTGGCTTGATTTCCTTATTTATATTGAGCTCGTGACATAAGAAATTTGGGTCTATTCCTGGCATGTCCTCATGACTCCAAGAAAAAGTTTGTCTTTTGATTTTTAGAAAAGTTATCAATTCCTATTTTAGTGACACATCCAACGATGAACCTATTTGAGTTGTTCGTTCCGGGTGCTCGTCGTCTAGAATGACATTTTCAGTAGCTTCCACCACCTGACCTTTCACGAGTTGCGACTCGTCTCTGGGATCTAAGGTTTCAATCTCTGCACCTCCATCCACTTGATAGGTAGTATCTTTCTTCCTAGATTCCTCCAGTTCTTCCTGCTCGGCTAATGAATAGTAGCATTCCCGAGCTACCTTTTGGTCACCCTTTGCAACTCCTACTCCAAAATTGGTTGGAAACTTTAGACATTGATGTACAGTAGATAGTACTGCTTCGAACTTCTTCAAACCTACCCTTCCCATGATGATATTGTAAGCTGACTGGACATTCTTATCCATCACAAAGAAATTTACTCTTTCTGTTCGTCAAGCAGGCCATGTACCGATGAACATATCCAACTTGATCGTCCCAAGTGGAAAGACTTTCTCACCAGCAAACCCGAGGATGGGCCTGTGATAAGGTTCCAACTGAGACAACTTTAGATTTAAAGTATCAAAGCATGAGTAGAACATGATATTCGTCGAACTACCATTATCCACCAGTACTCTTGAGATTATTACTTCCTTCATCCTCATTTTGATCACCAGTGGATCATCATGAGAACATAGTACACCTGCAAGGTCGTTCTTAGAGAAACCGATGACCAGTTTTTCATTATTCACCTTCCTCGGGCGATCATCCTCAGCTAGATTTATTCACTGAATGTATGAACAAGCTTGAGCCTCATCGAGGTAAGCTTTCCTTTCCGCAGTAAGGTTCCCACCTCCTGCATCTCCACCTGTAATAACATTACAATCAAATGATCCAAAACGAATTGAAAATACCTCACGCTCTGGCTGTCTTGGTCTCTTGGGGAGATCGGGGTCGTCTTCTGGATCATCTTCATGATCTTTTTTCTTGTTTTCTTCTGCTCGACGAGGAGATCTAGACCTCTGTCTTGCTCGGTCATTGCTTTTTCTTTCATTTCTTCGATCAACATACTTGGTCAGCTTTCCTCGTCTAATGAGTGCTTCGATTTCATTCGGGAGAGCTATGCAATTTTTGGTCATGTGACCATGGTCTTTATGGAACTCGCAATATTTGGCCTTATTCCTCTTATCAGGATCTGTCTTCATTTTCTCAGGCCAATTTAGTTCCTCTTTGTTCTTGATCTCTTCCAGGACATGGTTTATGTCTACTTTCAAATGACTATAATTTTCAAATTTCTTCAATATTTCCCATGATGTCTTTGCTTTTGACTACTTGTCACCACAATTTTTCTTATGTTCTTTCTTTTTAGCCTTAACAACCTCCACCTTGGTCTCTTTTGTGTCCATGTTCTTCTTCGCAGCCATAGCTTCCTCGGCATTCATGATCTTGGCCTCTTTTGCCATTAGTTCTGATATGGTTCTGGGCGGATCTTTGGCCAAAGTATAGTACAATTTATTGGGCAACAGTCCACTCATCAAAGCAGTAATTGTTGTCTTTTCCTCGTAATCAATAACTTCTAGCTTCTCGTTATTGAAACGAGTTATGTAATCCTTAGTGCTCTCACCTATTTTTTGTCTAACACTTAACAAATGTGCCACTCGTTTAATTGGTTTTGCTCCAAAATAGAAATTATTAATGAAGAGCTCGGCCAGTTGAAAGAAAGTTAAAAACTTCACCCGAGGAAGATTATTGTACCATATTTGTGCAGATCCGGTAAGAGTTCCCTAAAATGCCCTGCATCTCATCTCGTCTGGCACGGCATAGATGTCGGTAGCAGCTTGGTACTGTTCTATATGAAGGATAGGGTCAGTTTTTCAATCATATTTAGGAGTCACAACAGGTGCTTTGAACTTTGATGGTGTGGGAAAATCCACAATTACCTGTATAAAAGGCGTCCCTTGGACAAAAGTTCTTTGTAGAGGATTCTTGGCCTTAGCCATTTCCCCTAGTCTATCCTCCAACCATTGAATAGAGCCTTTCCATTCATCCTTTCCCTCCTCGGGCCTATTGGTTCGAGCAATTAATCGTGTTGAAGTCGCTTCCTGGGATCTATCATGTCGAGCAACTGGTTGTGATTGGGCAGAACCCTCTCTTAGATCAGATGGTCATCGAAAGTTTCTCGACACAGCCTTAAGAGGACTTTTATTCTTCCTAGGGCCCAATCGATCAAAAGGAGAGACCCTACTTAATCTCTCCAATGCACTAGTACTTTCTGGAGAGAGAGTGATGTACTGTTTAGTAACTGTGGCTCGTACTGACGAAGTTCGACCCGGTTGATAAGAAAAATCATCAGATCTCTCAGTACGATATGAATCGCTCTGCCTAATATGCGAGGAAAGTAAACAGGTATTTCTTTGAACACTTCATTGTCCTGAATGGGTCGGCGCTCCACCCTGGATAGTTTGCATTAGTTGTCGCATAATCTCTTGCATGGTCGTCTGGCCTTGAGCCAAATTGGCTATAATTCCAGCCAGATCTTGGACATTTGGAGGAGCGGATGGATTCGAGGGGTTTCCAACATTTCGATTACTGGATTCAGGATTATCAGCCATTGGTGATAAATTGTTTTGGCGAAAAACGATAATTACGGTCGTTTCCCACAAACGGCGCCAATCTGTTGATGTAAAAATTAGATTATCTCTAATTAATCAATCACAGATAAAAATAAACAAGTTAAAATATTTTTAAAGTGGTTCAGCCTTAAAGGAATGGCCTACGTCCACTGTTTTGTTATTGTTGACTATTTGGGAATTCTTGATAACAGATTTTACTAAGAAATTCTGAGTCCCCTTACAATGAGGATGATACAATGTATTTATAGCCCTCAGACTGTAAATGTGAAAGGTTAATACATAGCTGTCCAATAGGCGTATACATATGTATGATAATAATGAGCATTTAATGTGCAGTCGATCTGTTGATTATCCGGACATTAATGCTCTGTACGAGATGCAGCTCAGACCGCCTAAATAGCTCGGTATTCATGAGTTGCTCAGTACAGTAAAGTTCCTCGGAGTGTCTGAGTTGGTCGGGGAGGTTGAGTTCCTCGAAGTCAAGGTGTTGTTCAGAAATGTTTGTAAGGGCCATGTAGATTGACACGTGTATCCACTTAACTGATCCACGTCAGCAAACTAAATTTGGTATCAACAGCAATAAAAAGAAAATTATGCCAAAAAGGGCCAATAGGTTTTAGTTTCATCACCTCATAAGAAAAATATAATGTATAATTATCCTTTAAAGAGGGAGTTTGGATGGAATTTAACACGTTTTGCACGTCCTTGAAAGTCATGAAAAGCATAACATAGTTTTGGACGTTATTGTTGTGGAAATCATTTATACTTTGATTTATCGATATAATTAAGACGATGTCATCTAAATTCAACAAATTTTACTCCTAAGGACTATTTTGATGTTCATTCGTTAGGAGTACACTTATGCATCTTTCACACATGTCATGATTGAGTCGATTTTCCTATCGAATTTGTTCACACCCATTCATTCCATTTCCATGATTTGGTTATCTTAGCGTAAATTCATGGTGTGTGATTTTTATAACATAATTTTTGCATTTTCGTATGAAAAATCAAAAAAATCAAAAATAGTTTGTTTGCCTTGCTTACCATGACACCCCGATTTGATTTATGTTTGTTTATTATTTTCCTTGTCTATTTCGGACAAATAAAAAGGGGCAAAACGAATTATGACTTTATGGGGGAGTTTAAGTATGGGGGAGAATTGATTATGCTTTCATGTTTATGCTTATATCATTTCAAACTCGATATGTCATGAGGTATTTGATTTGTCTCATGACTGTAAGTACAATTGAAGATCATTATGTTACACACCCAGATTAGAAAAGCTCAAAGTTTTGAACCATGATGAGAAAAGCTCAAAGTTTTTGAAGATTTTATTGTTGAAGCAAAGTTTGAAGACTTGACAGTTTATCTTTCCACTTTTGAATTTATGGGAGGGTAGATTTGTATAGGTCATTTTTTTATTGATAATTAGGATTTTTTTTATTTTGTACCTACATAGACATATGGAGAGATTTGTAAGGACATAGTTTGTTACAATTAATATGTAGTATACTGCTACAACTGTCGAAGATGTTCAAGAGCAAATACGCAATGAGACGTGTCTAAATATCAAGCATTATCAACAATCAAGCCTCCGCGAAATGAATTTGGTAAAGTTGTGTTTTTAATTTCTTAATAATTCACTTAGGATATTGGGATATTTTTCACAAAATATTTTCTATGTGTTGGAGGAGAGCTTTTAAATGTTTTTCATCAACAAATATATTTTTTAGAGTTTCTGAGGCGGGGCATTTACTGAAAGGATAAATGAGAAAAAATATATTATTTTATGGGTCTCGTTCGAATGACAACATATGTCATTCAAACGACAAGATGTGTCGCGCGAAGTATTAAGTGACACTGGATCTCGTTCAAACGACATCCAATCTCGTTTGAACGACCCACTACCTTTCAATAAAAAGGTCTTTTCAACTCCGTTTTCCATAAGAAGTCTGTACTTTTTTCATTATGCAAAACAATGCTATATCGGCAGAACACTTTTGGCTTCTTCTTTTAGAGTTTAATCTCTTTTGTTTTCAATTCACAAAAGTCCCAATTGTTCATGTGAATTGTTTTGGAGTTTGAGAACACATTTAGATGGGTTTCATACTTTTGTGGAGAAGATTTCAACATCATATCGATGCGTGTCATTAAGGTTCGCGGTGTGTGAATCTTTTACTGAAGATAAGACTGTGGTTCTTGTGTATTGTTGCGCGTAATTCATTGGTGAAGATGCCGACCAACGCCTACGGGTATTCATGTGTTAAAGAACTATATTTCATTATAATCCGTGTAAGTTGCGATTTACAAATTATAGTGAAATAAAAGGTTTTTCACTGAGGGGATTTTTTCAGAACGTTGTGTCACATATTTTATTTATGTTGATTTGACACATTCACGCACGTAACTAGTTGATTTTGAAGTTTGAATTAATTTGATTAATAAATTTACGCTAATTAAATAAGTTTGTGATTGGAATTTTTGCATCTATTCGAATCTTTATCACACATAGGTCTTTCAACTAGTGAGTTAAAGCATGGACTGATTCTAAGGAGTAGAATTGGACTTCCTCATTCATCTGATGGAGCTTCAGATGGATCAATCAATATCAATGGGGGAGAGTTCGTTGTTCATAAGATAACTTTTTGTTAAGGAATAAGAAATACGTATCTTCTTGCATTGTATAGTATTTTTCAAGTTTAATAAGAGATTAAGATGCATCAAGGTTTTTGTAGCCCTGGGGGGGTCTCATATATTTGTCTTGTGTCGTGATTGTGTGTTATTTTCTTTGAGTATCACATCTCTAACACACACAACACATAAATTTAGATCAGCTCTGCATATATACATAAATTTTTTGACCCTACAATTTTAATATAGTTAATTTTTTATCAGAATTAACTTTTATTTCCTAATTGATTAGTTTATTATGTTGATCTACATTCCTCTAATCATCTTAACCTAGTTGTATGTTGAACTAGAATTTTAGTGAATTTTAAAATTGAGTTAATTAATTGAAAAATCTATTCAACCCCCCAACTCAAGGTTTAGTTGAGTTAAGACACTTGCATCAAACTCTCAACCACAATTTTTTCTATTAGATTCTTTTCACATTAAAATAAAAGTTAGTAGATTTCATAAAACGTCCATAAAACATTAATCCCCTTCTATTAATCCATTGACAATTGTGACGATAAAAGAGTAAGAAACAACATATATATATATATATATATATATATATATATATATATATATATATATATATATATATATATATATATATAGAGAGAGAGAGAGAGAGAGAGAGAGAGAGAGAGAGAGAGAGAAATAATACATGCTTTTAAAATTCAAATCTATGGGTATTGTAGTCGGACATAGGTAGATTGTCTATTCAACTTCATTTGAATCGTAATTAGGACTCACCTTTTATAAGTGTTCATATGTGTAAACATTCCCACATGGATTACAAGGATTGATGATAACTATGGAAAAAGTTTTATCATCCGTTAGTTCTTTCACACCACTAAGATTGACTTCCCATCCCTTCTTTGGGAGAAGATCATAATGGCGGACCTCAAGATTGCTAAATGAAGTCGAGCTTCATATAATGGATATCCCGGTCTAGGAAACAGTATATTGGCACCAGGGCGAGGAAGAACTGCTAATATGACTGCAATTTCATGATTGATTCCAAAACAATATCATCTACCGATAATTTATATGGAAGGTCCCGAGACAAATAATCTATAATGGATCTGTTACAAAATATGTGGATATAAATATCAAATTTTTTGAACTATTACAAAAGTAAGGCAATGAGGTAAATGTAGATAAAAATTATAACAAGTAGCACTATTTTAAAAGCATAATTATAAAGGGAATATTTTATTTCAATCCACTTATGTTTTCTAATCACCCTAATTTTATTACACCCTTATTGTGGAGCTAACATTGTATTTAGCCACCACTCCCCATGGGTGGTTTAAATGAAAATAAATATATATTTTAAACACACACATGAAAACTTACTTTCTTAACAAAAATATACTTTAAACACGTATGCAAACTTGTTTTTATGTGTTTTATTTTTTATACTTGTCAGTTTTTTAACAAACTTGCTTGTCAGTTTTTCAACAAACTTGCTTTCTTAATTTTTTTCCTTTTTTTTTCTTGCTCTTGGTTTGTTTCTTATTTATTAGTAAACTTTTCTTTGCTCTTCCTTTTTTGGTTCCGTTTTCCACCATGCAACACACGTACAATACAAGAAAAAATTAGCTTAAAATAATGAAGAAAAAATATACTTGCAGTTAACATTCTATTAAATAATAACGATATATTGATGAAAAATGTAACCAATAATTTTTTTTTAAATGTTCTACTATTCAAAAATTAATGTTTGCGTACTAGTAAAAAAAATAAGAAATAA
Organism: Sambucus nigra; assembly: GCA_949130495.1. Lineage (NCBI taxonomy): Eukaryota > Viridiplantae > Streptophyta > Magnoliopsida > Dipsacales > Adoxaceae > Sambucus > Sambucus nigra. The sequence goes on from OX422213.1 coordinate 59,346,372, forward strand.
TGTCAGCAATGAAATATTATTTCTTAAAGTAAGAAATAATGTGAATAATCAAACATTAATACGATATTCTGGAAATTACCTCACTCGCAATAACATGCTTCATGTCCCAAACATTTTAAAGAACTTGGTTTACGGATCCTTGCTTAGCAAGAATGAATTTAAACTAGTGATTGAGTCTAACACATTTGTACTCACTAAAAGTGGTATGTATGTGGGGAGAGAATATTTGAGCGATGAGCTCTTTAAGTTCCATGTAATCACTCTGATGCCTACTACTAATAATAAGAATGCATCTTCTGCTTATTTTCTTGAGTCTTGTGATGTATGGCATGATAGATTAGGTAATGTTAATTGTGATACTATTCGTAGATGAATTAATTTAGACTTAATACCTAAATTTAATATTGACTTAATTCACAAGTGTGTAACGTGTGTGGAATCTAAGTTAACTAGAACTCATTCTCAATTAGTTGAAATAAGTTCGAACCCTCTTGAGTTAATTCACAGTGATATATGTGATTTGACATATGTTCAAACAAGATAAGGCAAAAATATTGTATTACTTTTATCGATGTTTGCACAAGATATTGTAATGTTTACCTACTTTGAAGAAAGGATGATCATGTCAATGTCTTTGAATATTACAAACAAAAGTTGAGACTTAACTTAACAAAAATATGAAAGTGGTTCAAAGCGATAGAACATTATTCCCCTTTTGAACAATTTTTCTCTAAACACACGATTATTCATCAAACTATTGTTCCTTAATTACCTCAATCAAACGGTATTACTAAACGCAATAATCAAACACTAATAGAGATGATAAATTCTACATTAATAAGTTAGGGTTTATCTTAGAACTTATGGGTCGTGGGCTTTGCACTTTAGCTTGGTCTGAGTATCAACTTTTTTGACCAAATTTTATTAGGCCTTTTTATTTTTTTTCCATGTCCAATTTTTGGGTGTCTTTTATTATTTTATGGCCAAATTTTTATTCAATTTTGGCAGTTTGTGTGTCCAACATTTGTGACAGTTATGGACAGTTTTAACTGTTCAAACTACCATTTTAGTTTGTATAAATTAGTGGATTGGGTTCATTTTTTGTATTGCCTTTTTAAATTTTTTTAATATCTTGGTTAGTCCATTTTTATTTCATAAATAAAGAGAGTTCTTATATTGTTGGTTCGCTTATTACTTGCAATTTGCAGTACTCCTATTGCAAGTGTTGACTGTTGTATCCTGAGAAACGATTTCCATTGAGTCCATTAAGCACCGTTATGAGGAAAATATCATCTTAAGAACTAAGTGTTGAACACTTGTCCCAATCATTTAAATATCAATTAAAGTCACCGTAAGTTTGTGTTTATTCATATATATATATATATATATAGTGTTCATGCAACAACTAAAATACTGTGAGAAGAGTGAAAAAAAATAAAAAATTTAGAAAAATGCTAAAAAAGGAATCTCACGCAGAAAGTGAAGTATTACGGGTGCTTAGTTTTTCCACTTCCGAGTCTGAAAAATTGGTTTCGTTTAATTATTTGAAAAAATAATTCTCCATAATTTGTTGCATAATTAGATTAGTACTAAGAGCCACTTTTGTTAATGAAAGGGTACTCCAAATACCAAGAGTAAAAAAGAATGTTGAGCATCTACCTTAATGGATGGTTGAGATTGAGTGAATTTTGGAGATTGCGTCCTCTCCCTTCCTATATATTAGTGACTGATATCTATCAACTAGATACTATAAATTTACGACATCAATAAAATTAGGCTAAGGAATAGAAACACCAAAACTCATCTAAAGGATGATTACCAATTCATATAGAGCATAAGACCAACAACTTCAATCATCAAAATGATTATTCCATTATCAAGTGGAGGATAATATTTCCATCTTCTTCCTCTCAAATAAATTTGGATCAAGGTATGACTATTGATATTTTACTTCCAAATATGATCAAGTTATCATTTTTGTTGTCTTAAGTTTAAATAATCTGTGATAATCATGTTGATCTAAGATCGTAACGTTAAATATATAATACACAACATTTTGTATGATTAAAGAACAAATAACATGTATAATTCGATATTCCTATGTTAGATTTATAGATCCGCATAAAATTCTTAATTCCTTATTTTGATTGTGTTTATATGAGGTAGTAGAGCTTAGGTTTCTGGTCACATGATTGTCCATTAAGAGTTTTTTCCTAAAAAAAGAATCCGAGTAAAAAAAATTGATGAATTACTGAATTTTTTTGTAACATTTTATAAGACAAATTTTTGTCTTGCTCAAAATTTTACGAAATTCACATGGTCATTTGGAAATGTCAAAATAAACAAAAAAATTGTAAGCAATGGACACTACCCTATCTCGGCGATTTGACGTCGTTTAAACCCCTAAAAATGCATTTTTGTTATTTTGGATAATAAAGTCAATGCTAATAACTCTAGTTTAAAAATAATTTGATGATTTCGCGAATTAAAGAGTGATCCTGGAGAGATTGTTTATATTACTACAGTGATAACTTAAAGTTTTCCATTTTTAGAAAAATAGATTAGTTTACCACATTTTATGGTATAAATCACTACATATGTGTTTTTATCATTAAAATGATTGTTTTAATATCCATATTATGTATTATTTGGTATTAACAAAAAGTTTCAATATAAAGTTTGAATCTTCCCATTTGCTTGAATCTTCCACCAACCCATAAATCCCCGAGAAGCTACAACTAAAGCCATCCTCCTTGTTTCAGAATAAATAAGACAATGGATCAAATTCCCTCCAATCTCTCCACCAACTTTATGTAATACCCCGTGATTTTTGGGACTGATAATTTAATTATTTTGGGGGAAATAATATTATTTTAATTGGAGAATAATTAATTTGGCAATTGAGGTCAAAATTTGACAATATTAGAAAGTATTTCGAATGATGATTCTGAGTGTGCGGTTGATTCCGAAAGGGTCGAGAAAGTCGAAATGACTGTACTTGGGTCTTATCTGGGTTCCAAAATATATTAAGTTCGTTTGGCTTCAATTAAAGTAACCAAGTCATTTAAAGTGTGTATTATCATTTAAAGTTGTGTACTTTGGAGATAAGGCTTATTAAGCCTACGGGAGATAACAATCTCATTTGAGAGAAAAAGAAAAGCCCTAGAGAGAAAGAGAGAAGAAGAAAGGAAAAGAGAAAGAGAAGAAAAGCTTGGGAATTCAGGCAGATCCGCGATTTCGAGGGAGATTCAGACTCTACAACATGGAGACAAATGATTAAACTTGCTAAATAATTCTTGGGCATTATTTATTTCATGAATTGTGGATAAAATTGTGGATTTTTGGGATAAATGGTTAAAACCTAGATTTTGGGTTAAATATTACATTTGGTGTTTATATAATGAATTTGAGGTTGTAAATTAGTTGGGTTGAGTTATTTGTTGTGTATTAATGTTAGTAATATGATTGGGTTGAAGAATTGTGGTTGGAAGTAGGTATTTTGGAGTTTTTGGAAAGTTGGAGTTCTTTAAAAATTGAGTTAGGCTGAGGTATCTGTGAGGGCTGGTCTACCGCGCCTCAAGGGAAAAGCACACTATCTTCATTTTTAGGCATAATTGAAAACCGCGGTCAACCACAGCCAGGAGGCCAATGGATCGGGACTCTATCTTTGTTCCATGTTTGGGATTTCAAGTTTATCACCTTTCTTTTGGGTTTATATTTATGAACCTTCTTCGTTGTTGTATCATAGGGGGTTAAGTAATTATATCTGGGGATTGATGACCTTAGAAAGCTGATGAGATGGTTGGGGTATATTTAATAATGGAATTGAGTGTGTAGTGCCTTTCTCATTAAGGAAATGAGAGAAGAATTGGTAGATGATTGGATGTAAATGTTGGCGTCTTATCGATTGATTTTGAAAGAGTGCGGATTTAAGTAATCCTAACTATTTAGTGGGAAATTCTCGTAGCATCTAGGTTAATAATTGAGGAATAATAATTGTTGATCGATGTGCATACGGATATAGTAAGCATCCCAAATATTTGTTGAATTGGGAGACTAATCATACTAATAGTAGTGATGAATTCACTTCAAGTGAGGAGTCGAAGTATGAAATTAATGGGATATTATGCGAGTTAGCAACTGGTAGTATATCGCGAGTAATATACTTATAAATGAAATTACTTCTTTCATACATATGAGCATATAAGAGTATGTATATCTATATGGTGTGATGTAAATACCTTGTGTGATGGTTTGCATTTATATGATGTGATTGTATATACATATCTAGTGTGATTGATATATGTATACTTATTGTGTGAGAATACCCTCCAGTGCTATCATGGGAAGTTGCACGATGTGGGTGAGGCCCCTGGCTTAAGGAGCAGGGTACGTATAGTCCCCAAGTCATAGTCGTCCATTATATTTTGTGTGAATTTATTTGGGGGTGAGAAGTATTGTGTATGATTCGTTCTCACTTTTCGGTTAGGAACTATGACCGCTTCCCATACGTTGTGATTTATTTTATTACCATGGCGGTGTGATAACAGTCCGATATATGGTAACTTGGGATAAAGTGAGTAATTCCTGGAAGATGATAGCATTGTAAAGTATTTTTTTTATCCATGTGTGATTAGATTTTGGAAATTTATATGTGGACTAAGTGTGTTATGTGTACTTGATTATTGGTATTGAATGCTTGTGCTTTATAATTAGAGAAATGTTATAGACCTAAATGTTTCAGAGCATTATCTTATTTATGTGATTAGAGGTTATTGCTTCCCCTATGCATTCGTAGTAATTGTGGGGTACCGAGGGCATAATGGACCTCAACGACCAACCTTGTCAAGGATTAGTGTATCGGGGGGGTTCCTTGTTTGGATTTTGCTTGCGACATCCCACGCACGAAACGCAGTGCAATGTTGGGAGTGGGGATAAGTTTAGTCTTTAGTACTCAGATTTATATGTTATAGTGAAACGAAGTTTTGTGAGAATAAACTGGAGTAATATATTAATTAAGTGGATGATGTTATATGCTTCGTACACTGAGGGAAAAATGAATCTCAACAATCAGCAGTGTCAAGGAGTAGTGTATCGGGGAGGTTCCTTGTTTGGATTTCTCTTGAGAGACGTCCCACACACGAAACGCAGTGCACTATTGGAAGTTGGGAGAAGTTTAGTCCTATATATTAAATAAGTAATTTGGGGTTATATGCGTCATGCATTGAGGGCAGAAAGAATCTCGATAATCAACACTGTCAAGGAGTAGTGCATCGGGGGGGTTCCTTGTTTTAATTTCTCTTGATAGACGTCCCTAGCACGAAACGCAGTGTAGTGTTGACAATTGGGAGAAGTTTAGTCCTTAGTATTTAGATGTTAATAGCTCGTGTAGGTCAATAACTAGAATTCGATAATTCTATTATGAGAATATGCATATGTATATTTATACGTTAAGTAAGTTGACGAACATTTGGGATTATGGTAGAGTCAGAAGTTAATGGTTAGGTTTTAGATGGAAGTTTACGTGAGCATGAATTTGGGTGTAGGGAAGATTAAATTTCCCCTAGATTGTGTTGGGAAGGTATTTGAGGATCATGTGCATATGTTTAGGCGCGCGCTCTAGTTGAGTTAATCATGTTTTAGTGCATTTATAACTATTATGCATATTAATGCACTTTCTAAAATGTTTTCACACCTAGGGCTCTGACTCGTTTATATTTTTCTCTTGACATGTATATATTTTATTATTTTAGGTGTTCCTCCGTAAGGACGCTATTGATGTTATCTATCCACTGTATTCGTGGAGCTGTGGCAGTAGCGGACTGTCGCGGGATTTTGAAATATCCGTTTTCTATCTTTTGTATGTCTAGATTAGGATTCAGTTGTATATCGGGTTTACACCCAAGAGTATTAGTTGTAGCATTTTGTTTATAATTCTCTTCACATGATTGTTGTATTGTTTCTAACACGACAGCATATTCAGGTATTTTATTTTGTGTGGTGTACTATAGAACTATTATCTTTTATCTCAGTATGTGTGTGTTCATCATTGTTTAGTAGTTTTTATATGTTTGTTGATTAGTTATTTCTTAGAGTGTTTATAATTTTTATTAGCACACTCTTTTTATAGTTTTGGGTTGTTAGCTGTGTTTATTTTAGTACCATCAGTTGATGCTGAGAATGATCCACTTGAGATTCCTAATTAATTATAGTATAGGGATGACCACCCATTATTATTTTAAGTGGGGTGTCACAAGTGGTATCAGAGCATCAGGTACTAGTGTCTTTAGGATCTATGTGGGTTTTCTGCGTTCTTCCGTAAGCGTTTTCATATAGAGCCCTATTATTAGGACTCTTGTGTTCACACGTCTATATTTTCTTCTGCGATGTGTAATCACTTGAAAGGCGTTTTGATATGCTTGTTCTTGTTTCAGATGCCACCGAAGAGAGGTCGTCCAGGCAGGGCAAATAGAGGGGCTGAGAATATGGAACCCCAAATGCCTCAAGGGACTATGACCACAATCGATGTTGCCAATCTTGTGGCACAAGCAGTAAATGCTACCATTTCTATAATGGCACATTAACTTGTAAAGGCACCTTCTTGGAAGAGTATGGGAAGATTTTAGGAAGAGACATCCTCTAGAGTTTTAAAGTGGTGATGATGCCATGGTTGCAAGTCATTGGAAGAATAGTATGCAAAGGCACCTTCGTATGGTTGAATGCAGTGAGGTGCAGAAGTAATTTATCGCCACCTTTAAGTTAATGGGAGTAACTCTCCATTGATAGGAGTCAATCAACACATCAGAGCAGAGAGATGAATTACCCATATCAAATTTTTGGGAACTCTTTGACCGAAAGTATTTTCCTTCCGCAATCCAGAAGGAAATGAGGAGGAAATTGATGGATATGTTTCAAGGTGATCGAACGGTAGCCGAGTATGAGGAATAATTTACTCGATTGGAAAATTTAGTGCCCGATGAGGTAAATAAATAGGAGAAGCGTATAGTGAAGTTCATGGCAGGTTTAGATTGGAAAATTCAGAAGCATTTATTAGGGAACCCAACATTATTAACTTTTGCCGAGGTAGTGAATGCGGCACTGTTACAGTGTCATGAATATCGTCTTCATTTGCAAGGGAGTAAGAACTTTAGAGACTCAGGTTCATCCAGTAAGTCTGGAGAAGAGAATGATAGTGAAGCAAGATGGTATAAGCAAGATTTTTGAGGCTCGCAACAGCATTTTGTTCCTTAACTTGGGCAGGGAGGATTTGCTAGTAGATGTTTCTTTTGTAAAGAAATAGGTCATATGAGGAGAGATTGTCATGAAAGAGGTAGAGGGCCACGTTTTGAGGAATTTTTGGATGTGAAACCCCTATAGCAGGTCCGAGGCCATTTTAGGTCGGGGGACTTTGAGTGGGAACCCATCGATGAAGAGATACAGTGGGATAAAGAGGTATGATGTACATTATATTTTCCTTTGTTAATAGGATTATGCTTTGATGGGCATTGGGAGTATTGCATGTAATATTTCGATGAGTGGTTAGATGTTATAACCCTATTATGTGTGGAGTGACCCGGAAGGGAGGAACCAGCAAGTGAGGCTCTTAGATAATATCTTTTGGGTGAATAGATTGTTTTGTGATATGCTATCAGAGAGTTATGACTTTGTTTTAAACGTAGGAATCGTTGAAACACGTTGAGTAGTAACGGTAAAGCTATTGTTTTATAGTTGTTCTAGACCTATGTATATGTAATGTTACAGTTATGGAAGAGCCTAGTGTATGGCAATATTTTGTTAAGATGTGAACAACTCTTGTTACTGAAGAGATTCAGAGTTTAGTGGATTATTGTTGAGCGAGGGATTTAGCTCATAGTTATTCTAGTTTTGAGAACTATATGTTGATAAGAGAATGGTAATTGTTAGCACCTTGTGTCTTGGTCATATGGTATTTTATTTGGATGTCGAAAGAGATAAACTGTTTTTAACATAAACTATTTTGAAAATAAAATTTTTATAGGCTTTCGGGCAATATCAAAAATGATTTTTTAAAAATGTTTCTAAACTTTGGTCCCGATCTAACTGATCTCAATCCCCGACAGAGCTACATAGTAGTGTATTGGGAGGCTTCCTTGTTTGGATTTCACTTGCGAGACCTCCCCCGCATGAAAGTAGATAATGTCAGGAATTGAGAGGATTTAAATCTTTGGACATTTGATTTTTTTCTTATTAGTACGTTAATATGGAGTAATTTATTTCGAATTAACTTACGATTTGAGGCTAAGTGAAGCCGAGTTACGTTTATACGAGTAGAGCTGGAGTACAGGGTGTATGGGCGCCCTAGCTGGAAGATTTGGTTTTATAAATTAAAGTGATTCGTCATGAGAAGTGGTTGGAATAGGTATAGTGATTTTGAGGATATGTGTTGTGGGAGTTGGTTGGGTTTTGGAGTACTAGGTTTAGCCTAAATTTTGAGGATGAAATTCTTGTAAGTGGGGAAGTCTGTAATACCACGTGATTATTGGGACTGATAATTTAATTATTTTAGGAGAAATAAATTTATTTTAATTGGAGAATAATTAATTTGGCAATTGAGGTCAAAATTTGATGATGTTAGAAAGTACTTCGAATGACGATTCTGAGTGTGCGGTTGATTCCAGAAGGGTCGAGAAAGTCGAAATGACTGTACTTGGGTCTTATTTGAGTTCGGAAATATATTAGGCTTGTTTGACTCGAATTAAAGTAACCGAATCATTTAAAGTGTGTATTATCATTTAAAGTTGTGTACTTTGGAGATAAGGCTTACTAAGCCTATGGGAGATAATAATCTCATTTGAGAGAAAGAGAAAATCCCTGGAGAGAAAGAGAGAAGAAGAAAGGAAAAGAGAAAAGAAGAGAAAGAGAAGAAAATATTGGTAATTCCGATAGATCCGCGATTTCGAGGGAGATTCAGACTCTACAACTTCGAGACAAGTGATTAAACTTGCTAAATAATTCTTGTGCATCATTTATTTTATGATTTGTGGATAAAATTGTGGATTTTTGGGATAAAATGTTTAAACCTAGATTTTGGGTTAAATATTACATTTGGTGTGTATATAACGAATTTGAGGTTTTAAATTAGTTGGGTTGAGTTATTTGATGTGTATTAATGTTAGTAATATGATTGGGTTGAAGAATTGTGGTTGGAAGCATGTATTTTGGAGTTTTTGGAAAGTTGCAATTCTTTAAAAATGGATTTTGGCCGAGGTATCTGGTAGGGCCGGTCAACTGCAGCCAAGAGGCCGGTCGACCGCTCCTCAAGGGAAAAGCCCACCGTCTTCATTTTTAGGTATAATTGAAAACCGCAATCGGCCGTGGCCATGGGGCCAATCGACCGGGCCTCTGTTTTTTGTCCAAGTTTGGGATTTTAAGTTTATCCCCTTTCTTTTGGGTTTATATTTATGGACCTTCTTCGTTGTTGTATCATAGGGGGCTAAGTGATTATATCTGGGGATTGATGACCTTAGAAAGGTGAGGAGAAGGCTGGGCTCTATTTAATAATGGAATTGAGTGTGTAGTGCCTTTCTCATTAAGGAAATGAGAGCAGAATTAGTAGATGATTGGATGTAAATGTTGGGGTCTTATTGATTGGTTTCAAGAGTGTGCGGATTTAAGTTATCGTATCTATTTAGTGGGAAATCCTCTTAGCGTCGAGGTTAATAATTAAGGAATAATAATTGTTGATCGATGTGCATACGGATATAGAGAGCATCCTAAATATTTGTTGAATTATGAGACTAATCAAACTAATAGTAGTGATGAATGAACTTCAAGTGAGGAGTCGTAGTATGAAATCAATGGGATATTATGTGAGTTAGCAATGGTTAGAATATCGAGAGTAATATACTTATAAATGAAATGATTTCATTCATACATACAAGCGTATAAGAGTATGTATATCTATACGGCATGATGTAAATACTTTGTGTGATGGTTTGCATTTGTATGATGTGATTGTATATATATATATATATTTAGTGTGATTGATGTATGTATACTTATTGTGTGAGCATACCCTCCAGTGCTATCGTGGGAAGTTGTGCGATGTGGGTGAGGCCCTTGGCTTGAGGAGCAGGGTGCGTATAGTCCCCAGGTCATAGTCGTCCATTATTATTTGTGTGATTTTATTTGGGGGTGACAAGTATTGGGTATGATTCATTCTCACTTTTTGATTAGGAACTATGACCGCTTCCCATACGTTGTGATTTATTTTATTACTATGGCGGTGTGATAATAGTTCGATATTGTGACAACCCGCTATCCGAAATAAAGGGTGGCTAGCCCTAAACCCCGATGAAACAGGAATCATAGATAGATACCATTCTCAGCATCACAATAATCATACAGAGTATCAGGAATAACCACACAATATTCCAGAAAACGGGTTATCAAAAATTTTAGTTTGTAATTTAAAGAAAACACTTTCAACAACCCACAATAGAAAAAGAGGATGGAAACTCCCACAACATATACGTGAAATCAAATAGATAAGAAAGGACCGAATGAAGCGTCGGTCGATACCATCCATACAACATAAAATAAGTTCACGTGTTATATAATACATCAATTATACAATTACAACCATTTGGGCCACACGTCCGAATAAAGACTGATCTTAGCTAGAAAACAATAATAGGGGCGTCTACACAAAATATCCCGTGATCCCCGCAAAATGTCACGGCTCCTCAAAAGACTCAGAGAAAAGATAGTCATTACGGGCGACCTTGCGGCGGAACACCTGAACGAATATAGAAGATATATACACAACAAGAAAACGAAGAACCGGTCAGAGGCCGGTTTTACATGATCACTAGATAAATGACAGGTATGACAATACTGTACAGGTAAACATGGATGTTATGGGTGATATTCGAGCATGGTAACATCATATAAATAACTAAGACAGTTAAATGATTATTAAAATAGAATTTAGTTATGCAAAGAAATAAAAGTACTTATACGCCTTTTTCATCTTTCATCATTTTCAATTCCATCTTCTTTCCATTCCTTATCAGGAATGCATTTATTACCATGTGCTCTTTATGGCACTTATCTCAATTGTATGCTCTTTGTGGCATATACTTTTCTCTTTATGGCATTAATCTTCCATCGAGTCCAACTCGATAATAGAATAGTTATAAATATAAATATAACGATTCTAAGACCGCCCGTCCGGGTTTCCCCACTGTGCACGTCCCTAAATAACCATCATCTTCCAGGGCCTAACATAAGACAACCTGGGATCCTATCGCAAACGTCGGGAAGCGTCCATATGCCTGCGGGATAGTCAAGACCACACCCAAAATCTCCTACCCATCGCAGAAAATATAAAACAAACGCTCATATGGCCTAGGACTATATCCACCCTGCATTCATTAGCCAGGGGGCTTCACCTCACGCACAGACTTCCCTTAAGATGGCATTTAGAGAGGTGTGTATCATCCATTTTATTAATTTCCATTACCTGATTTAGTAAATTATCATTTACTTTATCCATTTCACATTTTATCAAATGCATTAAGGTTATCCAGAACTATACGTATTTCGTATCGTCATAACATCCTCGATAAGAAATCAGACTCCCAAGTTATTTTCCAAAGCCTCCTTTTAGGCTTTATAATAGACCATCAAGTCAAACCTAGCTCACGTTAACTCCTAAAGTCTCCAAATTTTGACCTTATGATCCCCTAGATGTTTATAGAACTACGCGAAAGAAGTAATGCCTGAACATTACTTTAAATTCCCTCTTAAAAAGAACCCTAGATGAACCCCTTCGAGTCTAGGGAGTCAACCAAACTCAACTAATCCTCTAAAGCCCTATGTTTACTTCATTCAATAAGGTCCCTAATTACTAATCCTAAAGAAAAGGGTCAAAATAAAAAGAAAACAAAATTTTAAAAAGAGGACTTCCGAATCGATTCGGCCTGACCGAATCGATTCGGCCTGACCGAATCGATTCGGCCAGAAATCCTGACTTTCTGCATAAGTGCCGAATCGATTCGGTTGGAAAAAATGGGGTTTCTGCATAGTTGCGAATCGATTCGGACCAAGCCGAATCGATTCGGATCACTCGACCCTGAAAAATGCATAACAGCGAATCGATTCGGCCAGGCCGAATCGATTTGGTTCTGCAGAAGTTCCAAGTTGTTCTTATGGAGTCTTTGACTCCAAATTTCTTCCCAACCCAAATCCAATCTAACCAACTCATTTATTATCATCAACACAACCTAAATGTTACAAATAACTACCACCACCCTTAATACTCATCCAATTTATTCAACCATGATCCAAATCCAACAATTACACTAAAAACCCTAAACTAGTTAAACTATGGTTAATACACCATTATCACACAAATCATTTATCTTAAACCACAAATCACAAGTAGAAACTTGCCTCAATGAAGAAAATGCAGATTTTCTTGGTGTGGGAGCAAGAATTCTTCTTAAATCTTCAATTCCCTATCTTCTCTCTACTCTTTCTCTTTCTCTCTTTAGTTCTCTAGGTTTAGGAAAGAAAATTAGGTGAATAGTGATTCCCACAAGACATAAGTCGTGCCTTTAGCAAAAATCCCAATTCTATTGATAAATTATTGCGATAAAATAATACGCAACTGCATATTTAAGGGATAATCAGTCAAAATGCCCAAAATCTCAAAACACATGATGGCACAATATCTGACTATCTCGCACGTTTCGAAATCAACTGCGGCCTCCAAATTATCATTTGGAAATTTTATAAATCAATTTAAGTTACGGTCTCATTATTAAGTCAAATATCATTTTAAATTCATATGATATTAATAAGCATAACATAGCAATATTCACCCACAGTTATGATATATATATAGAAACTCATAGTGAATATTAGCTTGTCTTAAATAAATTAGCATTCAAATCATAACCCAACACTTATATCTAATTACCATACCTAGTAATTAATATAAAATACGTTCTCATAAACAAGGGTTATTACAGATATATGGTAACCTGGGATAAAATGAGTAATTCCTGGAAGATGATAGCATTGTGAAGTATTTTGTATATCCAAGTGTGATTGGATTTTGGAGATTTATATGTGCACTAAGTGTGTTACGTGTACTTAATTATTGGGATTGAATGTGTAAGAGGGTACTTTAGATTATAGATGGAGGCGTAACCCCTGTTCAAGTATGGTAATGATGAGATAATTGGCCAAAGATTTGGATTAATGATAGGGCATACAAACACAAACTTAATGAAGATAAGACTCAGTTTAAACTCATAAATATCTTGTGTATAACTTAGAAAATAGTAATGAAACTTAGAAATAACTTAGCTAGAGGGAGAGAGGAGTAAGAACCCTAGATACACCATGGTAGGCAGGTAGAAACACACACCCAAAGCACCCTTAAGAATCTCTGTCAAGTATTAAAAGCTTCGTAATAAATAACAATGGTGAGTGAGTAAACCCTCTGATTTGTAATAACTCTCTTTGAATGTATATTCTCTCTAGTAATAACTTCTAAACTCTTAAAGGATCATCATCTCCTCAAAGGTGGTTGGGGTCCTTAAATAGCCCCCCACACCACCCCCGAGGCAACTCAATCATTTAAGACTATGAAAGACATCCCTCATACTTTATGTCACAACATTAAATGCCTGATGCACTAGTTGTCTCCACGTCATAAACATTAAATGTCAAGACATGCATTTTGCCTAACCACTGTGTCTTAGGGTGCTGTTGTCACAGTGGTGACTCACCAACTGCCTGGCGTCCCCAAATACTACGGTGGTTTACTCAAGTGCATGTCTAACATTATTTATATGGCTAGTGACATCATATATGGTAGATGTGACATTAAGTAGAGGGCTGTTTGGTTCTCAACTCAATGTCTGATGGAACTCGATGCTACTCCGCCCGAGGTTCCATGGTTAGGGTCCTTCGGTGTTTTTATTAGGTGTATCTAAGATGGTTTGGACAAGCCCCAATGGTTCCTCACTTCTCAATCCTCCAAACCAAGTCCCTCTAAAGTTTCTACGGCGAGGTCATTAGATAGAGCATGAAAGCTCTCCCAAGCCCTGCCAAGCCTGGTCTCTCGCGAGTACCGTTTAACCTCACACTAAAACTCATTATCAATCTCGTTACAACAATACAACTGTTATAGCTTACGGTCAACATAAACAAAAATATAATATGACTAATACAATAAGCTAAAGTATGAGTTGCCACGCCAAGCTGCCTCATTGAGTTTCCACGCTTGAGCTGCCTCGGTTGCTTAATCTCAAATACTATTGCCAATTAGGGAATTATCCCTAATCTCAGGATTACCTTCAATCCCATTCTACATTTTCCCCTTCGTGGAGAGATTTGTTGGAACAATAAATATCTGCACGAAACTTCTCAACCCGATGAGCCCTCTCTGCGTGAAAAATTACGGCCTCCTCTATTCGTTAGAACCGCAGCGTTATAATCTCCTAGAAAAAGTAAAATTCTCCCCGATATACCTGAGCAGAATTTCCATGACTTATTGGGGCTTAGGAAAAGGGACATCGTCACTTTTTCCTTATGCTGAGCCTCAACCATTCTAGCTTTATTATTTGAAATTCTCTCGAAAGGCCTACTAACCTTCTCAAATACTCGTTTGGACTCTTGCTGAGTGAAATTCTCCCTTATAATGCTTCACTACTTTTGAAAAAGCAGAAATTATCCCCGATGTAATTGATCACAAATTAAACAACGTTTGGACTTGTGGGGAGGGGACATCGTAGCTTTTTTTAACATTTGGGACATCTTTTCCGTTGGGAGTTGTTGGATATGTTTGACACCATTTTGGCGCCAAAACATAAACTTGGTTAGGAAGGCAACCCTTTGTATTCCCTAGATGTTACTTCGTATTCAACGTAACGTTGTCTTTTCCACTGTCCAAACACTTCCCTAAGTTCCACGTGTGCCTTTGAAATGATTATAGGCGGTTTGGCACATGCAGGAGGTGGGAAACTCAAACGACAAGTAAAAGGGTTTAAAAGTTTTAAACATCTCTATATTTCAAACCTTCTTCTTCTTCTTCTTCTTCTTCTTCTTCTTCTTCTTCTTCTTCTTCTTCTTCTTCTTCTTCTTCTTCTTCTTCTTCAATCCTTCATATTTCCTTAGAGAGATATCTTTGTGCGAGCTCTGCGCGACCTCCATTGTTGCCCCCTTCTTTGCTCACCCTCCATCTTCTCTCATCTTTTGCACCACCACCGGAGGTTGTGCGTCTCCCTATTCATTTCCATATCTTCTTTTTACCAAACCTATTCGTACTTCTGTTTCCTGCGATGGCCTCTTCAAGAAACCTTGCCACTCCTGCCACTGGTGCTCCATCCACCACCCCCATTGTCGACGCCCCTTCTGCCGCTTCAATGACTGTTGCTCGTCAATAACAATTGTGTTTCTATCGTCGGTCCCCCATATTTGTCGAAGGTGATGACTTTGCTGGGTTTTGCAAGAGTTGTATTTTTAACGCCAAGTATGATGCTATGACGCTTGTTGATGAAGATGAGGGTTCTAACGACTGGGGCTGGAATGTTACCACCTACACGTTCATCAAGCGTGGGGGGAATTTACAATAATGTTGAAGGACGTGTGCAAGCTCTTAGGACTTGAGGAAACAGGTCATGAGCCCTATTCCAATGAAGCCCTGGATGCGCAAGAGGCTACCGACCATTTGGACTTGGACCGTATATGTCGAAGATGCATTGGTTCTTCAAACAAAGCCACATTCACTCTCTTATCAACTACTTCTTCAAAGACCCTTCAGACGGAAGTTCTTTCGAGTCCTCCCCTGGATAAGGTACATCGTTAGAGCTTCCTGGCTATATCCTTATCATTCTTTCTAGCTTCTTTTTAACGGGAAAACCCAACGACCAGCCTCAAAAGGATCTCATCGACCTATCTCTCCGATTGGCCCGAGGTATCAAGCTCCCTCTGGCTGCAATCGCCTTGGGGTCCCTTTACACATGGCTTGATAGGGTCCTTTTTTATATGGAGCGATCTCTGGGTTATTACAACCTAGCCAATTTTGCCAACTGCGTTCTCCTGACGAGTTTCCTTTATGTAAGCTTCTTGGTCGTAGTCGCCAATATTAATCGTCCTCCCTTGGGGGAACCAATCCAGCCCCCTCGCTCATCTGTTTACCACAATAGGTAGAGCCGAAAGGAGTTGACCTCCTTTATTGAAGACTTTTCATATTTTGTAATAAGGCCCTATAGAGAGGACATTTTTCTCTATACTTGTGATTTTTTCAAGCATGGGGTAAGAGTGGTCCAGCCAACCACCGTAGACCTCATTACCGAAGACCCCTCATTGGCCGTTGTGCTTCTGTTTTTGCCAGGATACCTTCCCTCATACACCGAGTGGGGATACACCAATGAACATTACAATCCCAACCGATGCAGCCATCAATTTGTCTTTGATCAAGGGGCTCCTCCCCCAATGTTTTAATTATCTAATCCCAAGGTATCTTTTAGCGAAGCATGTTTTCTATTCTCCTCGACTGCCGCCTGGGGAGTGAGTTCCACATTGGCTGGGCGAGTCACCATTCCCAGAATCACTAGGCAAGGGGACGTGACCCCTCTATTTGTGACAAAGTATTGGCCGAGGCAACTGGCCCAAATTGTTGAATTCATCGAGGGTGATCCCGTGTATCCCCCATTTCTTTCATTTTCTGCCCTAGAGCTGGGCCTGAAGGGAAATTCTGTTCTCGAGGTTGAGTTCCCTCTAAGTCAGACCCCCAAAGCACCTCCCACGGAACTTCCTCCATAATGCCCCATGATCCCTGTTGCCACGCCCAAAGCAAAGGCTGCTGCGACCCCCAAACCATCTGTCCCCACGGTCGAAGCTGCCACGGGAGAAGGGCCTTCTCAACCACTTGCTAAGAAGGCAAAAGAAATCCAAGTCTAAGAAGCCTAAGGCCCAAGGTCAAATGCAAACTCCATTAGAGGCATTCCCAATTGCCTCCGTTCCCCCTCCCATATCTTCGTAACAGGCTGAAGAGCTGAGGAGGCAGGTGGAGGCTAAAGTTTCCCAAATAAACGTTGAATTCCGATGGCGTGTAGTCCCCGTTCCTCCTCCTAGTACGTTCCCCATAATCGTGGTTGATCCTACTGATACACCGATAAAAAGGAGAAGAAGGTCGAAGGTGCCTGAAAGTGGTGGTGCCACGGGCTCGAGAAGCAAGACGCTGCCTACTAAGCCCCAAAAGAAATAGACATTTGAGCTACCTTCATCACCAGCTCCTTCTACTGTTACTTCTTCAGCACCTTCACCAGTGGTTATATCCTCTCGTTCTCCCTCCAGATCTGAGATATATGTGCATTCTTTATTTTTCATTCTTCTTTTCTTGGCTCATCGTCTTTACTTATTGCCTGATACTTTTGGTGCAGGGAGTTAAGGAAGTGAGGGTCAGTCCTCCCAGTCCCCCAGTGAGTTGTTTCGTGGGGGGACATTGTTGTACTCCTCCAGCCAATGCCGCCCTTCCCCATTCTCCTTTAATAAGTCTCACCTATTCGCATCGTTCCTCCTCCCATCCGTCCAGGGATGCCTCCACGGGAGCTGCTGAGATGTATTATCAGCCCGAGGAAATTATTCTAGCTTCTTCTGAGTTATCCGCGGAGCGAGAGGTCTCTCTGCCCCTTGCCGTGGTCGAAGAGTGTTCCCCGCAGGTAAATTTATTTTCCACGCCTTACATTTTTTATTTGTCCCATTGGTTTATTCCTCAATCGTAACATGTTGGGCTATTCTAGGTGGAAGTGGTGTCGCTAATAGCCAACATTCTCCTTCCTCCTGCATTGTCAAGACCCATTAATACAGTTCCTCTGTTCAGTGCCATAAGGGGGTAATCTAGGTGCATTTTTGTCTCTTATCCCTTTTTATGATTACTCCTTTTATCTAACACTTGTCCTTACATTTGAAGCTTTTTCCAAGTCTTTCTACGCCTTTTTGCGTTGAGTGGCCTTATCCCTTCCCAGGCCCAGGTTGGAGCAACTGCTCTCGTGGGGGCATCTCTCGAAGGTCCAACATCTGCTTATGATGATGCGCCCGTGTTGGCCATAGTGCCCTATGCTAGCGAGTGGAGTGTGACCCCCTTTGAGGCTTCTGCAGTCAAAGTCTCCACTGAAGCTGCTGAGGTAACGAGTCCACCTCCCACGGTTTCTAGCATCTTGTCTCCCGTGGTAACTACTAATCTCTCTCCTGCTGCTGAGGTATTTCTCTAATTTCTATGTATTTCTCAGCTTCTCAAACTCCACATATAATGGTGACTTGACAACGCAAACACTTGTTAAGATTTTTGCATAAGCTCCACCTATAACGGTGACTTAACAACGTAAACACTTGTTAAGATATTTTCACAAACTCCACCGATAACGGTGACTTAACAACGCAAACACTTGTTAAGATTTTTCCATAAGCTCCACCTATAACGGTGACTTAACAATGCAAAAACTTGTTAATATATTTTCAAAAACTCCACCGATAACGGTGACTTAACAGCGCAAACACTTGTTAAGATTTTTCCATAAGCTCCACCTATAACGGTGACTTAACAACGCAAACACTTGTTAAGATTTTTCCATAAGCTCCACCTATAACGGTGACTTAATAATGCAAACACTTGTTAAGATATTTTTATAAGCTCTACCTATAACGGTGACTTAACAACACAAACACTTGTTAAGATTTTTCCATAAACTCCGCCTATAACGGTGACTTAATAATGCAAACACTTGTTAAGATATTTTCACAAACTCCACCTATAACGGTGACCTAAAAATGCAAACACTTGTTAAGATATTTTCACAAACTCCACCTATAACGGTGACTTAACAACGGAAACACTTGTTAAGATTTTTTTTTTGTGAGCTTATTATTTCTTCCTACCTATTCTCACATTGCTCGGGAGGGTTCTCCACCAGTTCCTTCACCCATTGCCTCGCCACATCGTGAACCTGTCTCCTCTGAAGAATCAGCCATAATGATCAAGGTTCCACAACAGGTGCTGCTGTGGAGAGCGAATCTGGGTGTGAGCTTCCTCAACCCGACTTGGCTCCTCACGCTTTTTGCCTGATGGTACTCCAATACTCTCCCCAAATACCTGCCAACCATCATTTGGTCATCGAGAAACTTGTGATCTATCATCCTGAGACCTTCATGGTGGACTGTCTATGTTCAAACATCCTAGTTATGAGCCATAGGCTTCAAGGCATGGCCACCGTTATTGCTAAAATTGCCAATACTCCAATTGAGAATGTGATCAAACCCCTCATCAACCAATTCTTGGGCAATCTGAGGGAGTTGGGCCATGATGGGTTATGCCTTGACTGGCTCATTGCTCACTTGAAGACTTTGAAGATCCAGCGATTGGACAACTAGAGGGACCTCTTACAAAAACATCAGGAGGATCAGCGTGCCGAGGAAGCTAAGTTGGCCGAGCTATCACCTCTCCTCGAAGCCATTGACAAGGAGGTGGAGGATTTCAAAGAAGCTCTGCGCGCAGCGAAGTCAAAATGATAGAAACTCTTGATTGAGTGCGCACAGGTGCAGACAAGGTTAGAGGTCTCTATCAAAGCCCAACGGTCTTGCCAAGTAGCTTCTTCGGGTCTCCCTAGAGATTTCTTTTCTTCTCCTTATATGTGGTTCCTCATGGGTTAATGAGTTTTTTGTATATGTATTTTCCCTTTCTTCTTATGTAATCCTTGGGAGATAGTTCCCATTTTTGTAATACCCCAAAGTATATAAATGAAAAAAAAATACTTATTCTCATGCCATTTCTTTATGTTACAGCTGTTTACATAGATTGTGAAATATGATGTTATGTAGTTCTTTCATCTCTTATTGAATTAAAATAAAGAGAACTTCCATAAACAAAATGAACTGGTAAATTCATTACAGTTAGATACATCGGTGACCTCAAACATAATTGATTACACGTGATAGACCTTCAACCATTTGTTGTTAATCTTAAATGGCCTGTCGTCTTCTATCTTAGAAGTTAAGCAATAACCTGAGGCATGAGCCTCCTTTACGATGAAAGGTCCCTCCCAATTTGCTGCAAAATTATGTAGAGGAATCCCCCTAATATGTTTAACTGCTGTCGTTAATACGAGATCTCCCTCCACAAATTTCCTTGGTCTCACCAAGTTATCATATGCCCTGGAGAGCTGCTTTGTATACATTTGAAAGTGTTCCATCGCATTATCCATGTGTTCGTCCAACGCTTCCAACCGCACGTGTCTATTCTGAGGGAGCATGCTATTTCTCAAAGCATATCAAGCCGAGGGAACTTCTAACTCTATCGGGAGAATTACCTCAGCCCCATAAATAAGAGAGAACGGCATATAACCTGTAGGCTTTCTCTTAGTCGTTCGACAGGCCCAAAAAATGGATGGTATCTTGTCATCCCATGATCCTAGGAAATCTTCCATCATTTTAGCCAAGATATTGACCAAAGTCTTGTTAGTTGCTTCGTCTTGACCGTTCTCCTTTGGGTATGACACCGTCGAAGTGTGGTGGACAATGGAGTATTTATCTGTGAGCATCATTACCTCTGAATTGACGAAAGGGGTTTCATTGTCTGAAAGGATGACCTTTGGGATACCAAAACGACAAATGATGTATTCTATGATGAAGTTTCTCACTAATCCTACTGTTTCCCTTCTCAGTGGTATCGCTTTGGCCCACTTTGTGAAACACTCTATTGCTACCAAGATCCATAGCTTCCCCCTTTAAGAAGGGTGTATTTCCCCTACCAGGTTGAACGCCGAAGTCTGAAAAAGATAAGGCATTGCTAGGGAGTCTAAGTCCACTAATGGGGCATGGATCATATTTCCATGAAGCTGGCAAGCCTTGCACCTTCGAACGAACTTAGCAAAATATTTCTCCATTATTGGCCAATAGTACCCCAAAGTCATCAACTGGTCATACAACTTAGCCCCTCCTATATGAGTTGGATCGTGCACCTATTTCATAACTTCTGTCGCTTCTTCCTTCGTGATGCAACGCAACAGCCTGTTAAAGTACCCCCTTCGATAAAGCTTCCCCTCTTGGATGTAAAATCTCGAGGCCCTTCACTGGAGTCCCATCGCATCAATTTTCTCTGTTGGGATAACTCCATCTTTAATGAAATCAATTTAGGGTTGTCTCCAGTCAGGTTGGGTCTCTACGAAATGACATTCTGTTGCCTCGAAGAATAAATGGCATTTATTACATTTTCGTTGTAACTCTGTTGCATCCTGCTTCGTGCTAGGCCAGAAATACCCTTCCCTTTTAATTCTTCTATAAAGAGGAATGTCAGTCGTTTCGCAGTGCTCTTTGTGTGTTTTTTTCAACCTTCACCCTGCTTCTTCTGAACTGATGAATCTTGATAGCCATCCTCCTGTATTTCTTAAGTAAAGGTTTCCCTTATTTGTAAAGTACTGGGCCAATTCTCTGAGCCCCATCATTCCTTCACCAGACTCCAGTTGCCTCTTAATCTCTCCCCACCAGTCCGCGTCCTCTTCTATCGATAAAATTGACTGTACCATCGAAGGAGATGTTCTTCGTTGAATCATGACAATAGTTGTATCGCTCCCCATGATCATATTTTGGGCAATGGTGGCATAGGTGTCCGGGTGATGGTTCATCGTTCTGGGCTGCCTCTTGATCTTGGTCCGATGCAACTGGAAAAGGAGCCTCTGAATGATCATTCTGTATGGTGCCAAGCTCATGTGTTTCAATGCGTATTCTCCATTCACTTGCTGAACCACCAAGTTTGAATCTCCCTTGATGCAAAGTGAATGGATACCTCTTCGAAGAGCCTCTAGGAATCCTAACACAAATGCTTCATATTCTGCCTCATTGTTAGAGCAAGGAAAATCTAACTTGTAAGAAAGGAAAATCTCCTCCATTCCTTTCAAAAGAATAACCCCTACTCGTCCTTTCTTTTCTGTCGATGGCCCATCAAACTTCATTATCCATTCTTCATCTGTTGCATCTAGGTGATTGGCATGCAAGTCGTCTCCTAGAATGCCTTCTTTGGGAGGCTCAAATGTTCCTAAAGGGAAAATAGCCAATAGATCGGCGTACGCCTGGCTTTTGATTGTGCGAGGAACCACGCACTTTAAGTCAAATTTAGAGAGGATAAGGAACCATTTAGCTTCCCTGTAAATCAATAGAGTTATCTCAAGAAAATACTTAATGGGATCACATCTCGTTACAATATGAATTGTAAAAGATAGCATATAATGTCTAAGTTTTTGCTCTACAAATACTAAGGCTAAATAATGCCTTTCTAAGCTACTATATCTGACTTCTGTCCCATAGATGATCCTACCGAGGTAGTATATCGGCCGTTCTTACCCATCAATCTCTTGTACCAGCAAGGCTCCCACGAACCTCATGGTGGATGTGAGGTACAGCTACAACGGTATCCCTGCCCTTGGGGGAACCATGGTTTGTGGTGACACGAGAAGCTTCTTCAGTCCGTCAACAAACTCCTGGTGAATCGCCTCCCTTTTGAACTTCGTGTTCTTTCAAAATAGTTGCATCAACGGATGTTTTATTTCAGCTAATCCAGGCATAAATCTCCTAAGGTAGGAGACTTTATCGATAAAACTGTTCATCTCTTTCGTCGTTCTCGAACATGGCATTTCCAAGATCACCCGCTGTTTGTCCTGGTCCATCTGCACCCCTTGTCGATTAACAACAAAGACTAGGAATTTCTCACTTGTAACCCCAAAAATGCACCTCAGCGGATTCATCTTTAATTTAAACTTCTTACAACGGGAAAACACCTTCCTCAAATCGCTCAGATGAGACTCCTCCTTCCTCGACTTGATGACTAAGTCATCCACATAGAATTCCACAAACTTGTGAAAGAAGTCATGGAAAATGGCCATCATTGTTCTCTGGTAAGTCATCCCAGCATTCTTGAGTCCAAATGGCATCACCCTGTACATGAAGTTACCCAACGGGGTTCTGAACGTTGTCTTTTATGCATCCAAAAGGTCCATCTTGATTTGGTTGTACCCCACATACCCATCCATGAAGCTATACATCTCATGACTCACCATTGCATCTATCAGGCTATTGATGGAGGGTAGACGGAACTCATCTTTGGGGAAAGATTTGTTTAAATCTCTAAAGTCCACAAAAATTCTTATTTGATTTTTATCTTTCTTTCCTACTGGGATAATGCTGGACAGCCAGATCGGGTGTTGTACCCGCTTGATAAACCCTGCCGTTAGTAAGCATTGAACCTCTTCCTTGATTTTCAAATCTAGCTCAGGCTTGTACGTTCTCGTTTCTTATTTTACTGGAATGGCTGAAGGCATCACGTTCAACTTGTGACAGCTTCCTTCCTCGTCCATCCCTTCCATCTCTGTGTACTTCCACGTGAAGACGTCTATAAACTCCTGAATCAATTCCACTAAGGCCCCTCGTTTCTCCTTTCTGAGATCCTTTGAGATGAAGATGGGCCTTGGTCCCTCCCCTTCTTTTGCCAGGTTCAACTACTCTAGCTCTTGTGCTTGTGGCTTTGGTCGATCCTCCATGTATTCTGGTTCTTCGATGACTTCCTCCACAAATTCCTGTATGTTAGAATTGTCTATCACCATGTATTATCCCCATTGATCTACTAGAAAGAATTTATATATCGGGTCAACCTCGTCATAAGCTTCCTGGGTCGCCTTCTCATTACGTTACAATCGATACACCACATTTCCTTCTTCAGTAATGACTTTCTTGCATTATTTGTTGGTAGTGGTGACTGCTTTCCTCTTCTTCTCTCTAGACACCTCGACCACTATTTTTCTTGAGAACCGGATCAACACGCTTTGTCATTGGACCTCATTCTCCATCGGATCCACTCTGGGCCTCATCCTATCTTTAAGCTGCTTCGAGATGCCTTGGGGCCGAGGGACCGCCTGGTGAGCTTCTTCGGTCATTACCCTTGCACTGCTCGCAACCTCTTTACTCTGCTCATTTAAGGGCCCCATCCATTCTCTGATTGAGGGAACCCACGCTCCCTCCATCATCCTTGTTAGGACTCGGACATCTTCTTCTAACTCAGTATAAAATTCTACATCCACCAAGTGAGCCTCCTCGATAGCGAAGGGCCTCTTTGTAGCCCTGATGGTCACCTCTGTCCCCTTGATGTTCACCTTAGCACACTAGTGGTACGTAGAAGGAACTAGCCCTTGGATGTGCATCCACACCCTTCTTATTAGCAGATGATAGGAAGTTTCACTCTCTATCACGTGGAACTTTATATGGGAGCTCAAATTTCTCATCACAATCCCCACATTAACATACCCAATGGATTTGGAAGATTGGTTATCATACCCCGAAATTACCAAAGGCATGGGGACCAACCTTTCTTCTAGATAATTGGTTGTATGAAAGGAGTTAATTGGCATGATATTGATGGAAGCTCCCCCGTCCATGAGATTCCTTAAAAACTAACTCCGTTGACACTAGCAGTCACATACAATGGCCTGTTATGAGGGAATCTCACAGCCCTATCGGCATCGCTGAAAGTCACCTCTGGAAGGAACCTCCTTACCAGCCTGGCCATGGGTCCCTTCCATTTCAGTGAAGGGACTGCGTCTTTCCTCGCAATATCCAGTATCGTCTGGGTTATTTCCAACATGCATTCTTTTAGAATCCCCACCTGGTCGAAGAACCAGGTGAACTTTGGGGATTTTGAAACTGCACAGTACTCTAGGCCCAAATCTACTTCCTCACCTTCAATGTTGTACACATCCTCCACGTCTTCGACACTTGCTTCATCGTAGGCCAGAACTACGTTATCCATTCCCTTGGTACAGGTCTCCAAAGTTACTTCATAGTCTTCTCTTTCTCCTTTCTCCGCCTCTTCATCGTAGGCCACCATGAGATTGGCCCCATGTGTTGGTAATGGGTTGTTATTGACGTTCTGTGGAGGGGTTTACAACATCCCTTCCTTCACGTACTTGTCAATAATTCTTCTCAGTGTGAAGCAACTTTCTATTGGGTGTTGGATCCTCCAATGGACCTGGCAATACTTTGGATCCACCTTCGTTACCGCATTGGGCTCCTAAGCAGGAACATCCTTTATCTCATAGACTGTTCCCCCTTGGACCATCGCGTTATAATAGCTGACAGCTTCTTCTACTATATAAGGCAATGGTGGTGGGCCTTCCCTGTCTCTTTTGAACTTCCTCTTATTGTCCTTCTTCGGTGCTTTGCCCCTATCTCCCCCCTCGGTGTACCCTACCCGTGGGGACTGAGACCTCCCCCCCCCCCCCCCCCCCCCCCGCCCCCCGCGGGTTGCATCGGCTACCTAAACATCATGGGCACCACCACCGGATTGGGTCATACCACCAAAGAGATATTTATTACTGCTTTTAAGAACGCCGCAAAAGTCCCCTCGCGCATCTCGTTAATAAGATGGTAGATGTACTCAGGAAGCAGCCCCTCAGCGCAGATCTGTAGCAACTTGGATTCTTTGGCCTCCTCCCTCACGTCGAGGGATCTTTCTCTGAACCTTCGAACATAGGCCGCCACTTCTTCTCCCTATCGTTGCTTCTCCCTACCCAGTTGGGTCAAAGTAAACTCATCTTCCTCCAGAAAGAACTTCTGGACAAACAACACGTGCATCTATTCCCATGTGGAAACGTTGTTGGGAGCCAAATGGGAATACCAGGTATATGCTTTATCGGTCAAGGATTTAGAAAACCGCCTCAACCTAAGCCTTTTATTGTTACAATGCTCCCCCAAATGTTCAATAAAGATCTTAATATGCTCCTTCGGGTTCCTACCCTTTCCCGTGTATTTTTCAAAACTAGGAGGAATATAGTCCTTTGGATAGGGCTCCTCATTGTATTCCTGGGGATACGGTGTTTGAAAGTCATCAAAAACCGAAGCTACCTCGCCAGTATATTGTGAGGAAGCCTGCATGAGCTTCAGCATCTCCTTTTACATCTCCTTTCCAATTTCCTCCATGGGTGATGCTACTGGGGCAATAGCCAATGGTACCACGGGTTGAGCGCCCGTTGCAGTTGGAGCAGGCACCACGGTTGGGTCGCTGATGCACCTGATGTTCCCCATGCTGGATTCATAATTGAGGGTACGCTCACTGGGACTGTTCCCACTACGCCTGCACCTGGAGGGGCCGTTGGAGCTACCCCTGGTGTTACGAAGGAATTGGCCTCCAATCCTCCTAGCATAGTTGAAGCTACTCGAGTTTGTAAAAACTTATAAAACTTTCTCATGAGGAGCGCGACCTGAGTGGGTCCCAACCCTACACTCGTGGGAGCCTGTGCCACCCCCAGAACACTTGTCATCACCTGGACTGGAGGTACCTCTATTCGAGGAGCCCTGTCCCCTATGGCCTCTAGTTCTCTCACAGCCTGTTCTTCATTATGTTGGATGTCATCAAAATTGAGCCTTCGAGTAGCATTATCTTGCGCCATACTCCTTACTTAGAAGAATGCCTCCCCAGCGGAGTCTCCAAATATAGGAGGGTACTTTAGATTATAGATGGAGGCGTAACACCTGTTCGAGTATGGTAATGATAAGCTAATTGGACAAAGCTTTGGATTAATGATAGGGCATGCGAACACAAACTTAATGAAGATAAGACTCAGTTTAAACTCACAAATCTCTCGTGTATAACTCAAAAAATAGTAATGAAACTTAGAAGTAACTTAGCTAGAGGGAGAGAGGAGTAAGAACCCTAGATACACCTTGGTAAGCTGGTAGAAACACACACCCAAAGCACCCTCAAGAATCTCTGTCAAGTATTAAAAGCTTCGTAATAAATAACAATGGTGAGTGAGTAAACCGTCTAGTTTGTAATAAATCTCTTATATTATGTCTAGTAATAACTTCTAAACTCTCAAAGGATCATCATCTCCTCAAAGGTGGTTGGGGCCCTTAAATAGCCCCCCACACCACCCCGAGGCAACTCAGTCACTTAAGACTATGAAAGACATCCCTCATACTTTATGTCACAACATTAAATGCCTGATGCACTAGTTGTCTCCACGTCATAAACATTAAATGTCAAGACATGCCTTTTGGCTAACCACTGTGTGTCAGGGGGCTGTTGTCCCAGAGGTGGCTCACCAACTGCCTGGCAGCCCAAAATACCACCGTGGTTTACTCAAGTGCATGTCTGACATTGTTTATCTAGCTAGTGAAATCATCTATGGAAGTTGTGACATTAAGTAGAGGGCTGTTTGGTTCTCAACTCCACGCCCGATGGAACTCCAAGCTACTCCACCCGAGGTTCCACGATCAGGGTTCTTCGGTGTTTTTACCAGGTGTATCTAAGATGGTCAAGACAAGCCCCAACAGTGCCTCACTTCTCAATCCTCCAAACCAAGTCCCTCTAAAGTTCCCACAGTGAGGTCATTCGATAGAGCATGAAAGCTCTCCCATGCCCTGCCAAGCCTGGTCTCTTGCGAGTACCATTTGACCTCACACTAAAAATCGTTATCATTCTCGTTACAACATTACAACCGTTATAGCTTACGATCAACATAAACATAAATACAATATGACTAATATAACAAGCTAAAGTATGAGTTTCCACGCCAAGCTGCCTCGCTGAGTTGCCATGCTTGAGCTGCCTCGATTGTTTAATCTCAAACACTATTGACAATTAGGGAATTATCCCTAATCTCAATATTACTTTCAAGCCCCTTCTACAGAATGCTTATGCTTTATAATTATAGAAATGTTATAGACCTAAATGTTTCGGAGCATTATCTCATTTATGTGATTAGAGATTATTGCTCCCCATATTCATTCGTAGTAATTGTGGGGTACCGAGGGCATAATGGACCTCAATGACCAAACTTGTCAAGGAGTAGTGTATCGGGGGGTTCCTTGTTTGGATTTTTCTTGCAAGATGTCCTAGGCACGAAACGCAGTGCAATATTGGGAGTGGGGATAAGTTTAGTCCTTAGTACTCAGCTTTATATGTTATAGTGAAATGAAGTTTTATGAGAATAAACTGGAGTAATGTATTAATTAAGTGGATGATGTTATATGCATCGTACACTAAGGGCAAAATGAATTTCAACAATCAACAGTGTCAAGGAGTAGTGTATCGGGGGGGTTCCTTGTTTGGATTTTGCTTGCGAGAGGTCCCACGCACGAAATGTAGTGCACTATTGGGAGTTGGGAGAAATTTAGACCTATATATTAAATAAGAATTTTGGGGTTATATGCGTCATGCATTGAGGGAATAATAAATCTCGATAATTAACAGTATCAAGGAGTAGTGTATCGGGGGTTACTTGTTTGGATTTCTCTTGCGAGACGTCCCACGCACGAAACGCAGTGTAGAGTTGAGAATTGGGAGAAATTTAGTCCTTAGCATTTAGATCCAATAACTCGTGTACGTCAATAACTAGAATCCAGTAATTATAATATGAGAATATGTATATGTATATTTATACGTTAAGTAAGTTGATGAACATTTGGGATTATGGTAGAGTCGGAAGTTGATGGTTAGGTTTTAGATGGAAGTTTACATGAGGATAAATTTGGGTGTAGGGAAGATTAAATTTCCCGTAGTTAGTGTTGGGGATCATGTGCATACGTTTAGGTGTGTGCTCTAGTTGAGAGGGGAGTTGGATTTTCTGGAGAGTGCAACTCCACTTTAATTATGTTTTAGTGCATTTATAATTATTATGCTTATTAATGCACTTGCTAAAATGTTTTCACACCTATGGCTCTTACCCGTTTATATTTTTCTCTTGCTATGTATATATTGTATTATTTTAGGTGTTCCTCCGCAAGGACGCTGTTGATGTTATCTATCCAGTGTATTCGTGGAGTTGTGGCAGTAGCGGACATTTGTGGGATTTTGAAATAGTTGTTTCCTATCTTTTGTATATCTAGATTAGGATTCAGTTGTATATCGGGTTTACACCCAAGAGTTGTAGTCATGGCATTTTGTTTATACTTCTCTTCACAGGATTATTGTATTGTCTGTGACCCGATAGCATATTCGGGTATTTTCTTGTGTGTATATTTGGTGTACTATAGAACTATTCTATTTTATCTTTGTATGTGTGTGTTCATCATTGTTCAGTAGTTTTTATATGTTGGTTGGTTAGTTATTGCTTAGCTTGTTTATAATTTTTATTGGCACCCTCTTTTTATAGTTTTGGGTTGTTAGTTATGTTTATTTTAGTACCGTCAGTATATGCTGAGAATGATCCACCTGAAATTACTGATTAATTATAGTATAGGGTTGGCCACCCATTATTATTTTAAGCGTGGTGTCACACTTTACTACTCTGGAGTCCCACATAATGACCACTCCACCCAAGACACCCACCGCATCCACAGATTTCTGTAACTAACTCTGGATCCACAGAACTCAACTTAGATTCCTATAGGCATAAATATCTAGTCACCACCTAAAAATAGTCTCGCTCACAATGTTACATTCCACGAGATTAGATATATCTTCATAAAAAATAAAGAAAATAAGAAAGTAGACATTTCTACCTCCTATCCACTCCCTCCCCCTCACTCCATTTTGAATCCTCAAATTAGTATAACCCTGAAAACGCTCGGGCTTCTGCTCCTTCCTGGCTGGTCCAGTAGGATCACACTCCCATTCCTCAATAACTAACTTTCTTCCATCCCGTGCAAAACTTTTTTATTGAATAAACACGAAGCCTTACTCTCACTTCCCTAAAATTTAACCCCAAATATCTTGCTCCCCCCAATCATATTCTCAACCAACCCTCCGGGTTCTCGCTAAAATCCTCATCATAATCTCTACCCAACCCTTCGGGTCCTCAACACACCCTTCTTCCTCCGTTGTCCTAAAAACCTCATCCCCATTTGTCCCCAAAACCTCCTCCTATCTAGGTATAGCATTATCCTCCCATAATTTGGAATTGTTAAGATTAGTAAAGTCACTACCACTAGCCCATCCTCCTAAGCCACTCGACTCATCAATTTTCGGACTAGAAGGACGCCCTACACAATAACTCACATTATTCTCATTGACCATAATAATGGCCCTATTATAATTATTTTCATCAACTACACATACCCCCTCTTCTGCGTCTGCCTTCCTGTGGTCATAAAGATTAATTTTGCTTGTTCTTAAACTCTTCCCTTTGTCTGCCCCTTTCTTAACTGATTTAACGGACTTAATAAAAAATTTAATATTTTGTAGACCCAACAAAGATTTACCCAAGTAAACCTTGAGATCTAAAGAACTGGCACTAACTAATGATTTCCTAAGTGAGCCATTTAAGAAATGCACGTGTTGCTTTACACCACTTTTCCCTCTTAACACAGTGTGCTTAAAAGCTTGCAAGTCTAAAAACTCATCATCTCTTTCTGAAATTAAAGTGACTCCTACTATTAGCTTTTCCCACTACTCTTGTCACATTGTTTTCATCCGCCGAATGGATAGGCTTCGCCTTGACAGCTATCTCAGATCCTACAAAAATTATCTCCGAGGTAAAATGCCTAGCAGGTATAGAACGAAGCTGCGAAGAAACATCGATCCCTTGTACTAAATGGTTGTTCTTCCCTCTCACTTTTGACGTATCAACGTCGCCATAATGACACGAGACTAGCCCACACGGGTAGTTCAAAAACCGACCCATCAGCTTTAATCAATACTATCTCCGGAACATGCTCACTTCATTTCACCAGAATCCGCACCCATCTCAGGTCTTCCTGTTAGAATAAATATTAAATTATTTAATAATTACAAAATTCGGCCAAATTTTGTAATTATAAATTTAATGAAATAATTAATTATCCTAATTAGTGTGGTCGAGGGGACGCATTTGATTAAATTAATGTATTAATCTTAGAAAATTATTACTCCAAAGGTCACATGACGTTTGGTATATTTGTGAGTTCCTTTAGCTACTTTGCTGGATGGTAGATGATGAGTTTTAAATGGAATTTCGATTCGCCTTCCACCCTATATATAGTGAACCAATCTCCACCATTTGGTACACAAGAACACACAAAAATATATTTGCGCTAGGAAGGGAAAATCCTGATTTTCCAAATTTTTCATTTTTGGAATTCTCTCTATTTTCTAGAGAGATTTTGGATCATTTAGAGGAAGAGATAAGAGCTTGAAGAAAGGAACATCAAGGAGATTTTCTCAAGACTCATCAAGGACTACAAACAAATCAAGTCTTCATGAAAAAAATGTATTTTCCATATAATTTGTAGTTCAAAACGAATTTGTGATTGCATGATTATATTAAGATCTTATAAGAACTATTTTATGTTGTACATAATTATTATTATTGTTACATGTGGTTTCATAGCCTTGTTTAAATATTGTCATGCTATCCCTTTACGAAATTCATATGATCATACTACATATAATGATAAACCTATACTTTTTTTTATTAATTCTGCACTGTTTGTTTACTGATTTGTTTATCATGATTAGTAGTATTTTCGTGACAATTTAACACTAATTTGGTCATTAAAATTAGTAGTGTTACGTGTTATATTTTTTAACACTAATTGAGATTTATCTTAATAATATGTGGTACATGTTAAATTATGTGAGAAATTGTTCTTATGTAACATATTTGATTATGTAAAGAATTTGATTAATTTTAATCTGATTTAGAACAATTTTAAATTTTATTAAAAATAGTTATGTTTGGTTGATTTTAATAAGAACAATTTTATTGGTTGATTTTCAATCTGTTAAAAATTCCTGTTTGAGTTCCATTATGTTAACAATCTACTATTTGATTTTTGTTTAACAAATCTGATTTGAAACAATCTTGGTTGATCTAATTTGTTTAAAACAGTTTTGATTGTTAATCAATCTATTTCTAATTGTGTAACATATATGTTCAAAATTTGCTTAAACAAATATATTGAAAACAGTTTAATTGTTTAACAAGATTTGTAGGAATTATTAAAACAGTTGAAAATTCACATAAAACATTTTAATTTGATGCGCTAAACCATTTACATGTCGTTTTGATGTCACTTTAATGGTTATCTAATCCGTTTCAATCAACCCTACAAATTTCAAGCAATTCGGAAACAAAATTTTTCAAAAAGTGCTTGTAATGAATAGTGTTTTTACCCCGAACTTGTTCCGAATACGATGAAACTTAGTAGTCTGATGGAAAACCGGCCAGAGACCAATTTTCACGACCTTTGGTCATGACATGGACTGTTTTTTGGCGATCCGAGATCGTTTAGGCCATCAAAACTCGAAATTTGCCATTTATGGAAATAATCTCGAGGACCATATCTCACTCCAGAAAATTTATTTTTGAATTTCGTCGAAATTTTTGAGGTTCTGGACTGATTTTCTACAGATTCATGTCGCTAACTCATTTGTTCCATTTTTGGCAAAATTTCATGCTTTTATATTATATAAGTGTTGCATCTAGAACTATTTTATAAACCTTGTTCTAATGATCCTGTTTTAGTTGAATATTCGTGCCAAACACAGGCCAACATATTTCATATAATAGGATATTAGACTTGTGTTATTTTAATATTCATATTTTTCTGAGTCTCGTGCTAAACACAAGCCAATGATTCATAATAGTGAATATTAAATACATTGGAATTTTTAGTGTTGATATTTTTATGAGTCTCGTGCCAAACACAGGTCAATGATTAATAACATCGAATGTTAAAATTTAATATTCATATTTTTATAGGTCCCGTGCCAAACACAGGCCCGTGATTTATAACATTGAATATTAAATATTACTGTTTTGATATTTTGATTAAAGCGTCTCGTGTCAAACACAGGTCAATGACTCATTACGAAAATTATCAACTTTATGTTTACTCTGAAGTCTGTTATTATATAGATTTAATCAACTTTAGAATTATTAATTGAATATTAAATTGTCCAATAATGCGTTTATTAAATCACAATTTTCTGTATTAAAATTCTTTTAAAAATATTTTTCTTTTATGGTTTTGTGATTTAATAAATATTAAAGGTCAATTTCTAACAGAATTGATATAATTCTGCCATCAAAATTTGATAATTTTATATATTCATTTCCTTGCAATTTTAGTTATGTGTGTTAATTTTTAATTTGAGTGAGCATTTTGCAGCAAATATTAACCTATTTTCCCAAGCCTCAACCTTTCCGAAATTTGACAGAACTAATCTGTCGGAATGGTGCGAGCAAATCAAATTTAGCCTTGGTGTTATGGACATTAATATAGCACTTCTTACTGATGAACCCATTGTTATTACTGAACAAAGCAGTGAGGATGATGTGTTAATTTACAATACATGGTCCAAATCAAATAGGCTATGTTTGATGTTTATTAGAATGTGCATTGCACCAAATGTAAAGTCCTCCCTACCTGAAACCACCAACACCAAACAATATCTGATAAAAGTTAAGGAAAGGTTTTGCACTGCTGACAAGTCCCTGAATGGTAAACTTATGGTTGACTTGACCACTATGCGGTTCGATGGCACTAAGACCATGAACGTACATATTATTGAAATGACCAATATTGCTGCCAAACTAAGGACCTTAGGCTGTTCAGTGGACGATTCTTTCTTAGTCAATTTTGTCCTAAATTCCTTGCCTTCTGATTATGGGTCTTTCCAGATTCATTACAATACCATAAATGAAAAGTGGAATGTTAATGAACTGCAAAGCATGTTAGTTCAGGAAGAAGGACGCCTTAAGCAGCAAAATGGTAAGGTGTCTAAATTGCAAGCGGCAAATGTGATGGTCATTAAAGTAGCTAGTAACAAAAATAAAGGAAAGGGCATAAACTGAGGTCCTAAACCTTCCAACAATGAACCTGGTCCTTCAAATAAAAAGAAGGAAAAAGCAGCAGCCACATGTCACTTCTGAAACAGGAAGGGACATTTTCAGAAAGACTGCATAAAGCGTAAAGCTTGGTTTGAAAAGAAAGGAACACTTTGTACTTATGTATGTTTCAAATCAAACTTGATTGATGTTACTTCTAACACATGGTGGATTGATTCAGGTACTACATGTCATGTTTCAAATACTATGCAGGGCTTCCTTTCCATTCAGGAAATAAAGTTGTAACAACTCGGATTTTTAAATGGGTATTTTTAAATAAAATTGGAATATTCGAGATAAATAAAATTTTGAATTTTATAAATTTTATTAGTTAAATATGTTCGTTATGATTTTAGAAGAATAGAACTTCAAGCGGAATTGAAATCGGATTTAAAACGAATTTTTAATAGAATTTTTAATATTTTGCCTTACGGCATTTTTAAGGGAAACTGTCAGATATTCTGTATGATCGATCGACCCTCCTCGAATTTTTGCTAAGCAGTTCATCATTTTGACGAAATTTCTATATTATTTAATACCTTTAAAGTTATATATATACATGATTTCGGGGCTGAGTTTTTATCAATCATTCCCCACTCATCTAAGAGCAGCCAACCCCATATTTTTCCATCATCTTCCACCTCCAAACCTTAACCTCCATTAAAACATATTTTTCAAGCTCAATTTTGGGGGCCTAAACATAAATATTTCAAGGTGGTTCAAGAGGGATTTTCGATCAATTTTTCAAGGAGAACTCGAATATCTCATCAATTTCTACATCCAAAAAATCAGGCAAATTTTATCCTATTCTTTTCCTTTAGTGTTATGTGTCTTGATTATAGCCTCCATTAAAATCATGTGTTCTAAAATAAATTAAGAACAGAATATTTTGAAGAACTTAATTTCGGGACTGTTTTGTATAAATTATTAATGATACCAAATAATTATAACTTTGTTGTTCTTTGGATTGTATTTACGTAGTTGGTAATATTATGGGCACATACATGTAGAGGAGTTCTGAGCAATTTAATTCGGGT
The DNA here is from genome assembly GCA_949130495.1 of Sambucus nigra. Lineage (NCBI taxonomy): Eukaryota > Viridiplantae > Streptophyta > Magnoliopsida > Dipsacales > Adoxaceae > Sambucus > Sambucus nigra. The sequence continues at coordinate 59,381,257 of OX422213.1, forward strand.
GTTTCATGTATAAATTTCTAAATTAATTAAATTACTTGTGCTAGAAAAATAATAGCTAATTGGAACTTGCGAGTAATAATGAATTGAAAAATCACAATAATTATGTGTTCTTGATTTTCCCTATTTAGATTAAAAATCATTTATTTGGAAATTTAGTGTTGTTGAGAATTTTATCATCAATTGTTTATTGTGTCACTTAGGAAATATTATAATTTTGAATATCTCGGGAACGTTGGTATTGTAGATAATTGGTTTTCACTCCTTGTTATAGTACACTTGTTAGGGATGGGACTAGTAAGTGAGCCTTAGTTGCGATTTATGCTAATTAGGTATGGGACTAGTTAGTATGAGTCTATGTAGGTAATATAAATTGGGGTGGGGGGGAATTCTCTATATTTAGTGCTATTGCGATAACCTAGGATTGATATCTAGGTGAAGTGAAATTTTTATAATCATCCTTTATTAAAAATGGGACGAAATTGTGTTTTGGGAACCTTTAGTTGGGACTAAGGGGTATTTTAAGGATTTTCACATCGCTGTTAAGGGTGGGGGAAATTTATTTGAATGATGAGTATGAGAAATTTTGGGAAATTAATACCGTAAGCTTAAAAAGAGTATTAAAATTTATTGGCGACATAATGTGTTCGGGCTGACAGTTTAACTGGGTCAGATGGCGATTTATGTCGTGTCATGTGTGGAACCTTATCATATTGAGAGGATCGTTGGATAAAAACGGATCAGATGGCGGACTTGACAAGGGAATGTGTATTTTGGTGTAAATCACCCTTGATGGGACGACCGTTAACATTTTGGTGGAGAAATCACCCTTGGCGGGAGGACCGCTATAATAATATATTTTGGTGGGAAAACCACCCTTGGCGGGAGGACCGCTATACCTAATAATAAAAGGAGAGTAAATAATTCTGGTTAATTCAAACACATTAACATCGTCGGACTTGGGTTAACTTTAAAATAATATTGGTGTGTCACATTTAAACCTTGCAGGTACTTAGAAATTTACTGTTGATGATTATAGACTTTATTTTAATTAAAATATTCTATTGTTATGGTCGATATGAATGACACTATTGTCTGGGTTCAAGGACCCTAATTGAAAGGAGTAGCCGGTATTCATGCTCAGGACCTTGACTCTAACACATGCATTGACTAATATTTTCAGGGATTTAATTGGAGTAGCTGCATAGAAATTATTGGAGACCTTTCGGAAGTGTAGCTGGAGCTATATTATTGTTTTAGTAGTTTGTTTCTTCTCCTATTCAGTCGTATTTATTGTGAGACAATATTTGGGTTTTTATTGGACTTTTCGGTTCCAAAGTTGTCTTAAGATTTCAGTTGGGTTTGATTTATTGTAATAATTGATATATTTAGAGATTGCATGTGACGAACTTTATATCGCACTTTGGTGATAAATCAGTTGGATGTCCTTAATATTTTGGATTGATTTAAAATATTTATCTTGTGGATTGAAATTTAAAATGTCTCACATATGTCGCATGCTAAGGATGATATTTAATTTATTAACGCCTGGCTTAATTTTGGTGGTGGTCGATGCTAGAATTTAGCGAGGTATTACAGATGGTATCAGATCATGGTCTTAGGTCTCGTAGGTTATGAGTCTGTTTAGCTTCTGTGTTGCTTACCTTTGGTTTTCTTTCGATGATTTGTACTCTTACTTTTTCTATGTCTCATGCTGACTATTCCTATATCTTCGGATAACGAACACTAGGAGAAATGGTAGTAGGAGGGAGGAGTCTATTTCTGGTCCCGTAGTTCAGGAGGGACAAAGGTAGATTATTCTTGATGCCGAGGCACTAGAGAAAATTGTGCGAGAGGCCACGGAGATCGGTATTGAAATCAGGAGAGAAAGAGTGATGACGTTAGTACCCAAACAGCAAGGACCACCCGTCTTGAATTGGGACAGAGTGAGGACCATCTTTTTCAAGGGAAATCTTTCTACCTTTACCATAGTATCCGATCCCACGGTCGCTCACTAATGGATAAGGGACATGGAACGACACTTGAGATTAGTGGAATGCACGGAGGTGCAAAAGCAGTTATAAGCAACATTTAAGTGTCGGGAAATGCCTTACAATCGTGGGAGAGCACCACCACGTCGGAGGAAAGAGATATATTGAGTTATTGTGAGTTTCAAATAAGGTTCAATAACAAGTACTTCTCGTATGCTATCAGGAGTGCAAAGAAAAGAGAATTTCTGGAGTTAGACCAAGGTTCAAAATCAATTGTCGAGTACGAACAAGAGTTAACAAATTTATCTATGTTCGTACTGGAGGAGGTAGATACTAAGATTCAAAAAAAGATGGAGTGCTTCATCGAAGGGTTATCATGGACCATCAGGCAGATTGTTTTGGGAAATTCGGCGTACACTGCTTACTCCCAAGTAGTGGATGTCGCGATGTTACATTGGCAGGAGATAATAAACCATCAAAAGAAATTGGGAAAGAGGCAAGAGACAGAGACTCAAGACGGAGACAACAGGGTTAACAATGATCAATCTTGGAAGAGGTATAGGTCGAACCAATGATAACAGAACAATAACATTCACCAGGACGACCAGAGGCAGGGTAGCCAGGTTGAGAAAACTTGGAATAGAAGTTCAGATCCTTTTTATGGTATTTGTTTCAAGTGTGGAAAAGTGGGACATAGGGCGAATAGGTGTTACATGAGAGAGGTCCAACAGGGTCCCGTTATTCAGGTCGGCAAAACCAATGGCCTCCAGCATAGGTAGCGCCCTAAGTACGAGGATAACCATCAACACTGACGGAAATAGGCGTTCAAGGAGCACCAGCAGCACTTGGCGCACAGGGAGTGGCTGAAGCACTAACCAACACTAGTTATTATGGGAGGTTCTACCAATTTCAGCCTTGAGAGGAGTAGGCACCGCAGGAGCCACGACGTGGCTAAAGTATTCATAATTTTTACTTCGGTAGAATTAGGTGTATGGGCGCCTAATTATACTAAGTTATGAGAAACTCGTGGACTTTGGTTTTGGGTACGCACTTAGTCTTGCTAAATTTCGAGGACGAAATTTCTTGTTAGTGGGGAAGTATGCAACAAGCCGAATTTTTAAATGGGTATTTTTAAATAAAATTGGAATATTTGGGAAAAATAAATTTTTGAATTTTATAAATTTATTTGTTAAATATGTTGGTTATGATTTTAGAAGAATAGAACTTCAAGTGGAATTGAAATCGGATTTAAAATTAATTTTTAATATTTTGCCTTATGGCATTTTTAAGGGAAACTGTCAGATATTCTGTATGATCGATCGATCCGTCTTTTTTGTCAATCGATCAACCCTCCCAGAATTTTTGGACTAAATTTCTATTTTATTTAATACCCTTAAAGTAAATATATATACATGATTTCAAGGCTGAGTTTTTAACACTCATTCCCCACTCACCTAAGAGTAGCCAACCCCATATTTTTCCATCATCTTCCACCTCCAAACCTTAACCTCGATTAAACATATTTTTCAAGCTCAATTTTAGGGGCCTAAACATCAATATTTCAAGGTGGTTCAAGAGAGATTTTCGATCAAATTTCCAAGGAGAACTCGAATATCTCATCAATTTCTACATCCAAAAAATCAGGCATATTTTATCCTATTCTTTTTCTTTAGTGTTATGTGTCTTGATTATAGCCTCCATTAAAATCATGTGTTCTAAAATAAATTAAGAACAGAATATTTTAAAGAACTTAATTTCGGGACTGTTTTGTATAAATTATTAATGATACCAAATAATTATAACTTTGTTGTTCTTTGGATTGTATTTACGTAGTTGGTTATATTATGGGCATATACATGTAGAGGAGTTCTTAGCAATTTAATTCGGGTGTTTCATGTATAAATTTCTAAATTAATTAAATTACTTGTGCTAGAAAAATAATAGCTAATATGGAACTTGCGAGGAATAATGAATTGAAAAATCACAATAATTATGTGTTCTTGATTTTCCCTATTTAGATTAAAAATCATTTATTTGGAAATTTAGTGTTGTTGAGAATTTTATCATCAATTGTTTATTGTGTCACTTAGGAAATATTATAATTTTGAATATCTCGAGAACGCTGGTATTGTAGATAATTGGTTTTCACTCCTTGTTATAGTACACTTGTTAGGGATGGCACTAGTAAGTGGGCCTTAGTTGCGATTTATGCTAATTAGGTATGGGACTAGTTAGTATGAGTCTATGTAGGTAATATAAATTGGGGTGGGGGGAAATTCTCTATATTTAGCGCTATTGCGATAACCTAGGATTGATATCTAGGTGAAGTGAAATTTTTATAATCATCCTTTATTAAAAATGGGACGAAATTGTGTTTTGGGAACCTTTAGTTGGGACTAAGGGGTATTTTGAGGATTTTCACATCGCTGTTAAGGGTGGGGGAAATTTATTTGAATGATGAGTATGAGAAATTTTGGGAAATTAATACCGTAAGCTTAAAAAGAGTATTAAAATTTATTGGCAACATAATGTGTTCGGGCTGACAGTTTAACTGGGTCAGATGGCGATTTATGTCGTGTCATGTGTGGAACCTTATCATATTGAGAGGATCGTTGGATAAAAACGGATCAGATGGCGGACTTGACAAGGGAATGTGTATTTTGGTGTAAATCACCCTTGATGGGACGACCGTTAACATTTTGGTGGAGAAATCACCCTTGGCGGGAGGACCGCTATAATAATATATTTTGGTGGGAAAACCACCCTTGGCGGGAGGACCGCTATACCTAATAATAAAAGGAGAGTAAATAATTCTGGTTAATTCAAACACATTAACATCGTCGGACTTGGGTTAAATTTAAAATAATATTGGTGTGTCACATTTAAACCTTGCAGGTACTTAGAAATTTACTGTTGATGATTATAGACTTTATTTTAATTAAAATATTCTACTGTTATGGTCGATATGAATAACACTATTGTCTGGGTTGGAGTAGCTGCATAGGAATTATTGGAGATCTTTCGGAAGTGGAGATGGAGCTATATTATTGTTTTAGTAGTTTGTTTCTTCTCTTATTCATTCATATTTATTTTGAGACTATATTTGGGTTTTTTGTAACAACCCTCGCTTTTGGGAACCCATTTTGTATTTATTTACTATGTTGAGTAGTTGCATATATAAAATGCTGCATGTGGGTAAGTATTAATTTGATGAAATAAGTTAATATTTACAAATAAGTTGCATGATACCATGTGTGTAAGTAGTTGTTACCATGTGGTGTTCTATTTTGTCATGAAAATTAATATGGCAATTTGAATTAAAATGGAATCGGAACTTATTTTGGTTTATAAAATCTCCAAATGATAATTTGGATGGTGTAGTTAGTTTCAGGAGGTGAGAGACAGTCAAAATGTGTGCCATATTGTATTTTGAGATTTTGGGCACTTTTGACTGGTTTTGGCATATTGCGTATTAGAACTTAACTATTGCGGTATTTTACTTAAAGGTTGGAGACTTTTAATCTTAAGCCACGTTTAGTCTTTCCCCAAGTCTTTCATTTCCTCTTATTTGCCCTAAGTGTTCTAGCCCTAGAGTGAGAGTGGAAGATTGGAGAAAGAGAGAAATCTTGAGGATTGGTGGTTTGATCTTGCATTCTTCCTCAACCAAGCCTGTTATTGAAGCCCCAAGGCAAGTTTTCTACTTGCTATTATATGGTTTAAGATGAATAATTAGTATGGGTAGATATGTATAGTTTTGATGTAGTATAATTGTGGTTTTTGGTTGGATTTATGGGTATCAACATCTTTGGTAGAGATAGATTGTTGATTGAGGTAGAAAAATATTGTTGGGAGCATTTATGATCTTTTGGTATCATTAAATGTAGTTGGATGATTTTGGGTTGGTTATTGATTTTGGGTTTAGAAGATATTAGGAGAAATGGGTCTAGGTCTGCAATGGCCGGTCGACCGCGTATCTCAGACCGGTCGACCGGGCCTTCGGAGGAGGGCACACTGCTTTCTTTCAAAGGCATGAAATAAGGTCGCGGTCGATCGCGGTTCTACCATAGGTCGACCGGTCCATCCGAAATGGACTTTCTGCTTTCTTTCAAAAGCTAAACTTTGAGACGCGGTCGACCGCGGTCTTGGTATCGGTCGACCGGTCCCCTGTTTTCTCAACCCATTTCCTACTTTTGTTTCTAATCCTTTCCTTCCCCTAGGAACTTAGGACTCTTCTTGAATGAAGTAAACCTTGGCTTTTAGAGTCCTAGTTGAGTTGGTTGTCACCCTAGTGTTGAATGGGTTCACTTGGGGTTAAGTTAGGGGGAAGGGTTGTCCTAAGTGATGTTAAGGCATCACTTTTCTTTGTGCATCCCAATAAATATGGATGGGAATTGTAGGCCCATACTTGGAGACTTTAGGGGCTTAAATTGAGTTATATAAAACCTCATGTTTGGGAAGTGAATATGATCCCTTGGAGATTTATTCGAGGCATAACCTAGGATGAGTAATGAACTATCCTATGATAACGGTTTCAAACAAATGAAACATGTAAATGTAATGAAAATGAAAAGTATGGTTTTTATAGTAAATGCTAATTTACTTAAACACACCTCTATAAATGCTATCATAAGGGAAGCTCGCGCATGAGGTGATGTTCCTTGACCAGTGAATGCAGGGAGACTATAGTCCTCGGCCATATGCGGGTTTATTATATGTATTTTTTCTGCGCTAGTGAAGTAATTCCGGGTGTGGTTATGACTCACTCTCAGGCATATGGCCACTTCCCGACGTGCGTTAGGTACCCAGGCTGCCTTGTTTGATGGGCCCCTGGAAGATGATAGTCATTTAGGGGCGCGCACAGTGGGGAAACTCGGAGGGGCGGTCTTAGATTCGTTATATGCATAAGAATATAGCTTTTCTAAATCTCAAGTGGGACTTGAGGGTTGTATAATTCCACTAAATGATATTATGAAAATTACATTCTTGCTAAGGAATGGGAATTGGAATGAAATAAGAAGATAATGTTAGTATATTCCTGTTAAGGAACTGAAACTGGATTAAAGTGGAATTTGGGGAATACAAGCTCTTAATTTAATTTTGCATAATTTCATCTTCTTTCATAGTCTCATTTAATTATGTCATTTTCACTTGTTTTCTTATGATCCATGCTTAGGTTGTTAGAGTGTTGATTTCTATACCCATGTTTTGCTATTCATATCTAGCATGCTTTTTGTTCATCTGGGAACTATATATAAATCGGGTCCTGACCCGTTCTTTTTCCTCTATGTTGTACTTGTTATTGTATCCGCCCAGGTGCTCCTCCGCAAGGACGCCCGTGTTGATATTACTACTCTTTTGCTTTTAAGGAACTCTATGAAATTGCGGATATTACAGGATGTTTTGTTAGACGCCGTCATTCTTTTGATATCTAGTTATAATCCGGTCTGTCACTCGGGCGAGTGGCCCAATATTGTAATTGTATAATGAATGTAAAGCATAACATCTAACTGTTGTGATTACTTTTGTGTAGCTGTGAACCGACAGCATATTCGGTTCTTATCTTTGTATATTGTGGTTTTAGATGTATATTAATTATGTTTCTTTGAATTCCACTATTGTTATAAAATGGGTTGTTTAAATTGTTTTTCTTAACTTAACTTCTAATTGCATAAATTGTTTTGGCAACCCGTTTTCTGAATTATTGGGTAGTTTTCTCGGTTACTCTTACTATAATTGTGGTGCTGAGAATGATTTCCGTCCATGATTATCGTATATGTCGGAGTATCGGGCTGGCCACCCCTTATTTCGGAGTGCGGGTTGTCACATTTTTATTGGGCCTTTCGGTTCTAAGGTTATCTTAATATTTCAATTGGGTTTGATTTATTGTAATAATTGAGATAATTAAAGATTGCATGTGACGCACTTTATATCGCACTTTGGTGATAAATCAGTTGGATGCTCTTAATATTTGGGATTGATTTAAAATATTTATCTTGTGGATTGAAATTTAATATGTCTCACTTTTGTCGCATGCTAAGTGTGAGCCCGACTTAATTTTGGTGGCGGCCGATGCCAGAATTTAGCGGGGTGTTACAAAAGAAAAATGAAGATATTCTTTACATGGAAACCAGGACAAAGAAAAAGTTGAAGCTGTTGGAGTTTTCGTTTAAATTACAATTTGGCCTTTATTTGGATCTTGAAGACACTCTTTTTGTGCCCACTATTTCTAGAAATTTAATTTCCTTGTCTAAACTCTCAATAAGGGGCTTTTCTTTTCACTTTCAGAATAATGGTTTTACATTGTATAAGAATAATTCAGTTTTTGGCTCGGGTTTTTTGTCGAATGGTTTATTTCAAATTAATCTTGATCCTCATTTTTTGGAATCTTTATTATCTCTTCATAGTAATATTGGAACTAAACGTCTCTCATTTAATGATTATTATGCTTACTTGTGGCATAAAAAATTTGGGCACATATCCAGAGAGAGACCTGGAAGGCTTATTAAAGAGGAAATTATCCCTAATCTAGATTGGTCTGATTTTGGTGTATGTGTGGATTGTATTAAGGGTAAACAGACCAAACATACAAAGAAATGAGCCACAAGAAGCACCCAGCTTCTTGAAATTATACATACAAATATTTGTGGTCCTTTTGATGTTCCTTCTATTGGAGGTGAAAAATACTTTATCACTTTTATAAATGATTTTTCTCGATATTGCACATTGTATTTGTTACATGATAAAGCTCAATCCGCTAACGCGATTGAGGTTTATATTACAGGAGTAGAATGACAATTGGGAAAAAAGGTAAAAATCATTCGATCGGATAGAGGTGGTGAGTTTTATGGAAAATATGATGAAGCGGGACAACATCTCGGTCCTTTTTCTACACTCCTTGAACATTTAGGTATTTGCGCATAATACACCATGTCAGGTTTAGCTTGGCAAAATGGTGTCGCTGAAAGGCGTAGTCGTACTCTTATTGAAAAGGTTAGGAGTATGATAAGTAGAATTTGTTTACCTATGTTTTGTGGATACATGATCTTATGACTGCTACCCATATCTTAAATAGGGTTCCTAGCAAGGCAGTTTCAAAGACTCCTGTTGAACTGTGGAAAGTTTGGAAACCCTCTTTAAGTCATTTTCGTGTTTGGGGGTGTACAAAAGAAGCACGCATTTATAATCCACATGAGAAGAAGTTGGACCTTAGAACATTAACTTGTTATTTTATTCGGTATCCAAAAAAATTTGAAGGGCATAAATTCCACTGTCCTAACCATATAATAAGAATTATTGAAACCGGAAATTCTAAATTCATTGAACATGGTGAAATTAGTGGGAGTAATGAAGTTCGAAATGTGATTATTGAAGAAATCAAGGAAAATCGTCCTCTTCCAAGAATTATAGATAACCACAATGAGGTTCCTTTTATTCCTATTGTTCATACTGATGTTGTTGAATCGATTACTGCTCCGAACAACAACGAAGAACAAATGGATGAACCACATACTGAACAACCACTAAATGCGCCAAATATTGAAACACCACAAGCCATTGCTTTAAGAAAATCTCAGAGGAATCAGAGATCAGCTATCTCGGATGACTATGTGGTGTATCTTTAAGAAATGAATTTAACATTAGGGATATCGATGATCCGGTCTCTTATAACAAAGTTGTGTCTAGCATATATTCTAATAAATGGATTGATACCATGAATGATGAAATAAAATCTATGGATTTTAATCATGTCTGGGAGTTATTCGATTTGCCTAAAGGTTATAAAGAAGTTAGTTCTAAGTGGATATATAATACCAAATGAGACTCAAATGGAAATATCGAGCGACATAAAGCAAGACTTGTTGCCAAAGGTTTTACTCAAAAGGAAGGCATTGATTATAGTGAAACCTTCTCTCCTGTTTCCAAGAAGGATTCACTTAGAATAATATTGGCACTCATAGCTCATTATGACTTAGAGCTACACTAATGGATGTTAAAATAACTTTTCTTAATGGGAGTTTGGAGGCAGAAGTCTACATGGAACAACTAAAGGGCTTCATTAAAAAAGGATAGTACCACAAAGTGTGTTTGTTAAAAAAATCCATATATGGACTTAATCAAGCTTCTCGTCAATGGTATTTTAAGTTTTATCATACCATTACATCTTTTGGGTTTAAAGAAAACACTGTTGATCGGTGTATATACCTAAAGACCAGTGAGAGTAAGTTTTTATTTTTAGTCCTATATGTTGATGATTTGTTTATCGTCGACAGTGATATTAGTTTACTAAAGGACACTAAGAAGTACCTTTCGCAAAACTTTGAAATGAAAGATTTAGGAGAGGCATCCTTCATGATCGGGATAGAGATTTATCATGATCGATCACGAGGATTGATAGGATTGTCTCAAAAGACTTACATTAACAAAGTTTTACAAAGGTTTAGCGTGCAAAATTGTGATCCTATTAATGTTCCACTTCTAAAAGGGGAGAAATTTAGTTTAGGTCAATGTCCCCAAACAGAATTGGAAAGGGATCACATTAAAGGTGTGCCATACGCTTCTCTTGTAGGGAGTTTATTATATGCACAGGTTTGTACTCGATCGAATATTAGTTTTACCATTGTGATGCTGGGTAGCTATCAAAGTAATCCGGGTGACTTCCATTGGAAGGCTGCAAATAAGGTGTTAAGGTAATTGCGAGGAACTAAAGACTACATGCTCACTTATAGGAGATCCGATCACCTTGAGGTGATTGGTTATTCAGACTCAGATTTTGGTGGATGTCTTGATAATAGGAAAAGAACTTCAGGCTATATTTACCTTCTGGCAGGAGGGGCCATTTTATGGAAAAGTGCTAAACATAGTGTCATCGCTTCGTCAACTATGGAGGTTGAGTTTGTGGCTTGTTTTGGATCTACAAATCATGGGTTATGGATTAAATTTTTTATTTTAGGACTTAGTATTATGGGTTCACTATCTAAGCCGCAGAAGATTTATTATGATAATGTTGCAACAATATTCTTTTCAAAGAATGATAGATATTCGAAAGAAGTTAAGCATATTAAGATGAAGTATCTATCTGTCGAAGAAGAAGTTAAAAAAAAAACTGTGTCAATTGACCACATCAGTACCGATGATAATATAGCGGATCCTTTAACGAAAGGGCTATCTCCGAAGATATTTTTGCAACATACTAAAAAGATGGGTCTCGAGTAGTTAATTCTGTTATTTCTATTTGCTTAGTGATTTGTGTAAGAGGGTATTTTAGATTAGATGGAGGTGTAACCCCTTTTGGGCATAGTAATGATAAGTTATAAACAACACTATTGATTAGTTATGAGACACGCAGTCACATCTTAGTGAAGATAAACTCAGTTTGAACTCACAAATCGCTCATGTATAACTCAGAAGTAACTCATTTAGAGGGAGAGAGAAGTAAGCACCCTAAGAACACCATAGCAGGCAGCTAGACACTAATTCTCAAAGGTCTCCAGTCAAATATAAAAAGTTTCATAATAAATGACAATGGTGGGAGAGTAAAAAGCTCTATTTTTTGCAATAACTTCTTTCTCCCTAATGATAATCTCTCTCTAGCTAAAAATCTCTAGAAAAGAACTCTCTCTTCTCAGAAGTGGTTGAGGACAATGAATAACCCCCTCACACTACTCCCGAGATGGCTCAGTCATTAATCACTATGAAAGACATCCATCATGACTTATGTCACAAACATTAAATGCATGATGGACTAGTCAGCTCCACGTCATAAACACTAAATGACAAGACATGTCTTTTTCCTAACCACTGTGCGTCAGGGGGCTGGCATCACAGAGGTGGCTCACCAACTGTCTGACACCCCCAAATACAACGGTGATTTACTCAAGTGTAAATTTGGCATTCCTTAGCTGACTAGTGACATCACATAAAGTAGATGTGACATTAAGAGAGGGTTAATTGGTTCACAACTCAACGCCCGATGGAACTCAAGGCTGCTCCACCCAAGGTTCCACGGTCAAGGTCTTTTGGTGTTTTTCCAGGTGTATCTAAGATGGTCAGGACAAGCCCCAATAGTGCCTCACTTCTCAATCCTCCAAAACAAGTCCCTCTGAAGTTCCTACAGCGAGGCCGCTCGATAGAGCATGAAAGCTCTCCTAAGCCCTGCCAAGCCTGATATCTCGCGACTATTGTTCGACCTCACACTTAAAACCATTATAATCATTATAGCTCATGGTCTAAATAAAAGATACAATAATATTAAGTAAAATAATAGAACTAAAGGACGAGCACTCTCGGCTAGCTTCTTCGTTGAAAGATCCCTCTGGGCTGCCACGTTGCCTTAATCCCTTGGGTCTGTTGTATTAGCTGGGTGGAACCTGAAGGAGACTTTGATCGTTCAACTTTCTCTTCTGAAGAAATCATGTCACTTGGAATTACGGAAAGTGAATCTTCTCTTTTAGATCCTGGCGTTGGTAGAACTTGTCTTTGATTGGGATTTCGATTGAAAATTGTAACAACCCGCGTAATTTTTGGGGTATTTTCGAAATAAAGAGGAAAAATAAATTTTGAGATAAAATTATTTGTATTGCTCAAATATGTTGGTTATTATTTTTAAGGGAGAGAATTTCAAACGGTTACGAAATCGGAATTAAAATGGAGTTTTAATTGAATTTTTATTATTTAGAAGAGTCCTCAAAATATAAAACTCTCTAAGAGTCCTCAAAACATAAAACTCTCTAGTAAAAATAATATTTTTAGAAATTCGACCGTCCGATCAAGCTGAATTTTTGTCAGAAGTCTTGTCTCGCTTTCGCTACAACATACTAAAATTTCAAGCGATTCCAACGGTCCGATCGTCCAGAATAAAATTTTTAGTGTTTGTATCCGATTAGAACTCTTTTCTTAATCAAACTCTTAACCCTTTATATATCAACTAATTCGTGGATGGACTTTTCAAATCACTTTTTCTCAAACTTTTCAACCAGAAGACCTCTCCAAAATTACTCCCTTTCATCTACAAACCATTGCCCCAAGCTTATTCAAGATTTCAACCTTAGATTAGAAGGCTTATTTGGTGTTTTCTCGAGTTTGGGCTAGAACGAGATTTGATTATTTTTGCGAGAGGAACGTGATGGTGTGATTAGATTTTGAGGCTGGAATTATGTGATGATTCATGTTGGTTCTTTTTAGTGATTTAAGGTATGGGGTTTTACACAATATGCTCCTTAATCTCGCGAGTAATATTCTCGTTGTTTTCTTGTGATTATTGACTCATATTTGAATTTCTAAATTCATTGGAATCTGGAAATTTTTTGTTGGAATCTAATTTTGATTCATGTGGTATTATTATTTTGTTGAGCATGTTGTCATGAGATTTTAATATGGCACTTATGTTGGGCACCCGCCAAGACTCCTTTTTCGGCTACTTGATAAAGTATGGCGCGGTATGGTGAGGCCTGGTGACTCCGGTTAATGTATTGTTGAGAAATTTATTGATAAAATGCTATTGAGATTTGCATTATTTGATTTGAGTATTCGTAGTCGTATTGTTGCACTTTGTTCATCGCTAACATCTTTGTTGAGCATATTCCTGTCGTATTGTGTACTTCCCCATCTTTTTCTTAGGTGGCAGGTGAGTACGGATTTGAGTGCTATGGACCAATTGGGATGATTTTAGCGAGGATTATTTGGGAAGAATTTTTAATACAAGAGATGAGAAGACTTGTATTTATTTTGATGTATAGAGCATTTGGAGATTTATTTTATTTTCGAGATAGTTAGATTGTTGTAATTATTTGAGATTAGTGGTTTCTTTTCTATTATGGGATTTAGATGCTCTATACCTTGTGATTTGTGGATTTGAATTTAGTTTATCGACAGTAGCGCTCCGCTCGCTCTCCCCGGGCGGGTAATTTGAAGATGAGAATAGTGGTTTCTTGTTTTATTGTGGGATTTAGATGCTGTATACCTTGTTATTTGTGGATTAGTTTAGTTTTATCGATGCGTAGCGCTCCGCTCTCTCTCCCCGGGCGGGCGGGGTGTTACAGAATGGTATCAGAGCTTAGGTATACGACCACCCTCGGGTCTTGGGTTTTGGGCCTGTTAAGTTTTTGTGGCGCGTATTTTGGAGATAGATTATTTTTAGATAATCGTTTCGTGTTAGGATTCTAGATTAGATGTGAGGAAATTATTTTGGAGACGGAATTATTTTTGGAGATTGTTGGCCTGATTTTTTGAGAGTTAGGCATTTGGCGAATTTCGAGGGCGAAATTCCATTGTTAGTGGGGAAGTGTAACAACCCGCGTAATTTTTGGGGTATTTTCGAAATAGAGAGGAAAAATAAATTTTGAGATAAAATTATTTGTATTGCTCAAATATGTTGGTTATTATTTTTAAGGGCGAGAATTTCAAACGGTTTCGAAATCGGAATTAAAATGGAGTTTTAATTGAATTTTTATTATTTAGAAGAGTCCTCAAAATATAAAACTCTCTAAGAGTCCTCAAAACATAAAACTCTCTAGTAAAAATAATATTTTTAGAAATTCGACCGTCCGATCAAGCTGAATTTTTGTCAGAAGTCCTGTCTCGCTTTCTCTACAACATACTAAAATTTCAAGCGATTCCAACGGTCCGATCGTCCGGAATAAAATTTTTAGTGTTTGTATCCGATTAGAACTCTTTTCTTAATCAAACTCTTTACCCTTTATCTATCAACTAATTCGTGGATGGGATTTTCAAATCACTTTTTCTCAAACTTTTCAACCAGAAGACCTCTCCAAAATTACTCCCTTTCATCTACAAACCATTGCCCCAAGCTTATTCAAGATTTCAACCTTAGATTAGAAGGCTTATTTGGTGTTTTCTCGAGTTTGGGCTAGAACGAGATTTGATTATTTTTGCGAGAGGAACGTGATGGTGTGATTAGATTTTGAGGCTGAAATTATGTGATGATTCATGTTGGTTCTTTTTAGTGGTTTAAGGTATGGGGTTTTACACAATATGCTCCTTAATCTCGCGAGTAATATTCTCGTTGTTTTCTTGTGATTATTGACTCATATTTGAATTTCTAAATTCATTGGAATCTGGAAATTTTTTGTTAGAATCTAATTTTGATTCATGTGGTATTATTATTTTGTTGAGCATGTTGTCATGAGATTTTAATATGGCACTTATGTTGGGCACCCGCCAAGACTCCTTTTTCGGCTACTTGATAAAGTATGGCGCGGTATGGTGAGGCATGGTGACTCCGGTTAATGTGTTGTTGAGAAATTTATTGATAAAATGCTATTGAGATTTGCATTATTTGATTTGAGTATTCGTAGTCGTATTATTGCACTTTGTTCATCGCTAACATCTTTGTTGAGCATATTCCTGTCGTATTGTGTACTTCCCCATCTTTTTCTTAGTTGGCAGGTGAGTACGGATTTGAGTGCTATGGACCAATTGGGATGATTTTAGCGAGGATTATTTGGGAAGAATTTTTAATACAAGAGATGAGAAGACTTGTATTTATTTTGATGTATAGAGCATTTGGAGATTTATTTTATTTTCGAGATAGTTATATTGTTGTAATTATTTCGAGAGATTTTGTTGTATTAATTTGAAGATGAGAATAGTGGTTTCTTGTTTTATTGTGGGATTTAGATGCTCTATACCTTGTTATTTGTGTATTAGTTTAGTTTTATCGATGCGTAGCGCTCCGTTCGCTCTCCCCGGGCGGGCGGGGGTGTTACAAAAATATGTTACGTCGGTTCCTCATGTAGTGGCGCCATAGGCTAAATTTTTTCCCTTTTTAATGCATTTGTCCCGCTGAACCTGGGGTTTTTTATGCATACAAGTATTTTTGTTGGAACGCTGATATATAACTAATGGAATTCTTAGAGTATCTCCATTACCTGATAAAAGGATCTTGTCTGTATGGGTATAAATGATCTGTCCCTCGTGTTCGGCTATAGCAAGAGCCCCTGAATCTAGAAAACCTGGGGGACTAGGGGGATGTAGTCTCCCGCAGTCGAGGGCTTAGCGTAGTCAAGACCGAGAGCGCCAAGGCTACTCCAAGTAGTCGGGCGATAAAGCGTAGTCGAGCTCCCCCATTTGTGGATATGGAGCTGGGAGTCGAACCCGGACCGCAGGGGAGGGAGAGACTATAGAGAGGGAGGGGAGTGAGTTCACGTAGTGAACGACCGATCAGTGCGGGTGCATACACGCGATACTTTAGTTATTATATTTCTAGACGGATTGTAAGA
The DNA here is from genome assembly GCA_949130495.1 of Sambucus nigra. Lineage (NCBI taxonomy): Eukaryota > Viridiplantae > Streptophyta > Magnoliopsida > Dipsacales > Adoxaceae > Sambucus > Sambucus nigra. The sequence goes on from OX422213.1 coordinate 59,397,482, forward strand.
ACAGACCATAAAGACAGAAGGACACTTGGTCAGAGATCAGTGGCACACCAAGATACCTAACCAAAAGATAACCTGCATTATATCCAAGCAAGCTCAAGATCTGCTCTCCCACATTCGCTGCTATGCCACACATGAACACATTGTAATGCTGGAAGCATCGCATTCCACCAAGAACAACTTGTTGAAATCTGGTAAGGCAAGGATGCTCGTAGATCAGGTCGACATTGCAGTCTTAATGTTGTTGAAGGCTACATCGGCGTCAGGGCTCCTTCAGTCGTCCTTACATAACAATGCCGTCAAAGGAGCACTTATTCTGCCATAATCTTTCATGAGTTTCCGGTAATAGCCTGTCAGGACAAGAAAGCCCCGTAATGCCTTTGCATTTTCGGTGTCGGCCACTCGATCATAGCTTTCATTTTGGATGGGTTTGGTGCCACCCCTTCTTTGGAGACAATATGACCAAGGTATTCCACCTCAATAACTCTAATCTTGAGATTATCTTCTAGCCCCAACAATTTGACATAACTTTTGATATCAATAAAGTGTTTCTGAATTCTAAATTTTTGTCTTAATTATATACATGCATGTAAATGACTGAATGTGATAGAAATAGTCTTTATATAAAGACATTATGAGACCATTATGATAACTCATATATTTATCCCTATTAAATTTTACATTGGTGGCGTGGTACATGGAAGGAACCATACTCTTGAATTAGTGTGTAACTTTCATGACTCACACTAATGAAGTATTTAGTTAAGGTGCTTAATGATGTTCTAAGATACTTGCACAAATTTTGTTAATCATTTCGTTATGTATAACCTTATTAGGACCAAGTGGGAGACTGTTAGAATTAATATTTAATTATTTAATAATTACAAAATTTGGCCAAATTTTGTAATTATAAATTAAAGAAATTAATTATTTCTCCTAATTAGTGTGGTCAAAATGAGGGGACGAATTTGATTAAATTAATGTATTAATCTTAGAAAATTATTATTATAAAGGTCACATGACTTTTGGTATATTTGTGAGTCCCTTTAGCTACTTTGGTGGATGGTAGATGATGAGTTTTAAAGGGAATTTTGGGTCCCCTTTCACCCTATATATAGTTAACCAATCTCCACCATTTGTTACACAAGAACACATAAAAATATATTTGGGCTAGGAAGGGAAAATCCTGATTTTCCAAATTTTCCATATTTTAGAATTCTGGTTATTTTCTAGAGAGATTCTGGATCATTTGGAGGAAAAGATAAGAGATTGAAGAAAGGAACATCAAGGAGCTTTTCTGAAGACACATTTAAGGACTAAAAACAAATCAAGTCTTCATGGAAAAAAGGTATTTTTTCCATATAATTTGTAGTTCAAAACGAATTTGTGATTGAATGATTACATTAAAATCTTATAAGAATTAGTTTTATGTTATACATAGTTATTATTATTGTTACACTTCCCCTACCTGGGTATCCTCATCTATTTTTAAAAAGCCTCCACATGTGTTCAATCGCTTAGAAAACTTCCTCTCCTCACATATTAAGCGAGAGTCCCATCGCTCCAATCCCACGGCTAGATGGCCGACGGTCAGTTTTCGTGCAATGACCTATAGGAGGACATTTATCTAAACAAAAAGGGACTCCATGAACAAAGTAGTGATGTATTTTCGAAAAACTCACCACTTCCTTCTCTGATGCAAAAATGAAACAAAATCAGGACGCATTCAAATACCGAACCACAACTCCACCGATCAGACTCCAATGCTCGTTAACCCAAAGCTTCAATTTCTCGAATGATGGAGGAACATCATTTGCATATCTAACACGACCCACCAACACTCTCTGAAAGAAGGTAACTCCTAACATGCATAAGTCATCTTCGATGGAGATCACTGTACACAAGCTGGTAACTTCTTATACTTTTAAGGGGGAGAAAGGAAAAGGTTCAACCAAAGCATCTTATAGATAGGATCTACGTCCCACTTTACCCATTACACGGTGTTACGAGCATTATATTATTGTGTATTTACTTATATCTCGACCTTTAATTACATACATTATGTAATACGTGTGTGCATGTATGTTAAATGAAAGTTTTTTTTACACTATGTGAGAATGTATGTTACATGAAACTAAATTATTTTTGCACAATCTATGAATTAAATATTTGAAGCGCAATTAAGGATAAATCAACTTATGATCTCTGCAAATGCAAAAAAATGAATTAATTGGTATATCTATGTAATCACATAAAAAGATAAATCATAAGATGGAATTTTTATGACCAAATTAAAATTGAATTTCATTCCCTTATTGTGATTTCCTTTTCTAGCACTTTAATTATGTCCGCTTGTTTTATAAAACTACAAAGCTGAAAATTTGAGACATTTTTGGTGATAGTTTTTTTCTCATGCCTATAATAAGTAATAATTGAAATTAAAATAACCGACTTACTTAGAATTTAATAAAATATTTATGTCATTCTGAAATAGCCTAATGATCAAAAGTTATTATTTTGGTGATGGATGTTAATTTGGTTGTCTAAGCATATTTAAGCACTTAAAATCTTAAATTATAATATTTGGTGATAAAGTTGAAGACTACTTCTTTTTTCAAATTGTTTTTAAATTCCTCTTATTGGAGATTGTTTTAAGAGTTTTCTTAACATTTTTGTAATGATTACTCAAATTTTTCGTTGTTGAAAATTTTAAATTTCTCCATTTTACGTGTTTAATAACTATATTAGCTGTTCAACCTTATTTGGTTGTCATAATATTTATATTACGCAATATTTTTCGTATACATCAACTATTGTTATGACAATTATAATTATGGTTAAGGTTTGACATTAATATTTATAATAATGTTAGATTATGTGTTCGTCAAAGTGCCCCGGTCTATAATTGTAAATATTAAATTACTGTGTATAAAATTGATTGTCAGTAGGTTCAAATATAATTATGAATGTTAGATTGTTGATGCAATGATGATGTGACTCGTTCATTTTAAGATTTCCCAAAGGGACAATTACGATTATTGAATGAATATTAATGAGTAGTTTTATTTTGTAACAATTTAACTTTGAACGATTTAAAATTTTCCTTAAAACTAATATTTACGTAAAGTTTAATTAGGTCCTTAAATTGTAAACATTATTTTAATGTGTATATGCTTATTATGTACAATATGGATAACGGAATATTAGAAGCATGCCTTGAAGTTTTCATCTCAGTATTTGTGTCATGATTAGGTTACCATTCCACAAAAATAGTCTAATCTAATAAACCGTAAATGCTGAATTTTATGATAACAATCAAATACTATGTTTTGGTTTCTTGTAAGAGTTTGAATATGATTTTGAGTGTTCAGATTATTAATGATTTCATTATGATTAATCCATTATGATTTTATTGCTTCAAAGAGTCTGGTTGCAATAGTGAAGTTAATATTAAGGGGAGATATCTTTATTTATTAAGTTTGATATCGATTACTACAAACAGTCCATATCATTCCTTAGTTTATAAGCACATGACGCATTTATGCCTTTTGAAAACATTGATGCTTATTGAAATTATTATACAATTCATAAAATAATATAATATTCATATAATGAATAGTTCGGTAGTCACAGAAGTGACCCAACTAGAATGCACGTGAATATTAAATTTGATAATAAAAGTTGTAGTAATAACTCATCATGCTTATATATATATAAAGACATTAATGAGGGTATATTTGGTTTATTTCATCAAGTAATATAATTTTCCAAAGACAAATGATTGTGAGTAATTGAAATAAATATTAAGGAATTATGCAATTAGGTAGTGAAAGTTTATCTTAGATAACATGTCCATCTAAATTACATAATATGGTACCGAATAAAGTCATATATCAATATTCAAAATTATTGTGAAAGAAATTCCATATTTATAAAATGTTATTAATGTACGTTTTGTCAACTAATAGTATTAATGCAGTGAGCTATATTTCTCATTAATTATATAGTATCTAATTTCTCTAAAATTGCCTATTTTATCCATTTTAGTTCTCTCGAGACTGACTTCATAATATGAAGTGGAGAAGCTAAGTTTCACTTAAAAGTGTTAAATTGTTGTAATTCAATTTTACTTGAGGAACCCACTATTAATGAATATATTTGTGTTTGACACTCTTTAATAATTTGAAGAATTATTAAATGAATTAGACATAAAGTTTATTAAAAATCTCATAATATTAGAGATTAAAATATGAGTGTCCCTTATGTAACATACATATTGTAAGTTATATTGTGTGAATTATAATGTGTCGTTCGATATAAATGAAACAATTGGTTTTACTTGTCGAAACTAGAGTGCTATGAAAAATAGTTCTAAATTGACATGAGAATACTTACAAGACAAACCATAAATTCTTGTATTCCACGTCTTATATTATTTTAATTTTAAAAATCCTTTGATGACCTTCAAAAATCTTTTTCTCAATTCTATCGTGAGATATTTTTCTTGATTATACAAAAGAACTTTAAGTTTATATGAGAATATATTTTGTTAATTATGGTATTCTTATTAGTGGTTTGTACAATTATGTTTTTCATGAAACTTTATAAGAAAAATGATTTTGATCCTATATCATAATGTTGAACTTAAAAGTAGCTTTATTACAATTCTTCAATCTTGTGGCATAATTGAATACCATACTCTTTTAAATATATACTTACTTTGATGATTTAATAGACTAGATTGTCTTTTGATTGCCACTTATGAATCTTGACACTCACATTTGAGCTCTTAAGATTTTACAATTTCAGAACGATTATATATATATATATATATATATATATATATATATATATATACATATATTCCATTTTACTTTCTCAATTCGACACACAAGCCTGATTGAGAATGTCTAATACATGCACGAATTTGGAATCCACTAAAAGAATTGTAATTTATAACTATGTCTAAACTTTCAAGAGCATACGCTAATTACTTTTGAAATAAAAAATATCAATTTTTAAAAAAATTTAAGGATGGTGAAATTGGTGGGAGTATCAAATCACCTATTGTGGTTATAAAAGAAATTAAGATACTCGTGTCATTCTTTTAACATCTAACGTAATTGTTCTTTTGGTTAGTGAATATGAATAGTTTTAAAAAGCTCTTAAATGAGTTTGTTATTCTAAATTATTGTGAGATTTACATTCATTTAACAGAGGAGTGCGAAAATTATCAATTTTATTTTCACAAGTTTTAAAAACTACAATGCCATTAATTTACCAAAATGAAGTTTAAGATCATATTCAGTTTTCTAACTAACACACTAGAGTTGAGTGTAAATGCATCTTTAAGACTAAAACATGATTCTCTGGCGATAATCAATAACATAAAGATAAATTTATTGTCAAACATTATATTATGAATAGAGAAAGGGGTGTAAATATATATTTTTACATATATTTTAAATTGTGAAATTCTTATTGATTACGAGTTACATTTGGTATGAAAACTTATAAGAGTTTAAGAAAAGAACTGTATATGTTGAGAAATCACGATATAAACTTAAGTCAATTTTTCACCGATGGTATTTTAAGAATAATTTATATATTTATATTAGTATATATATATACGCTCAAGTTAGTGGAACTAAGTTTATATATTTTGGACTTCTCTATACATTAGTGATTAAAGATATATTAGAGAAATAAAATATTTCAAGAGTATTAAGAAATGAGTTATTTAAAAAAGTATATGATCACACTTATGAAGACTGTTTCTTTAAAGATGATCAGTTATTAGATACCAAATTTTAATAGCTTATGGATGTATTTATCTCAATCTTTATTATGTGTCTCCATTTTGGCTTAATAGCCAAAATTATAAAAGAGTGCAAAAATAATACATTAATAGTTTATCGACTATAAAAACAAAGTTTGTATCATGCTTGAAGCTACAATGTATTAATTGTGGTTGCGGAATTTCATTTCAGTACTAGGAGTTGTCGACACTATTATCAAGTCCCTGAAATATAATGATGACGCTGCATTTTTTTATAAAGAATTCATAGGTATTCTAAGAAAGTTAAGCACATTAAATTAAAACATGTATCTGTCAAAGAATAAGTTCAGAAACAATTGGTCACTTAAACACATAAGTATGAGTATTTATATAGAAAATTCACTTACTAAAGGACTACCATCGACGACATTGCTAAACATGTTGAACGGATGAATCTCAAGTGTAGTCATTAAAAATAATGAGATTGTGGATTATTTAGTGTTTATTTAGTTGAAAATATGATTGTGCACCTTATGATAATTATAGATCAAGTGGGAGAATGTTAGAATTATCTATATACTATTCTAAAATGCACTACAGACATTTACTTTGACTCGTCACCCAAACTACCCACATGGCCTTTTTTTTCAAACCCCTCTTCAATCACACGACCTTTTGTTTACTCCAACCGTCTCTCCTCTAAACATTACCCTTCTCTCTATATATAGATATAATAATGGAAACCAAAGGAAAGAAGCTTCCACCACCCAATCACTAGAATAGTGCTTTTGAGGAAAACCCAAAACACATTCAACACAGCCAACTAACAAATACAGTAAGTGAAACAGTGCTGGACCGACAATGATCCAAATAGAAAAAAGATCAAGCAATACACAAATCAACCAAACAATGAATCAACATGAAGTACACCCAAATAAAAACGATCTTATGTCTTGTAATTTTTTATTACATGCATGTGAATTGATGAATGTGATCGAAATGGTATTTTGTATAAGATATTTTTGGACCATTATTGAAAACCTCTTTATAGACCTTTTAGGATGATTTGTTAATATTATGGTACATATAAGCAATCATGGTCTTTAATAAGTATGTGGGTGACATTACTCGCATTAATAGTTTGTTTGATTAAGATATTTATTAAAAACTATTTAAGAACGACTCAAATATTATTGGACGCCTTAAGATAATTATGGATCAAGTGGGAGGATGTCAGAATTATCCATATACTATTATAAAGTACACTACATACCTTTACTCTTACTAGTCACCCAACCTATCCATGTGGCCTATTTTTCCTCACCCCTCTTCAATCACACGACCTTTTGTTTACTCCAACTATATCTCTTCTAAACATTACCCTTCCCTCTCTATATAGATATAATAATGGAAACCAAAGGAGATAATCTTACACCAGAATAACACTTTTGAGGAAAACCCAGAACACATCCAACACGACCAACCAACAAATGCAGCAGGCGAAACATTACAGGACCGACAACGATCCAAATAGAAAAAAGTTCAAGCAATGCATAAATCAACCAAATGACGAATCCGACATGAAGTACACCCAAATAAAAATGATCTTCGGTCGGCAAACCCCAATAAGGGGATAAGTACGAGAGGACTTAACTGGGTATCAAACGAAGTGGCTTAATCTTGGCAAAAAAGAAGTCCCACAAAGATTCCGACCCCAACCTCAAAAAAGAACGCCTCCCAAAATAGCCTGACCTCAAGTGCACCGAAGGAGATATCGATTGTGAAAGGGAAGGGCTCAATCCATAAGTACTGGGTGGATAAATCACAGTCAAGACGGAAGAATAAGGGATGAGGGCAACGGGAAAATGGGTGTAGACACAACCCCTATAGAGCTTCCCAAAAGGGGCTCATTACTGCATTATCCAAGTCCTAAATTGAGATGTTGGATATTCACAATTATATTCAAACATTTTATCTTGTGGAATTTTCCTTACAACTATGTTTGTACAATGCAAATGTGGGAATGTCTTATACAGAAGGCCAAAGATTGGGGCTTGGATGTTGTTGACACTTATCTATTTTTCGAACGTTCATGAACCTTCACCTGACAAAGTATTTTATTTTGCTTTCTCTTTGTATTATTTTGTCACCTGTATCTTTAATTGGTGAGTTTTAATTTGTGAGTTATAGTATAACTTTGATGGCAGATATGATTTGGTCAGATTTGTTAAGATGGTTCAAAAAGTAGGGCTCTATATGCATCTTCATTTTGAGCCTTTTGAATTGGGTCTTGTGTTTATGCAGAGTGGAGTTTTGGGTAGTAACTATTGTTCTTATGTCATTTAGAGAAATTGCTTATAGTAGAGTTTTTTGTTCTTAAAGTTTAATTTTGGGTTTGGATCATTTTCGTCATAAGGGGTTTCCTATTTGGTTGATCTTTGTGTCGGACATCGACTTTAGAACATACAATGAGCATTTCAAGGTAACAATTTATTATTATTTTGAAGTCGTAGATTACTCACTTGGAGTACATTTAGCTATATAAAAAAATAAAAAAACATGTATTTTGTGAAGGAACTGCATGGAATATGATTATATCTTTAGGAAAAAATAATAATTAGTAGACAAATATATTTAAGTGTTTTTATTGTTACATTAATTTGTTCCTGGCGTAACAGGTGGCAATGCAGAAGTTCACCTAGAAAATTGTACAGATAATAAAGATTGAGAAGTTGTATGAGTGTCAAGGTAGCCATATCATCATCTCCCCCAAATGGCTGATGGATGTTTGGTTATTAGGCTTAATATGATTTGTAATTTGTTAGATGTCATGCTTTATGACGCCCAAAATTTATAGGGGTTTTTATCAACTATGCTAGTAATTTTTAATTGGAATTTTTATAAATGGTGGAAAATAGGATCAAGAAATATTATATGTAGATTTATGGCGTAGCATCCTTATAATACCGTTAATATGATAGTATTAAAGATTAATTATAAGTTTTAATGTTCTTTGTTTTCCAAGAGTGAGGGGCAATTAATTGTTAAATACCCCATCTTCTGTTTTAAATGAGTGATTTTATTCATTTCACATTGTATTTCCATTTTATCAGTTTTAATCTTAAGGTTCTAGATTTGGGTTGGTGTCTTCGAATTTTAAGATTTGGAGAAAAATTCTGAGTTGGTGAAAACACTATTTTAATTTAGTCAAAGGTGAATAAAATTATTTTTCGCCAATATCTATTTCATTTATAGTATTAATGAATGAAAATACTTTTATACCTTTATATTTTACCAGATTGTTTTCGAGCATTTGTATAAAAGTATTCTATAATCACCCATGCATCGCGCGCGTTAACACCAAGCTTGAAATATTAATTTTTCATAATGTGTTTCATAATTAAATTGATATTAAGAGTCGGTTTAGTTAATGAAATGATACTCCAAATACTAAGAGTAAAAAAGACTATTAGGTATCTACCTTGATGGGCGGTTCATATTGACTTTTGGAGATCTCTTCCTACCTATAAATAAGTGACTGATACCCATCAATTAGACACTACAAATTACAACATCTATTCAATTATTAGGTCAAGAGAGAGAAACACTGAAACTCCAATCATATAAATGATAATTACTGATTCATATGGACTATAACACTAGAAACTTCAATGATAAAAAAGATGATTTCATATTCAAGTGGAGGATAATATTTCCAACTTATTCCTCTCAAACAAACTTGGATTAAGGTATGACTCATGATATTTTACTTCTAAATATGATCAAATTATGATTTTTTATCTCTTAAGTTTACACAATATGTGATAACCGTGTTGATCTAAGATCCTAACGTTAAATATATAATACATGACATTTTGTACGACTAAAAATAAATAACATGTATAACTGGATATTCATGTGTTAAATTTATAGATCCGTATAAAATTGTTAAATGCATGTTCTTTTAATTGTGTTTACATCATTTGCAACCAATTTTAATGACCGTGACAACTTTTGTAAATATGCCAATGGCTTTAAGAAGACAAGAATAGAAGATGGATTGACAAAAGTAGCATAACTTTGAATGTTTGGAATATATTCTAAAAGTATTAAACTACTTCCTGCTGAGAAAAGAAAAATTAGAATCTTCGAAAATTAATTTAAATGAGAATTAAGAGGGATAATAATAAATTCCAAAAGATGGAAATCCCATAACCCATGTTGTGATCCTTTTAAATAAAATAAATTAATGAGAATTGAAAGATGAACTGTTACTATACCTCCTTGGTGCCAGAATGCCAACAGCTGGGCCATAGCCATTGAATTGAGAAGATTGAAGAGCATTGACAATAGTAGAGGTGTGTTTCGACCGGATCGAATCGGAATAAGGGTGTTCAGAAAATTTTCCAAAATTTTTGGAATTTCAAAATTCTTTCCAAAATTGAAAAAATAAATTTTGGAAAATCATTTTTTTCCAAGTTGGCTGATTCGGAATTTTTGGATATTTATTATTCGAAAAAATCTCGTAAAGATTGGAATTATCAGTTTTATCATTTCGGATAATATCGAAAATATCATTAAATTTCTATACTAACTATATTAACAACTATTACATTTAGGCATTTACTTTGTCACTTTATTAACCATTAACTGTAAGTCATGTGATATAAGCATTAAATCACAAGAAAGTGGCAAAACAGAGGTAAATATCAGGAAAGGTAGTGATAAACGGCCCACAATTGTGATAAATGGAACAAAAACTAACATATCATCTTCAAAACAGGGATATGATTTTTTTAAAGCCAATGCCATAACTTTGCGACAAGGTGGACTTCAAAATGCCAAAAAATTGAGAACCCAAAAAATCTTCAAAACGCAGAAACAAAAACAATAAGAAGAAGTCATGACGTGTGTGCACCGCCTAAGGTTTATGAACATACCTGAAGTTTTGGTGAGGTGTGTGTGATGGCCATGAGTGTGCCTCATAAGGTGTGCGCGCTGCATGAGGTGTTTGCTGATGGTTGTGAGTGCACCGCAGCGCCGCCTGAGTTAGTGAGAATAGAGGGGAACTTAGAGTGTGAGAGAGAAGAAACTAGTTTAGTGTTGTTTGTTTATGAAATTGGGATTTAGGTTAAGAGTAATGTGTATAAAGGTATTATATCTATGGTGCAAATTGAGGGTTGAGATTGTTTTAAATGGAGGGTGTAATTACACTAATAAAAAAAATGTAAAAATGTTAGTAAAACTAATAACTAAATAAATGATTAAATATATAAAAATATTATTATTTCGGAAAATATTTTGGATAAATAGGATCGGCGTGATATCGGAATTTCCGTATCGGAAATTAGGATAATTAAATATGATTTCCAATTCAATTCCAGTTTATTTTGAAAAATTCAAAAATCAAAAAATTTGGAAATCGAAAAATTAAAAATGATGCCAAAGTCCAAAAATTACGGATCGAAAATTGAAAAAATTGGAAGTTCGGAAATAATTAACACCCCTAGACAATAGCATCTTCCGCAACAGAAGTTGTCTAAAAACATGCAAATGCAGAGGGGTCTCCATGTCCTAGATTAACTATTTCCCTATCATCTTTTCCATTGAGGTCTCCCATCACCCTAAACATGGCATCTCTAACAGTGAATGCGGTGCACTTGGACGATGCTTCTTCTATCCCTTGGAAAACCCATTTGTTAGAACCGTTCTCCATTTTCCCCCTCTTGATTAATGCACTCACTCACTCACTCTGACTTATTTTCATCACCTGCATATGTTAGGTAACACGTTGTCTATATCTATAACCGTTTCATGCTTTCTATCAACTTACTCTAGCATACCAACAAAACTTCATGTTTGTCCTCGTGCTCTAGTATTACGTGGCTGTTATGAGATGATCATGTTATTGACGTAACCACAGTTCTAATGGAAACTCTAAAGGAACCACACCAATTTAGAGAGAGAAATATAACCAAGTTTTTCTCAAAAGTTCGATTCTCCAAATGAGAAAGAGGAGGGGTCTATTTATAGGATAGGGAGGTGATCACTAAAGGAGTAACTAACCAATGTGGGACTTATGCCCATCTATACAATAAGCCTAATACTCAAGTATTCAGCAAAGTCCATCCTCTAAATAGACCATTACAATATGAAATGAAATATAATAAAATGAAACATAAGAAGAAAATATGATTGACTAATAAATGGAGCCAAAAATAAAAGAGGATATAAAAAAATATCCCTCGGATTACATCATTCTCCCCGTCTTCGAAAAAATTCATCCTCGAGTGTGTGGGGGAACGTTACCAAAAGGAACCCATCCTCTATGGGTTTAGCCGCATGCCATGGAAGCCGTCCTCTACCTCGATTGAATATCGACTTGAAAAGTGGCGGAGCATTAAGGCCAAAAATATCCAGTGAGAGTATTTCACCATAAAACCATCATCATACCCAAATAAGATCAAACCCATGTCAACCGTGTGGGCAAACGGAGGGTGAAACTCCATAAATAGGTCATGATAGGGCGTGGGGGCATACATGGAGGGTGGGGTTGTGGATATAGAGTTGGTATTTTAGAGGTATGATAGATAAAAATAGGTTAGGATAGGGTGGAGACTGAAATTTTGAAGTTTGGGGGGGTATTAATGATTGGAGGAGAGTTAAAAAATGGGTGAGGAGGTGAGATAGAGGTGGTAAGTGGGTGGGAAAGGGGTAAAACCCGAGAATTAGGTGGATGGGATAATTCAGGAGTTATTCGGGTTAAAAAGGAAGAAAAAATAGGGGTTTGGGAGGCTTGGGGGCTGCCCGATTGGCCGGAGTTCTGGCAGTTCGGCTACTGGAGTTAGCGAGATGGCATGAAAATAGAGGGGTTGGGTCACCCGGGGGTGGGGATTACGGATCCGAAGTCGGATCATTGATTGGATAATATGAAAGGGGTGGGGTAAGGGCGCCAACTTCACCGGAGCCAAGGGAGAAAGGGGCGTTAAAGGTTATTTTAGGGGTATTTTCGGAGAGGTTCTTTGAGAAAATTTGTAGATCGGTTTGAGATGTGGGTGTCGGAGAAATTTGGAGGGATTTGAAAATTTTTCGGTGATCGAAAAAGTGACAGCGGCAGGGAGCAGCAGGGGGCTGGTGGCGGCAGGATGGTGGTGTAAGGTAGGTGGTGAAATATTAGTAGGTGGTGGGTAGTTAGTACAGTGGTGGAGTTAGGGTTAAGGTTTAGGTGGGAGGAAGATAAAGATGGGTCTTGGGGGGCGTTTGGGCATGGGGTTAGGGTTTTGAAAAAGTGATGACATGTGTTGGATGAGGGCGGCCATGTGTTTCTCCATGAGGAAGATCATTTCTTCTCTCATTTGTTCTTGTATTTGGATAAATCTCTCATCAATTGTTTCCTTTTGGGGAGTCATTAAAATGTGGAAAATGATTTAAATGAAAAAAAAAATTGTGGTGACACCTCACGCACAATAGGGGAGAGACACCTCACTCTGATACCAATTGACGTAACCACATGTCTAATGGCAACTCTAAAGGCACCACAACAATTTAGAGAAAGAAATATAACTAAGTTTTTACTCAAAAGTTCGATTCCACAAATGAGAAAGAGGAGGGGTTTATTTATAGGATAGGGAGGTGAGTACTAAAGGAGTAACTAACCAATGTGGAACTTTTGCCCATCTATACAATAAGCCTAATACTTAAGTATTCACCTAAAGTCCATCCTCTGAATAGACCAATACAATATGAAATGAAATAAAATAAAATGCAACTTAAGAAGAAAATATGATTAACTAATATATGGAGCCAAGAATAAAAGAGGATATTACCGAAATATCCCTCGGATTACATCAATTGTAGATAAGTGTTATTTTATTATGTTTTCACTGTCATTCTTGCATTATATGAAAAAAATATATACTTGTTGATTAAAGTTCGTACACACAAAAAACCATACAATGTTGTAACATTTTGATATAACCTACATTTTGCATAGCAATACGACAAAACAAATCATTTGTAATAAACATATTTCTTTTAATGTGTAAAAAAAATTCATATTGCTTATTTTCCAGTTGAAAATACATTATTTATTTTACAATAAGATGCTATAAAAAAGTACATAAAATTTTTCAAGGTAAAAACCCATACTTATTTGGTATCTCTAACAATTAAAATCGTTACAAATTTAAATTCAAGAGTTAGTTATTTAACATGGGTTATGAATTTTGAAATGAAATCGTGGAAATTGTAATGGGTAAAACATAAAACCGTGCATATTAACTATAAAAATTCATATAAAGTGGCCATTGTACTTATTAACGCAACTAATTTTTAATCCTGCAGGATGCATAGGTGTTTAAAAATCATTGTTAGAATTATACTGAGAAAAGTTTTAAATATTAATTAAACAAATAAATCCAAGAAGGTAGCATCTCTATTTGACACGAAAGCGAAGGTTCCTGTAGTACCACTTTTGAATCCTTGATTCACTCAGAATTTATCGCATTATAAATTAGAACACAACGACAATTTCCACATTCATCTTGTAATTGATATTAAATCCATCAAACTTATATTGTATAATTATTTTATTATGAATGAATTTAAACTTGTCACACAGAGCTAATAACATTGTATTGAAAAAAAAGATGATAAAAACATATTAATATTTAATAGTTTTAATCTTTTTGGTATATGAAGTACTTCCACATTATTGAGAGACATATATATCTATGTGAAAAAACTAAAAGCTTCACTTCCACATTTTAAAATACAATTTGTTGGTTTTGATTTCAAACACTAATGAAAGAAATATCATATAAGGATTCAATATATAGTCAAAGAGTGTTAATAACCTTATTTCCCATCATTACGGGTTTCAATCAAATGTGTGCTATGCAAATATCAAATTTGGAAGGAAAAACTAAAAATTAAATCGAAAAATCAAAATTAACCATATTACATGCGATGTTAATGTGTTCATGTAAAACAAATTAGAATTATACATACATTTTTGTACAAAATTTACCATTATTCACCTACACACACACACACACACACACACACACATACACACACACACACACACACACACAAAGAGAGAAAGGATTAGGCGTTGACTAACTTAACAGGTTTATTAACAGACCAACTCAAAATAACGTAGTTTTTTAAATAAATAAATGTATCATAAAAGAATCAACGGCTAAGGGAACGGAACCCGTGTACATGGAGTATACAAAATAACCTCTAAAAGCTGAACCGAGAAGAAAGACTCTACCAGATAACTACCACACCTACAATCCTCTATGAAGATCCTCCACAATATCTTAAAAGATAGGAATAAAAGCGACATGTTTCTACTTATACCAAATCAGGAGAGTGCTCAGAAATAGATAATGAATCCTAGAAGTCATAGTCTCTATACATTCAAAAATAGCCTCTAATAAAACCCTCAACAACTCTGGCATATGCCACGGCTTATGGTCAAGAAAACATCCCACAGGCCTCTCATCATCCTGCAATGTAAAAGAATGTAAATTATTTTCTCCTCTGCCTCTTTACATAACCAACAACGACTATCCATTATTTTTCTTCTTTTATGCAAACCCTCAATCGTCACTATGACCTGTCTTGCCGCAAATCAAACGAAAGAGAAATGTAGTTTTGAAGTGCGTTTGAGGGTGAAATTACAAGAACATCACTCAGATCACCTCAAAATACCCTAAAACTACGTTGTTCTGATGTGGCATGTTAGTGAACCGATTAAGTGGATCAGTACTAAGTATCTTTTCTCTCTCTCTCTCTCTCTCTCTCGCATATATATATATATATAGAGAGAGAGAGGAGGGTTTTTTTGTCTCCCCCAACAGACGGTTGAGATTAAATTTGATGAGTTTGGTCTTTATCAACTGGTGGCCAAGATTGAATGATGAGAGTTTGATGCACTTGAATCTGATGGCTCTACTTACACGTTGAGGAACACCGTTGGAGCGCAATAGTTATTCTCGAAAATCAGAACAAGACTGGAGATGACATATCTCTGTCACTTTGTTAACATATCTCTCTCAATTTTTAAACCATCCTGTCACTCACCCACTCTCCCTTACACAACCACTACCTCCGACTTTATCTAAAACCGTGTGTAGAAAACTTTCTCTAAAAATCTCTTTCTTTCTCACCCACCACAGTGATCCTCTTTCTTTAAAATCCTCTATTTACTTTTCTGTAGGTATGAACAAACCATGGACTGGTTATTGGTTTTCAGTATTTTATTTATGGAGAGATATTGCGCACATTTTTGTAGAGAGAGTTTTCTTATACATTTTCTCACTCATTTTGTTTCTTTTCAAGTATCATTTATGGAGAGAAGAGAGTTTTCTTACATCAAGTGGAAACGGACAGTGTTTTTTCATACATGTTCGTACCAAACATGACAATAATGAGGGGTTTTTAGATCCACACTATTAATGTCAGGACTGCATCAAACTGGACATCTCACTCCGCTATTTTTTTTACAACTGACCAAGTTTCTCTTGCAAATCGACATCAGGTATATTATTTATAGCAAGCCTTTTTTTATTTGTAGTTTTTTGTTTTTGCATCTTCTTTTTGGAGTTACGAATTTTAGTTATGTTGGATTTTTTCAGATCTGAGTTCTACTATATATGAATGGTATGTTCTTTTTGGAATTACAACCCCTGTTGGATTTTTGTTAAGGAGGGTTTCTGTTGGGTTTACACGGAGACATGAACTGGGTAGAACTGGGTTTACACGAAGACATGAACTGTGTTTTTTATGGTTGAACTCTGTATTTTAATGGTTGACTCTATGGATTAAGTCACTATGTTTTTTTTCAAGGTGGGGCAACGATTCAAACTCACACATATTTGGAAAGGTATAGCACGAAGGTCTGACAACCCTCCACACAGAGACCACATCCACTGTTCGTGCATTTAGATCTGGTGTGTTCTTGAACAACTTTAACTAATACCTATTTTTTTATTTTATTGTTTTATTATTTATCTGAAAACCTTATTTTATATATAAGAATACAGATTTAAAATTTGTCATCTATCCCTCTTCATTTTTATATAGATTGAAGTTTTAGAATACCTTTTATTGCAAGACTGGGATTTGAGGGTCTTTACTGTTCTGGCCTAGAAAAACAAACACGAGGCGCTGGAGTTAGTGGTGGTTGTCTTATGTTGGGATTCAGGTATGAATTGGTTTCATTAATATTAACAATTTCTTTTTCTTTATTTAGTAGGTTTCGATTATCTTTTTGGTTTCTTTGTTATGGAGAAGTTTGTTTCGTTGGCATACTGATCTCACAACATCAGGTATGAATTGGTTTCATATTAACTTTTGGCTTTTGAAATCAAGGATTTTTAGTTTATTTTTTAAAATTTTTGTTGTTATCAACTATTTTAGGGCTCTGAGATTTGGGTTTAATACTTTGATATAGGGTGTTAATTTTTTTGTTTTCATACCACTTGAGTTTCAAACTCAGTAGATTTTAGTGTATGTTTGTTGGTTTCTTTAGGAGTTTATTATCACTGTTTAAATAATGGATTTTTATTGCTTTGATATTTCCCTTTTCTTGGAACATCAAATCAGTGAGTTTTTCAATTTCCTTATATCTATCACGCACACACACAAATCATAACTCTGGTATTGTTATTTTTCATTTTATTATCATTTTGTCAGGTGTTGGTAGGCCGACCGGAGCAAGTTTAGATGATTTGTAAGTGTGGCGTCCATTTGGTATATGATAATGACAATGTTCCAAAATAGTTTTTAATCAAAATGAGAAACATATATCAGACTTAATTCTCAGTGAGTGCTAATAATCTCTCTTATAGTTGGATCATGATTAGTCTTGGGGTTTGATGCAATATAATTAGATGTTCTTTGGATATATGTGTCCCTATTCAAAACTTTGATGTCTCATTTATATGAAAAGATTAACAGGAAGAAAGGGTTGGCAACATCGGCCAAAGATTATTAGATTTCAATATGTTTTAAAATATTTGTTAGCAAGACCCATTTTTATTGTTCTATGTATGACTTTCACCTAAATGAAACATCATTTATCTCTGAATATAATTTTGGATTTTAATATTACTATTTAGCTATTTTCAAATATAACTTTTGAGCTTTTTTCATATAGTAAAGGTTGTAGTAATAGATATACTGGTACTTCCATCAAGGAATTTGTGGTGTGTGAAGGTTGGGGTGTTGTGTGAATATATATTGGTTTGGTTTAAGGACTTACATTTTCTGCCATTAAGGACTTATATTTACTGTCCAAAGTAAGCTATTGGTAATTTTCGCACAAAAATAACCAATAAGATTAAACATTCAAAGAAAATCATTTTCTTATTTTATTTGAATAATATAAGATTTTAGATTTGTAATAAATAGACGATTCCAATAACATTAAACAAATTTATCACCGTACCATCGGTACGAGTACAAAATATTACGGGAATAAATTTATCATTGTGCCATCGGCACGAGTACAAAATATCACTGGAATAAATTCATCATCGTGCCATCGGCATGGGTACACCCTAGTATATCTATATAATAAAGTAGGAAACTTATGTAGGTCATAAGTTTGATTGATGATGTCATCAATATGAATTTTTCCAACAATACCTCTTTTGCCCCTCAAATCTTTAGTTTCCCCCTCTTTTTTTACTTACTAAATTGACACTTCAATTCAAATTTGAGGGTAATTTGGTCAAAATCAATTGATTTGTCCACTATCTCATTTCTTGCACAAATCTCTCCTCACCCGTTCTCTCATCAGCAACCCCCCAAAATCCACTCCTTATTCTCTTCCTCTCAATTCTCTATCCCCCTTTCAACACAAACCCTCTCGAAAGAAACCCTAGTCGCTGCCACCTTCTGCCGCTGTCGCCGTCCCACTGCCCTAAACCCTAGCCGTCGTCTCACTACCTATACCTCCCTCTTTAATTCGTCTACAGTCAATCATAAGCCTATTTTTGTTACAAGTTTTTGATGAGTTTCATGTATAATAGAAATATAAGTATATGTCTTTTGTTTTATTGAAAGTGGTGTTTAGTATATTTGATTTGGTTTTGGAATCTGAGATACGTTTGGTGTCGATGTTTACAGATCTAATGCGTTTTACCTGAAGCTATCAGGTACGGTATCTCATGTGCTTGGTTAAGATCTCAAGTGTTGGGTTCTCAAGTTTTTGTTGATTTAGAAAGTGTTTCATTTCTCTTGGGTATTTTGGACTGTATAGATTTTTGGGATTTTACTTTCAAGTCGTTGGATTTTAGGTCTTTTCATTTGTATTTTTCTATTTGGATTGGGATGTTTGGAGCTAAGATTTTTGATGTTGCCATGCTCACATGCTTTTTTAATTCAACTTTCTGGAAGGAGGTCTACCAATTCAAGTTTGTACAATTTTTGGGGGGAATTGATTTCACTAAAGAGGATGCCGAGGCATTACTCAAGGTTAGTGGGTTTTGGTTTCTAAGATACATTTATTAAGATTATAATGTTTATTTATGTTGATATTTTTGGTTCAGGAAAAATCTGACCAAATGATGGAGTATGTAAAAAGGCTTAGGCTTTGCATCAAATGATTTCATAAACTTGAAGGGAACTACCATTTAGAGGAAGAGAAGTTGAAAACTAAGAGGAAATGCAATGATATGGGTATAATTGGTTTATTTATTTTTGCTTGGTTTTTAAGAGAATTGAAATTGTTCATAGGAAATGCAATGATATGTATAATTGGTTTATCAGTAGCAATGATTTAGCAGAGGGTGACTATGGCATATATCATCAATATGATCGATACGTATCCTTTAATGTGTCCAGGCACTTGCATTCATGTACTTACTACTAAACTGATATTAATATGTAGCATATGCTTCTTTTTCTCATTATTTTAAAGAATTTCACTTGCATTTTTTGAGGAAATTGGGAAAATATTGAAGTTTGATGTGTGATGAGTAAAAAGAAGAAAAAAATGAATAATTAGATCTTTTGAGATAGTACTTTGTCATCAGATCTATATTTGTTTGAATATGATTGTGTGACTCGATTAAGTTGCATATACACTATATTTACTATTTTAAGAGGATGATTGCACATTTCCCATTGGGTTGTCATGTTAGGGTTTGCAAGAATTCATAGTTTTAGGATGCTAAAAAATCAATAATTTGTTATACAACCTTGAGTTGGTTTTTTACATTTTTCCTTTATTGTTAAAGTCCCTATTTAGTATAATATTGACTTGATTATTTTTGTTATACTTAATATGAATTTTCGTATAATGGCATACTAATTGAGGATTGCATTGTGGTGAGCCCCAATTGAAAAATCTTTGACCCCCCCTCCAATCTGGGAAATTGGCCGAAGCTTGATATGTCAACCGTGAGTTACAAGCAGCAGAGCTCAACTAATGCTAACACAAATAATTTCAGCTCATGTATATGGATGCATAGAAAAGAATTATGTCTTTGACATAAAATTACTCTTCTTCGCATTTAATTGCATATGGTCTTCTCCCCTGTTTTATGCATCTTCTCTATTACCGTTATTGCTCATTCAAGTTGTATGACTAAAACGATGAGGTTTATTATATTTAACTCCGCGTAATGTTTTGAATTATTTTTCTAGGTGATCATCTATAAGCAGTTTAATCTCTTGCTTGGATCGGCCCCAAAGTTAAAGGCTAATTGCATATTGGTATTTAATCTCAATATGTATGGTTGTCATACACCTTACTTGAGGATATTTTTTTATCAACATGAACAGTTAATTTTCAAAGTTCCATTCGCTACCCAAATAATATTCTTTTTTGTTATACAAGGTGATATTTTTGGTCATTATAGATTATATTATTTTGTGTTTTTGGGTGAACTAAGGTGGGATAGGCAGTGCTTGGGTGGAGGGTGGCATAACAAGTAGGAGGTCAGGCGAGTAACAGGTAGGAAGGTTAGATGAGTGTGCTGCTTGAACCTTTTCTTTTCTCCTATTTTACACGCATTTATGATGTTACTAAGATTCAAATTTGCATTCCAAATCAACTTTTAACTGTTATTCCAGTTTTTTATTTTATTTTGCTACATCTTTTATAAAAGTTGAAGTGTTATGATGTTTGTGTGACATGTTTGTTTCTGTATATGGTTTTGGCTGACGGATCTTGATCTAGGTGAACACCCGATGAGTATTCTGTTTTAAAAGTAGTTAGTATTTTTTTTGGCTTTCGCAACATCATTGTTCATGGTTGTTAACCATTTTGTTGGTCATTTCCTTACTTTTATGGTGTTTTTTATATTTTGACAAAATGCATAGTTAGTAAAGTAGTTGAATTAAATTTATGTAGTTATTTACACTGAGATTACACAACTTTATAGTTATTTACTTACATTCAGCTTATAGGCATGAATGCAATTTAGTCTGTGGGAAAGGTGTAGTTATTTGCGCTAAAATTATTGAACACGATCGACACGACCGTGGGAAAGGTGTTATTAATGGACATCAACTGTGAGTAGGCCACCAGAAGTCAACCTTGGTTAGAGATAACAGAACTTCCAGGACTCATAGTTGCACTGGGACAGTAACCGACAACTGGGGAGATATATGAACCAAAACTAGATTGAATGTCAAAATGGGTTGGGTTGTTGCATTTGTTACTAGATTGTATAACGATTGAAGAGATATTTTAGCCCCTTATGTAGCTATAGTTGTAGGTAGATATACATTCTCAATTGAAGGTTGCAGAGGGAACCCATTGTGGCCTAAGAATTGGTGATCATTTTGGGGCAAATAAACTTGGGGGAAAGGAAACGGATGTGGTTATATAGCTGTACTGATATGTGTGAATCCTGTCTTAACATTGACTATTATCTCTTTCTAACATTTTCATTTCTTTTTTCCAGTTAAATATCAAACAATATGGGCTTGGTGATATTTTTTGGTCTGTTTTATATATCTATTTTATTGATGTTGTATTGTTTACAAAATACAAAAACAGTTTTATCCAAAGCTGTTTTGGTCTATTTTAAAAATATGAAATACAAAGATACAAAAATAGTTTTATACACGTCCTAAAAGGAAATCTCTTACTCACATATTTTCTCTTACTCTCATATTTTTTCAATCTACAGTCCTAAAAGAAACCTCAGACGATTGAGAAGAAGCTCGAGTGCAAGCTTCAGGAGTTGTGTCATGAGTGCGTCAAGAAGGTCAAAATTACAAGAGATGTCATCTCTAACACCGGGTATGTAGTTCTTCTTCTTTCATTTGGTAATGTACATCAGATTGTAGCATATTATTTTTATTTCTCTCTCTCTCTCTTTGCTGTTGGGTTATGCCTGTTTGAACATTTTTTGGAGTGGATTTTGAGTCGATTAGCGTCGTGCCTTTAGGCACGGGCATTTACTCATCATATACTCCAACAGTACTGTTTAGGTAGGCTTTTAGAATTTATATAATTCATAATCGTAAGCCTTTGAAGTTATTCTTATTTTGTTTTGCATTATTCATTTGGTCAGCTTTCATTCATGCGATGTATGCATTTGATAAACATGCGATGCATATATTTTCTAAACATGTGAAGTAATAATGTACCAGCAGTTAAATGGTGTCAAGTGGTAATAGAAAACAGTGATTCAATCATATTTGGTAGCCTTTAATGTATAGGATACTTAAAAATTATTCCCTTTTTGTTCATGTTAGGAACTGGATAGCTAAAGCTACAAGACAATGGCAACATCGAACATTAAGTTGTATCTGTGTTCTTCCTCCGGTCTAATGTAAGTTGAACCTTCAAGTTGTTGTCATTTTATTCTTTTATTCTTTCTCACTTTTTATTTTATGAGTAATGCCCAGGTCACCAGACACATCAGAGAATGATAATATGGATGCTAATCAACTTTTGTTAGAGCCTTCTGATCTGACAAATATTCTTTTTTATAAAGGCATGAATACAAGTAATGAGATATAGAGATTAATCCATTTTTTAGTGTGATTATATTTTTCTTAGATATGCATCACATTTTTCTTAGATATGCCTAAAGTTAAGTAGGTGTTAAGAAGCAAGTGTTTGAAGCATTGCGTAGTTTCGAGAAATGGAGAGGGGTGTCTCATTAATCACTGTTTGACATTTTTGAACCGTTTTAGAAATATGATTTCAACAATTTTCAACGTGAATCCATTTCTTTGGGATGCATACTCAAGTAGGAAGGTTCAATCACACCTAGAGCACCATGTTTATTCAAATAGATTATTGGTGTAGATCTCCATAGTTACTGCTCCAAGTTGGATAGAGTTAATATTTGAAGTCAATTGCTTAAGAGTTTGTGGTTATACATATTTCAGGGTCTACTAGAGGTTGAGATTGATACATCGAATCATTTTTTATTTTGGATATGGTGGTGAGGTAACATTTGGGATTAACCACCACTCTTTCCCTGTACAAAAGTGTTAAAAAAAGTGTAAATGCTATCAAAGCGATAATACGCTCATCTTTGGTATTATATTTTGGTTATGTTCCAACGGTTTGTTTGTTTTTCAGGGGCGAGTGCGGTATATGGATTCTTTGCTTCAGCTTGCAGTTTACCATTTGATTATGTGAAAACTCAAATACAAAGGATGCAGCCTGGTGTCGAGGGTAGATATCCCTACGCAGGTTCTTTGATATTCCACACCCACCCACCCACACACACACACACACACACATATATATATATATATATATATATATATGAGTAGTTTTTGAGTTGTTGTTTTTTTGTGCGACACAAGTTTCTATTATCTGAGGCTTTGGTTCTCCATTTCTTTGTTGTGGTTGTCTATGGCGTTGACAGCTTATCAATTCCATATCCATCATATAAACGAGCATGGCTAGGGGCTAGATTGATTTTGGGGCGTATTATAATAAAATCTATTGATTTTATTTTATTTTTCCCTGTAGTATATTTACAAATGTTGACACGTATGCTATTTTGTCCATTGCAGGGTGCGTCCGGAATCATTTTGCCTATTATAAAGTCTGAAGGAGTTAGACAAATGTTCTTCCCTATAACTGTCCCAAAATATCCTATTATATAAGTAGAGGAAAGTATTTCTTTTTATGAAGATAAAGAATTGTTATCTTATCTTTATTTTTTACTCTTATGTAGGATGACTAAGGTTTGTATTTGCAATTAGATGGTGAGCTCGTTTGGGATACAACTCATCTACAGAATTGAGTTTGCGCATTACAAGCTAATATTATTTATTGATGTATTTTTATTTTCTTCATGAATTGATTAAATTGATTATTGTTTTATTTCTTTATTTATTTATTGATGAATCGATTAAGTTGGGTGGATAGTATAATAAACAAAGGGAATTCTGCCCGAATTTTCTAAATATTTTAGACATTTGTTTTGGAAAAAAATTGTATGATTTAAATTTACACGATTCTATACTTTAAAATTTTACACTTTTAATATATAAATCTTTTATTGTTTACATTAGACACGATTTTATACTCTTCAAAATTATCAGCGTGCCTTCAGGCACGGGTATACCCTAGTTATATATATATATAAGAACTCAAGAAAGAGAAGCATAATTAAAATTCTCTATACTCGTCTTAAGGTTTAGATCATCCCCACGGTCGTATACGACCAAATTAAAGGGTAATACTAAAAATCGTCTCGACATATTAAAATATTTATCTCGTATTACAATAATTTAATTTTAAGATATATGGAAATAGAAAAAGAAGGCATATTTTTTTTATAAGTAAATGAATCTCAAGAACCAACCGCCAATGGGGCATGACTCGTATACCAGGAGTATACAAAACCAACTACACATATCAAATCAAAAGTGAAAAAACCTACTAGTCAACAACCTCTCTTACAAACCTCTATGGAGATCCAGTACAAACTCTAGAAAGTTAGGAATAAAGACAACATGATTCTCCTTATACCAATTCAGGTGGGTGCTAAAAAATATATGATGAATCCTAGAGGGCGCAGTCTCAATCCATTCGAAAAAGCTCGCATTCGTCTTCTGCCATATAGTCTAAAAGATACAGTGTGGGACCTTCCTCCAGACTTTGATGTCCCTATGCCACCCTTTAGGGGGTGCAAGACTCTAAAACTACCCTCACCGATTCAGTCATCATCCATGTCACCTGACTAAGCGACATGAAAACATCCCACATGTATCGCATTATCCTGCAATGTAAAAGTATGCGATTTTTAAGATCCTCAGTGACTAGCCAATCTACATCTTCTCTTATGCAAACCCTTAGACGTTAAAATGGCTTGTCTTATCACTGTCCAAATGAAGAACTTCACTTTTGGGGGTGCTTTAACCTTCTATATTTGCTTCCATTGAAAAAAGCACTTTGGCTCCCACTATCCCTCAAAATGGAGTAATAACCTCTCATTGTAAACTCCCCTTTTATGTTAGCCTTCAATCGCATGACATCCTCCTCAATAGACAATCATGGAGCCGACCCTAACCAGTCAAAAAAGCATCCGTCTCCTTGAGCTCACAATCCCAAAGCCTTCTCCTGAGCCGAGGGTTCCACACCACCGTTCATCAATAAATGACATTTATCAGCTATCAATCCATTTTGGTTCCCTCCTAGGCTGAACATACTGGAAACTTATCCTGCAACGATATGTTCTTGCCCCATATGTCTTTCCAAAACATGATCATATCTCCTCTCCCTAATTGAAACATTATAAACCTGAAGAAGTCTTCCCACTCCTTAGAAAAGTGCTTCCATAATCCCATACCATGAGTATACCTCCCCACTCAAGCCCCCATCTTAGATGCGCATTCCCCTCGCTAATATGCCTCTCCTCCATAACTTGATCTCCTCTTTCGAGAATCTCCACAACCACGAGACAAATAAAGCTTTGTTAAAAATATCAAGGTTCTTAACTCCTTATCCCCTTCCTCAAAAGGTTTACATACATCATCCCACCCCGCCAGACTATGTTTAAATTTATCCTCATTGCCTCTTTATAAAGAGTCTCTTATTAACTTTTCCATTTTCTTCTGAACAGCACACGAAAGTGGCAAGATAGACAAGTAGTAGGTGGTCAGACTAGACAATGTACTTTTAATCAACGCTAACCTCTCATCTTTAGATAAATAACCATTATTCCACCCTTCTAACCTCCTGTTCATTCTCTCCAAAAGAGGATCCCAGGTCGTTTTAGATTTATACGTAGCCCTAAGTGGAAGACTAAGATAAATAAAGGGGAAAGAGATAATCCTTCAGTCCAAAGTACCACCTAGGACCTCCACATTCTCTCCACCCCCAATCATAATCATCTCATACTTTCCCACATTTACATGTAGCCCTAACACCGCCTTGAAGAAAATGAGGATCATTCTCAAAAACCGCACATGTCCCCCTTACCTTATAGAAGACAATTGTGTCATTGATAAATAGAAGGTGGGAAACCACCACTGCATTTACGCCCAGCTTCCGGATTACAAAACCGTTGATCCACCCCACCTCAGCCACATGGCCTAACATCCGGCTAAAAACCTCCATCACCAATATAAATTGAAACAAAGATAACAATTCTTCTTCCCGCAAGCCACAAAAGATGGGAAAGAATCCCTTGGGTACCCATTATTTAAAACAGAGAACCTAACCGTGGAAATGAACCTTTTAATCCACCAACACCACCTATCTCTAAACCCTATCCTCCTTAAAAAGAACAAGAGAAACTTCCAGTTTACATGATCAAGTGCCTTCTCGATGTCAAGTTTACAGGCAATACCAGGAACCCCACTTCTGATCCTACACGCCACACACTCAATTGCCACCCAAACTGCATTGAGGATTTGCTGCTTCCACCCAAAGAAAGTGCTTTATGATTAAAAATAAGGAGGCGATCACTTTTCTAAGACTAACTTCCAAAACTTTGGCAAAGAACTTATAAACACTCCCGATAAGACTAATACGTCTAATGTCCCTAAAAATAAAAGATCCCTCTCCCTATGAGACCAAGGTAATGAATGATGCATTCAAGCTTCTCAGGAAGTAGCCTATATCATGGAACTCGTGGAAGAAGTCTGTTACATTAAACCAACATTGTTAGAATAATTCCATTGTGTAACCGTTAGGTCCCGTAGTCTTATCTTCGCTCATTAAGCCTAAAACATGCGTAATTCCACCTCGGTGAACAATCCCTTTAATCTCTCTGCTTCAGCTGTCAAAATTCTCCCCAACTAAGCCCCATCTAAACAAGGACACCATTCCTCATCTTATCTAAAAAGGTCTTCATAAAACTAAGAGATGGCCCCCTCACCTTCCCTGGTTCATCATACTCTACCCATCCACTGCGATCTTCCTGATATGATTAAAGCGATGGTGAGAGTTAGCCACTTTATGAAAGAACTTAATATTCTTATCATCCTCCCTTAGATAAAGTGACCTGACATTTTCCTCGAACCTATATCCTATTGAATATGCCTTCTCTCAGTCTCGTCCTTTCTTGCCTCTGTAACCCTCTTCTTATCAGTAGAGAGACCAAGTCTCCCTTCCTGCTCATCTAATTACCTAACTTCCTCTATAAATCTCGAGGTGGTCCCTCTTACATTTTTTAAAACCTCTTTATTCCAATGTTTGATATCATACTTGAGAAGGTCCGACTTGGATGTTAGTTTAAAGCTTGCATTATCCTTTACCATATAACTCATCCAACATTCCTGACTGTATCCACGAAGTCCACCTCTCTGAGGCACATATTTTCTAATCTGAATGGGGTCATACCTTCTCTCCACCCCCTCTCACTCTAAAAAAATAAGGCAATGATCTAATGTGACCCTTTGCAAGTATGATTGGATCTCCCCTGGGAATTGCTCTTCCAATCCCTGAGAAATAAGGAAGTGGTCTAAGCAAGACAAAGATGGGGTATCTCTATTTCTCAACCACATGTACATTTTGTCTTCTAGCAATAAATCCATTAACTCCATGTCATGAATAAATTCTAAAAATTCTCTCATATATCTGTTGATTCTCCCTCCCCTACCTCTATCATAAGTGAATTTGACATCATTAAAAACTACCCTAAACATTATGAAACACCTTAGACACTACTAACGCTTGCAAGCTCTTTCTATAATTCCTATCTGCTAGTGTTCTCTACCGGGTCGTAAATTCTAAAGAAGCTCTAAATAAATTTTTTGTCTACATTCTCGAGCAAAAAAGAAGAGGGCCATGTTCATGCCATTCACTCCACTAATTCAACCAAATGGGTATCCTATATATTGGTCACTCCCATCGAAGTTTCCACAACATCCATACTATTCCATTTTACCCTACGGTCTCTTGAAATAAACCTTGCTTCCTCATCATCCACCTAGCTAAGTTTAGTCTAAAACAGATAAATATTAAGACACTGTAGGCATTTAATATAATGAATGAAATAGCTCATGTTTGGTTATGAACAATTTTCTTTCAATGTTTTGTAATGACCATTATATCACTTACTGTATTATATAACCAACAAGTGGTTTATGTATTTACGTGCCAGATTACGTGAGGGGATACATTTTAAAAAGTTATGATTATATTGTTTTAGTGAATAATATATAACTAGATTAATAATCCCAAGATTCCCATAGTATAAAAGGAAAAAGATATCCTTTACAAAGAAAGATGCATTGCGCACCTTATTTTAGGGGTTATACTTTCAATATTATAAAATATAGCAAGCAAGGCATCCGAGAATTTCAAAAGTACAAGGGAATTTGTCTTTACTTAACATGTTTACCTTCACTTCTAAAGTTTATAAGAGGGTACACTTTTAAGACAAATGTCTAGCTAATAAAACATAGCGAGCAAGGCGATATAGAATTTCTAGAGAAGACTGAAAAACAATTCTTTTATAGTTCACTAGTTTATCATTATGCATAATATTTCGGGAGGATATACTTTCAAAATAAATCTCTCATAGAAAAATATAAAGAGCAATGTAACAACATATTTTCAAAGCATAAGGAAATAATATGTCTTCATTTAGCTAGTTAAAACTTGAGCAATATTTCGAGGGGATATACTTTCAAGGTAAAATCCAAAGGGTAAAATATAGCGAGCATAGTAGTATAAAAATTTCAAGTTTATCTATACTCACAATGTTTTGAGGGTATATACTTGGAAAGTTATAATTGCACAAGCTTAGAAGGCAAAATATAAGGAGCATAGAAATGAGCGCCCACACTACAAGGAAAAAAATTGAAAATCATGGAATATTACTCTTAATTTTTTCTATAAAAGTCTTGAAAATAGACAACCCCGCTGTATAAGGGAAAGACAATAATAAAATACCAATATTTGATCCATATATATATACATACACACACAAAGTTTTGCGAGCAGAAAACCTAGTGGTGCAAGGGAAAAACAGTAGAAGTGAAAGTAAACGCACAAGTTATTTCATGCCCATATTATTTACTCGAAGGCAATGAAGGGACAAATAAAATGTAGACACAAAAGATAAAAACATTTGACATTTCATTTCACAAAAAAATTTCCTGCTTAAAAGATGGGCAAGGAAGCCAAGAAGTTACGAGCGTCCGAAGGAGTGATCTCACTTGGGGAAATTAAAGTAAGATGGCGAATATGACTAGAGAGTGTATTTAAATAGGTAATACAAATTCCTTTGATATTATAGCTTGATGCACTCGTAAATTTGAGATGATGCTCGAAGATCAGATCCAAGATAAATCGATCTTTCTTACAAAACCTATCTGCATGTCACTCGTACCACATGTCCTTCATAAAAGTGATATGAGACTTCATCTCTGTAGTATCAAAGCCAGTATCCATAGACCAGACATCAAAGTTAGCCACAAAATCCTCAACAGTATTCTTATCCTTAGTCACGTTGGAGTGAGTGGCTTTAGATTCTTGCTCATCCACATCACCTGTTTATTGTTCCACGTCTTCCTGATCCTCAGAATAAAAGATGCAAAAATATAAACACACTAAGAAAATAAATGAATGAATTAGCAGATTCAAGAAAGGATAATCACTCGCATGCCGATAGGGGAGATCTCGTTGAACACTTTATTCGATCTAAGGCTCCACTAATAGGGGAAATCTCGCAGTATTGACCTGGAAGAAAACAAACGAGTTGAGAAAAGCATTCAATTATTTTCAAAGAATAGAAAAATAAATAAAATGCATGAAAGTTTAATACCTAAGGCTCTACAAACGTGGAATTGCTCATAGCTTCAATCTGAAAATAAGGAGATAGATTGAGAAGAAATTTCAATTATTTTCAATGTATAAAAAAATAAATAAAAGGTATAATAGTTTAATACTTGAGGCTCTAAAAACATGGGAGGGGTTGCCTTCAATATGAAAATAGTGAAATAGATTAAAAAGAGGATTAAACTATTTGCAAAGTATAAACAAATAAATAAAAGTATGCCAGTTTAATACCTAAACCTTAATAGGAATAGGAGTGCTCGCATCTTCAGTCTGACTGCAAAAAATAGATTAAGAAGACCATTCAATAATTTGCAAAGTTTAAGCAAACAAGTAAAAGGTATGCCAGTTTAATATCCCAGGCTCTAGAGGCAAAGGAGCGCCCGTAGTAATGACCCCAAAACAAGGAAACAAGACGAGTGACTACTTGGGGATTTTCATGGTAAAAGAGAGTAAGCATTAGGGTATGCCAATTTAATACTTGAGGCCTTATAGGAAAAAGGAGCACTCGTAGTACACACCTGAAAACACATATATTTTGCGATGACTGACTGCTCGAACATTTGCATAGTAGAAGAAAATAGATATAAAGGTATGACGGTATAAATACCCAAAACTCCACCAACATGGGAGCACTTGAATATGGTACGCGAGTGTGACACCCCGCCTAATTAAATACCGAGTGATCAGTCCTTTATTAAATTATAACCAAGGTGAACGGTTGGTTCATCCTTAGCATCACTCTCGCAAAATAACTTTTCCAATTAAACACCCTAAATAATGAAGCTAAGTGACAAAAACATTTTTAAAACATTAATTTCCAAATTTAATTCAAAACCAATGTTTAAACCTTTTCATAATCCATAGTTTAAGATCCCACAATAACAAGACGGGAAAATAATCCTAGTAATATAAGCAATCAACTAAATAATTCCAACATGAAAACTTCAAAGGAAAACATCCTGATAGTAACAATCCCAAAATATGAATATTGGAAATAGACAATCACAATCTCTGATAAAACCAACTGAGTAATGGAAAAGGTGACACATGCCCAACTAGATGAAATAAAACTAGATGTGGAATCAATAATGAGGTCATCTAATCAAGAGGCCTACAACTCCCACCTAAGCTGCAGCACGTTCTTTCCAAAGGATCATATGCAAGACGCCCCTGTGGTTGGGCACCTGTAATATTTACATATATACACAAGAGAAGAGAAAATAGGAAACGGGTCATAGCCCGATTGTAAAACAGTTTAAAAATTAGTTTAGCAAGCATTTAAAATGCTTACCGACTAATGCAACAATCATATTAGTGTGCGGCATTCTCTTCAGAAATTCTCACCTCTCTTCTAATGTGCACACCTACCGCACTATTTATCCCAACAGTTTAGCTTATCTTAAGTTACTCGCAAGGTCTCAAGCCGACAATTTCTAGTTGTTAAGAGATTTAATTTTGAAAGAAAAGTTCTCAAATAACCTCATTTAATTATAAAGTCTCTCAGTTTTGCTTCACACGTTTTCAAACACTTATACCCAAGTTGAAATAATTATTCATTTCTTACCTACCTTTAGTCACAGTAGATAGTTCCCAAATTTCGAGTTTATATATATATATATATATATATATAATCGGCACCCCACGTAAATTTATGGTGCTGGCATACTCTGCTATCAAGTCCCCGTATCACTCGTACTAAGGGAAATACTAGTTCGGAATCACTCTCGAACTGTATTAACACAAAACACATACAAATTGAGGTGAAGCATAGTTCTAAGTCACTAAGAGGTCATCACAAACCCTCACGTCTCTTAGGACCGTCTGACTATCGATCCGATAACCTTCACGAAGGATTCCTATGTTCTAGGGTACAAGTCAATATCCCCCATAAAGGTCCCATCGAGATAAGACTGTCCCAGCGCGGTAACCTCAGTGATAGCAAGTAGCGCGGGCATGATTTTTACACGTATATAGTATATACACAAACACAGTCATATATGTATACTACTATTCCCACTTTTAATTTAGATACGCCCACGACCCATACTTATGATATTTATTCTCATTGCACATTACTAGATTATCCCGTGTAACGGTTTGTCTCCTTTACTTATTTATGGGATTATTTCAACTGACTACGTAGCACTCGTGAATTCCTATTTTCCCCAAGTGAGTAGGTCCTCATTTATTTTACAACATAACTGTCTTACGAGTCTCACCCTTTAAACACATGTTCCCATTTTCTTAAGTGTAAAACACCTTTGTTAAATATTAATCTCATCTTACGTTAAGGGTTCCATTTTTTATCAAGCCCTACTGGTCTTCTTTATTTCCCAAAATATTCTAACAATAATGTCCAAGAATTTTTATTCATTTGAATTGGAACCAACTATTTAAAAAGGGGAATTTGAGTTTTCCAGGAGCGGTCGATCGATTGATGGCAGGTGCTCGATCGATCGATGCGTCGATCGATCGATGCTCCTGGGTCGATCGATCGATCAAGCATGTATGACGAAACTGCAGAATTTCCAGTTACGGGTTTCTTCTTCCAAAATCATCCAAACCAATATATTTGTCTTCCAAGCTCCCAATAATTTATACTCCAAGTGTTATATCCTCAAATAAGTGGTATTCTACGTAAGGCATGCGAATTTTCATCATGTATAATGAATTTAGAGGGGTAAAATCCATAAAAATATCAAGAACCCTAATATTTTCTTTGTTTAGTTTCTTCCCATTCTTTTACCAGATTTTATACTCCTAACTTAATGAAATTTTTTGGTTCAACCTCTGCATGTGAATATGAATTCCAGAATAAGTCTTATACCTATACATCATGCAATTTTGAGTCTCCAAACTAGGTTTTTCTTTCACAAAAACTAGTCCTAATCAACCCTAGACTAATATATTGAAGCATTAACTGAAATAGATCAAGATAGATACTTGCCTGGGATTTCTTGATTCAGATTTCTGGAAAATATTGGCCTGGTTGTGATCCTTATTGCACGATCTAACGTTTTGCGGCGACGGCGGTGCAAACGGTGGAGTTCTTGGCTTAGAACTCCTTGGGAAGCTCTTCTTCTTCCTCTCCAATGGCCGTCTATGGTTTATGGTTATTCTAACCCTAGAATATGACTCCTACCATCTGATATAACCTTAGAAAAATCGTGGGTTTCCATGCCCAAAAATATAAAATGCATAAAATGCCCTCCCGGGATGTGAATTAGGCCTTGAAACGCCCCGAGACCCAAACTAAACCCCCAGGTACATTATTTTGACTATCTTGACCCTTGTGGACACATTGACGCACTCAAAATGGCCATACGGGTGACTTATAATTTATTCACTTTTAATAGTTCAAATTTAATCCCGACACGACATAGGAGCGTCCCGATAAATTTCCAAAATTATCAATTTAGATTTTCGTGATAATTTTTTTAAATTTAATTACACCACTTACTTTACCCGTAAAGTAACTTACAACAAAATTCCAATAATTACTAACTCTTATCACGCTAGTAAGTATTTAAATTATTTTTTGAATTAATATTAAATTAATATCTCTAATTAAATTTAATAAATCGCCAAAATTAAAAGTCATAAAAATACGGGGTATTACATACTCCCCCCTAATAACGAAATTTCGTCCCGAAATTCGAAAATAAGGTATACCTGGTAAGAATAACTCTGGGTACTTTTCACGCATGTCGGCTTCACGCTCCTAAGTGGATTCCTCCATATTATGATGCTTCCACTGGACCCGTACAAGTGGGACTACTTTCTACCTCAATCTCCTTTCGCTATGATCTAGAATAGCTACTGGTCTCTCCTCATAAGAGCTATCAGGCAGTAAGTCAATCTCTTCAATCGCAATGTGGGTGTGGGCCATGTCATCCCGAATGTATCATCTCAACGACGAGATGTGGAATACATCATGAATGCGGTGTAAGTGCTCTGGTAGTCCCAATCTGTATGCTATCGGCCCAATCCTCTCGATAATGGGAAATGGTCCCACGTACCTCGGGGACAATTTCCCTTTCTTCCTAAACCTCATCACTCCTTTCATAGGAGATACATGTAGTAATACTTGGTCCCCCACATTAAATTCACAGAAGAACCGTTTTGCATCGGTGTAGCTTTTCTGCTTGTCTTGGGCTACCCGAATGCGACTCCTAATAATCTCGATCCTCGCAGAGGTTTCCTGAATCACCTTTGGTCCGAGCAACTTGTTGTCCCCCACCTCTAACCAACAAGTGGGAGAACAACAAGGCCTGCCATACAATGCCTCAAACGGAGCCATGCCAATCGTGAACTGATAAGAGTTATTATAAGCAAACTCCACCAGTGGAAGATGTGTCTCCCAACCTCCCACAAAATCAAGAACACACATGCGTACCATATCCTCCAACATATGATTGGTACGCTCTATTTGTCCATCTGTCTGTGGGTGATAAGCTGAACTCAATCTCAACTCTGTACCCATGGTCTCCTGAAAACTCTCCCAGAATTGCGACACGAAAATATTGTCTCTATCTAACACAATATTCAAGGGCACCCCATGTAGCCTAACAATCTCAGCAATGAAAAACTAAGCATACTGGTCCGTGGTATAGTCTATCCTTACTGGCAAAAAATGATCCACCTTGGTCAAATGGTCCACAATCACCTATATGGAGTCGTGGCCACGCTGTGATGTAGGCAACCCCGTAATGAAATCCATGGAAATACTCTCCCACTTCCACGTGGGTATTTCCAACGGCTGAAGCAACCCCGACGGTCTCTGGTGGTCCACTTTTACCATCTGGCAAGTACAACACTTGGACACGAATTCAGCAATGTCCTTCTTCATCCCACTTCACCAGTATTGCCACCTCATGTCCTGGTACATCTTATCTCCCCCAAGATGCACTGCAAATCGAGACCCGTGTGACTGCGTCATCACTGCATAATGTAAGTCTGCTCCTTCTGGGACCACCAATCTTCCATTAAACCTTAAACCTCCATCGAAACTAATTGAATAGGACTCGGCACCCTAGGCTAAAAGTCGTACAATTTTCTCCTGGAAAAATGAGTCTGCTGTCTGTGCCTGTATTACTCTCGTAACAATCTCGGGTGTCACCATCATGGCAGATATGAATGAAAGGGCTACCGCGTCCTGGTGACCCAACTCTTTCCACTTTGCTTTCTAGACGTCCGCTACATCGTCTACCGATCTACGGCTCAACGCATTAGCAACTACGTTGGCCTTCCCCAGATGGTACTGTATGTCGAACTGACAGTCTTTCACAAACTCTAACCACCTGCGCTGACGCATATTCAGCTCTCGCTGAGTGAACAGGTACTGCAGTGACTTGTGGTCTGCGAAAAAGCGGAATTTCTCCCCTAATATGTAGTTTCTCCATATCCTCAATGCAAAGACGACCGCTGCTAACTCTAGGTCGTGGGTGGGGTAATTCTTCTCGGGTGGCTTAAGCTTGCGAGAGGCAAAAGCTATAACCTTCTCTTCCTGCTGAAGTACTCCTCCAAGTCCCCGTAAGGAGGCGTCGGTGTAAACTAGATGCTCCATGCCCGGCTTGGGTAAAGCAAGGACTAGTGCCGAAGTCAGCTTGTCTTTCAGCTCATTGAAAACCAATTGATAAGTATCGTCCCAAACATATGGTACCCCTTGCGAGTCAGGTTCGTCAATGGACCCGCTAATCTTAGAGAACCCTCGAATGAATCTCTTGTAGTACCCGGCTAACCCCAAGAAACTACGCACTTCTGTCGGTATAGTGGGCTATCCCCACTCCCTCACCGCTGACACTTTACTCGGGTCAACCGTTATCCCCATTTCAGAAACAACATGTCCCAAGAATTGCACTTCCCATAGCCAGAATCCGCACTTCTCGTACTTAGCATACAGTTGATGCTCTCGTAGAGTCTGAAGAACCTATCTCAAGTGCTCAGCATGCTCTTCGTCAGTGTGTGAATATATCAGAATGTCATCTATGAAGATGATAACAAACTGATCCAGTAACTCTCTGAACACTCGGTTCATCAAGTCCATGAATATGGCTGGATCATTTGTGAGTCCAAATGGCATCACTCTGAACTCATAGGACCCATATCTCGTCAAGAAAGCAGTCTTCGAAACATCCTGCTCCCTAATATGTAGCTGATGGTATCCTGACCTCAAATATATCTTCAAAAATAAAGTTGCTCCCCTCAGTTGATCGAACAGATCATCGATTCGAGGCAACGGATATTTGTTCCGTATCGTGACCTTGTTCAGCTCCCGGTAGTCCACACATAGTCTCAGTGAACCATCTCTCTTTTTCACAAACAACACTGGAGCGCCCCAAGGTGAGGAACTCCTACGAATGAATTCCTGACCTAACAGCTGCTCTATTTGATCTCGTAACTCTCACATTTCCGTCGAAGCTATACGGTATGGAGCGCGTGCTATCGGTCGAGTATCCGGTAATAAATCTAAGACAAAATCTATTTCTCGATTGGGGGGGTAGGCCTGATATTTCCTGAAATACATCAGAATACTCACGAATAACTAGGATCGAGTCTAAGAGAATCACGACCTCCTTAGAGGTATCCTCCTCTATGTAATACAAATGAGTGGTAAAGCCTCCCTCTGGGCGAGGCATCGCCACTACAAACATCTCTTGTCCTGGAATGGCAAAGACAATACTCCCACCGAAACAATCTATCATGGCTCTATATGCTGCGAGCCAATCCATGCAAATGATAACGTCATGCTCATGCATATCTAAGACTAACATGTCTGCTGGTAAGATTAAGCTGCCAATCTCAACTCCCATACCCCATCATATAAAGAAAATTAACGATCCATTTCCCAGTGGTGAGTCTATGCATGTCACAGTGCTCTCTGCTGTGGCCAATAACCCTAAGGCCTTCGCAAAGTGAGTAGCTATAAAATAGTGTGTCACCCCAGTATCAAATAAAACCCAACCCATTATACCATGGATAGGAAACGTACCTTCAATCGCGGGTGTCGCCTGTGGGGTTGCTGCCTAGCGGACGTTATAGAAACGTCCGTACTGTAACTGCCCCTGCCGCACTGGAGCTGCTGGAATGGTGGGTAGAGCTGGTGCCTGAGCTGGTGCTGGGAGGGAAGATGGAAAAAGTGGCCTTTGTGGCTCATTACGGGCACCCTGCTGCTATGGGGCCCTATCTCCCTCTGGACAATCATGGCGCCTATGGCCATTTTTACCACACCCGATGCATTGGCCCCTAAAATTTCCTCCCCTTTGTCCCTGCTGATTACGACCTTAATGGCCGTTACCACCCCGCCATTGGCCCTGCTGGCCCTGCTAAAAACGCTATTGGCCCTGCTGCTGACCCTGCGATTGACGATGTTGGCCCCCCCAAATCCCTGCCTGGAGTCACCTGATCAGAACCGCTTGACAGGGTCCCCCTGATGGGAACTCTACTCATGGTGACGAGTCTGCCCCTGAGAGGTCGGTGTTCCACTAGCACCACTACCCCCTATCCTGCCCTGCTGGCTGGACTCTCCTTCTCGCTTTCTCCCCTATAGATGGAAGCGGTGATCCTGGCAGTGTAATAAAGCATCATTGAGTACGTCCGTATAGGTACTCAATGACAGATTGCCTATGAGATGCTGACGGATCCTCCAAGCCAACCCGTCTACAAACAACAGTATCTTCTTCCCCTCAGTGGGTGCCTCATCTGTCACTATAGTGA
This sequence comes from Sambucus nigra, assembly GCA_949130495.1. NCBI lineage: Eukaryota > Viridiplantae > Streptophyta > Magnoliopsida > Dipsacales > Adoxaceae > Sambucus > Sambucus nigra. Next base: position 59,435,209 of record OX422213.1, read on the forward strand.
GAAGTCTTATGAGATCCTCTTCGTACTCAGCAACAGTCGAATTCTCCTGTTTCAAATTTAGCAACTTCCGCCTCATCTCAGTCTGCATGGTGGATGGAAAGTATTTGCTATCAAACCGCGCCCCAAATGACTGAATAGTGATAATATCCCTCTCCTCGAAGGTGGTGGTGGATTCCCACCAATGCAAAGCGGCCCCCACAAGCTTAAAGGAAGCCAACAACTATTTTTGCACATCCGTGCACTCGTACATGCGCAGATGCCCCTGAATATCTTTCTTCCATTGGCTGGATACAATGATATCTGAACTACCGCAAACTCTTGGGGATGCGCCTTCTGAAAGGCATCCCTAACTCGCTACCATGCAGAAGGAAGTTGTGCCAGTAGTGGCGCCACTGCTTGAACCTGGGGTGGAGCCTGCTGCACTACCACTAGCGTGGCATTCATCGCCTGAGCAATGATAGCGGCTACCTCGATTGGGTTCATCGTTCCCTGAGCCGGAGCTACTGGCTGCTCGGCTTGGGCACGCCTATCCTTGGGTGCGCATTTCGGAGGCATCTGAAACGTAAAGAAATTTATTAGTCTACATTTATTATCAAATTTTAAATAGCTGAAGACGTAATCGTAAAAGCAAGAATACAACAATCCTAAAAATAGGGCTCTATAGCAAGAACGCTAAGCTGAAAGCGAAATAAGCCGTACAGATCCTAAAGGACACTAGAACCTGATGCTCTGATACCACCTGTGACACCCGGCCTAATTAAATACCGGGTGATCGGTATTTTATTAAATTATAACCAAGGTGAAGGGTTGGTTCATTCTTAGCATCTCTATCGCAAAATAACTTTTCCAATTAAACACCCTAAATAATTAAGCTAAGTGATAAAATTATTTTTAAAACATTAATTTCCAAATTTAATTTAAAATCACTGTTTAAACCTTTTCATAATCCATAGTTTAAGATCCCACAATAACAAGACTGGAAAATAATCCAAGTAATATAAGCAATCAACCAAATAATTCCAACATGAAAACTTCGAAGGAAAACATCCTCATAGTAACAATCCCAAAATATAAATACTGGAAATAGACAATCACAATCTCTGATAAAACCAACTGAGTAATGGAAAAGGCGACACATGCCCAACTAGATGAAATAAAACTAGATGTGGAATTAACAATGAGGTCGTCTAATCAAGAGGCATGCAACTCCCACCTAAGCTGCAGCACGTTCTTTCCACAAGATCCTATGCAAGACGCCCCTGTGGTTGGGCACCTGTAATATTTACATATATACACAAGAGAAGAGAAAATTGGAAACGGGTCAGAGCCCGATTGTAAAACAGTTTAAAAATTAGTTTAGAAAGTATTTAAAATGCTTACTGGCTAATGCAACAATCATATTAGTGTGCTACACTCTCTTGAGAAATTCTCACCTCTCTTCTAATGTTCACACCTACCGAACTATTTATCCCAACAGTTTAGCTTATCTTAAGTTACTCACAAGGTCTCAAGCCGATAATTTCTAGTTGTTAAGAGATTTAATTTTGAAAGAAAAGTTCTCACATAACCTCATTTAATTATAAAGTTTCTCAGTTTTGCTTCACACGTTTTCAAACACTTATACCCAAGTTGAAATAATTATTCATTTCTTACCTACCTTTAGTCATAGTAGATAGTTCCCAAATTTTGAGTTTTTATATATATATATATTAATCACTCATAATATATATATATATATATATATATATATATAATCAGCACCCCACATAAATTTATGGTGCTGGCATACTCTGCTAGCAAGTCCCCGTATCACTCGTACAAAGGGAAATACTAGTTCGGAATCACTCTCGAACTGTATTAACACAAAACACATACAAATTGAGGCGAAGCATAGTTCCAAGTCACTAAGAGGCCATCATATACCCTCAAGTCTCTTCGGACCGTCTGACTATCGATCCGATAGCATGTACCAAGGATTCCTATGTTCTAGGGTATAAGTCAATATCCCCCATAAAGGTCCCATCGAGATAAGATTGTCCCAGCGCGGTAACCTCAGTGATAGCAAGTAGCGCGGGCATGATTTTTACACGTATATAGTATATACACAAACACAGTTATATATGTATACTATTATTCTCATTTTTAATTTAGTTAGGCCCACGACCCATACTTATGATGTTTATTCTCTTTGCACATTACTAGATTATCCCGTATAACGGTTTGTCTCTTTTAGTTATTTATGGGATTATTTCAACTTACTACGTAGCACTCGTGAATTCCTATTTTCCCCAAGTGAAATTTCAGTCGGTCCTCATTTATTTTACAACGTAACTTTCTTACGAGTCTCACCCTTTAAAGATATGTTCCCATTTTCTTAAGTGTAAAACACCTTTGTTAAATATTAATCTCGTATTACGTTAAGGGTTCCATTTTTATCAAGCCCTACTTGTCTTCTTTATTTCCCAAAATATTCTAACAATAGTGTCCAAGAATTTTTATTCATTTGAGTTGGAACCAACTATTTAAAAAGTGGAGTTTGAGTTTTCCAGGAGGGGTCGATCGATCGATGGCAGGTGCTCCATCGATCGATGCGTCGATCGATCGATGCTCCTGGGTCGATCGATCGATCAAGCAGGTATGACGAAACTGCAGAATTTTTAGTTACGAGTTTCTTCTTCCAAAATCATCCAAACCAATATATTTGTCTTCCAAGCTCCCAATAATTTATACTACAAGTGTTATATCCTCAAATAAGTGGTATTCTATGTAAGGCATGCGAATTTTCATCATGTATAATGAATTTAGAGGGGTAAAATCCATGAAAATATCAAGAACCCTAATATTTTCTTTGTTTAGTTTCTTCCCATTATTTTACCATATTTTATACTCCTAACTTAATGAAATTTGGTGGTTCAACCTCTACATGTGAATTTGAATTCCATAATAAGTCTTATACCTATACATCATGCAATTTTGAGTCTCCAAACTAGGTTTTTCTTTCACAAAAACTAGTCCTAATCAACCCTAGACTAATATATTGAAGCATTAACTGAAATAGAGAAAGATAGATACTTGCATGGGATTTCTTGATTCAGATTTGTGGAAAAGATTGGCCTGGTTGTGATCCTTGTTGCGCGATCTAACGTTTTGCGGCGACGGCGGTGCAAACGGTGGAGTTCTTGCCTTTAACTCCTTGGAAAGCTCTTCTTCTTCCTCTCCAATGGCCATCTATGGTTTGTGGTTCTTCTAACCCTAGAAGATGACTCCTACCATCAGATATAACCTTAGAAAAATCGTGGATTTCCATGTCCAAAAATATAAAATGCCTAAAACACCCTCCCGGGATGTTAATTAGGCCTAGAAACGCCCCGAGACCCAAACTAAACCCCCGGGTACATTATTTTGACTATCTCGACCCTTTCGGACATATTGACGCACTCAAAATGATCATACGGGTGACTTATAATTTATTCACTTTTAATAGTTCAAATTTAATCCCGACACGACACAGGCGCGTCCCGATAAATTTTCAAAATTATCAATTTAGATTTTCGTGATAATTTTTCTAAATTAAATTACACCACTTACTTTACCCATAAAGTAACTTACAACAAAATTCCAATAATTACTAACTCTTATCACGCTAGTAAGTATTTAAATGATTTCCAGATTAATATTTAATTATTATCTCTAATTAAATTTAATAAATCCCCAAAATTAAAAGTCATAAAAATACGGGGTATTACAGTGAGTAAAATGAAAATAAATAATATGTTAGTCACACGAGGTAAATGTACCATGTTTGAGAAAGGGAGTTAGAAAATGACACCAGATACCTGAATTTTCCCATAAACAGAAGCGCTCGAGCTAATTACAGTATCAGCCTGAATAAAAAAGGAAAAAAAATATCAGAAGTTGAGTAATAAGATAATCTCAAATGATTGAACAAATGGAAGGGAATATATAAATGAGTCCTTAGAGGGGGAGAAACACTCATATCGATCACAACACTCATGCGAGACCCAACAGATCGAGTGACAAGAAATGAAGGATCATTGGTACCAACCAGTGGGTAAAAGATGAAAAAAAGGTGTCACGTTCAAGTTAATAAATGTTTTAAAGGCCATTTTGAGGGTATATCTTATTATAAACCATAAATATTAAGTCAGCTGCTCTGAAAGAGTAACATGTAATGTGGGCCTACTCGAAGCCACGCTCAAAATTGGTAGCGTAGAGAGGCCTCGGCATGGGTTCTACTATCCATAATAATATGTACTCGATGTACGAAAGTCCTGTTGGATAATATGAATGCAAATACATAAATGGAACTCTTTATATATCACAATAATGTCAACTTCAATACAACAATGTCACTTCGGAATAGATACTAAAAATCTTCAAGGCGTGATGTCACTTTCCTAAAATCAGTATTTGCCCCACACGAATAATTTCGGTATACAAACGGGAATCCGCAAATCCGTACTCAAGATACAATGAATCAACTTGCACTGCCTGCAACTTGTATATTTGAAGACAGCCTTTGGATGCAGCAGCGAAGAACAGTCAATCAAGTTCTTATTCTATTTATGTGCACAAAACAGAATAAGATAATTTATATCTCCTGAAAATTATAAGAGAGTAATAGCAAGGGTTGGAAATTTCGGAACTGGGTAATATCTGTTATATGTGCAAATTCATTTTAGGCAGCCTTTATTTATAGATAACGAAAGGCTTTGTCTTCAAGAGTCATGACTGTTGGATTAGCAGTCTTAATCAATTCCGAAACAGTATGACTGTTAATTACCAACAGTCTTAATTCATTTTCGAACAGGTACAATTAATACCGAATTGGTTTTGCACAGGTCAACCAAAAAGTGACCGCGCCCGAGCTACCGCGATCCGACCCGGACGAATCCCGACAACCCGCTACCACTACGGACACGCGGCGTGCGAAGTGCAAAGTGCGCCACTAGCGCCTCTACAGTCCACTGCCCCGCACCTACATCCGCGCGCGCGTGTGCGTGTGCATACGGTGCTTCGCACCATATTGAGGTCTCTTGAATAGCCTCTTAAATGATAGATGAATTAACTCTTCATCTTCCATTTGTACTTATTAAGTGTACAAATTCTTAATATTTTTCCAATGTGGGACTCAAAGGTTGCCCACTCCTTTTATAGCTTAGTGGTGACACTTAGCTTTGTACATTTTCCAATGTGGGACACTATCCCTTTTTATATTTGGGTTAGCTTCCCACCTCTTCCTCACACTTCCAATGTGGGACAAGCTCTTAAAGCTCTTACACCCAAAAAACTCTTACTCACTTATTTTAAAAATCACCAACATTCCTCCACCATTTTCAAAATAAGTTTTGTAAATCTTTTATCGTCTGTAAGACTGTGTATAAGCATTGGTGTCTCACGACTTGAACCAATACCCTGTGAAGGTTCGTCAAGGTTAACCATGAAAGTATAGTAGACTTGTCTTTGAACTATCAATCTATATTGATTATCCAGATTTTCCTTCACACACAAATCTTTTAGTCACTGATTATCCATATAAGCCGACACATGTATTAGGCCTTGTGTCTGTACCTTGATTTCATGAGTGCTTTAGAGTCAAGCCCAATTCTCATAGGAAGCAGCACCACTTCCACACTCATATAGGTAGATTATCATAGGTGTCCATGTAACTTAAAACACCATAAATCTATTAAGGTTAAACCCATCCTCTTTCATTATTCATTACATGTTCTAAGCACTTATCCTTGGGATGTTAAATTTCCTAATGCTTACAATCACGTCGTATGATGTACTTTAATCATTGAACTTGAGACTTAAATATTTCAAGTTTCAAGTTGAGTTTCCATCAAGAGTGATTATCATTAATGGGCTTTAGTCCCATCCCTATTGATGTCTTAGACACCAGTCCTCTTGCAAGACCTTTTGTAAAAGGATCTGCTAAATTTTGACTTGATTTTACATAATCCACTGTGATTACACTATCTGTAATCATTTGTCTGACATAACTATGTCTCAGGCCAATATGTCTAGATTTTCCATTGTACACTTTACTATAAGCTCTGGAAAGTGTAGACTCACTATCACAATGTATAGATATTGGAGGCATTGGTTTTGGCCAAACTAGAATTTCAATTAATAAATTCCTTAACCATTCTGCCTCTTTACTAGTTGCAGCTAATGCTACAAACTCAGCTGCCATAGTAGAATCAGCTATACAAGTTTGTTTCTTTGATCTCCAAGAAACATCTCCTCCACCAAAAGTGAAAATCCATCCACTTGTTGAGGAATGATCCTCCCGCTCAGTTATCCAACTAGCATCAGAAAACCCTTCTAATACTGAAGGATATCCACTATGGTATATACCATAGTCCATAGTTCCTTTAAAATATTTTAATATTTTATTGACAGCATGCCAATGTAATAAACTTGGATTACTAGTATATCTACTTAATTTACCAACAGCATAAGCAATATCAGGTCGAGTACATATCATTGCATACATTAAACTACCAATTACTCGTGCATATTCCAATTGTGAAATAGCTCTACCATTATTAGGAATCAACTTTAGCTGTGGTTCAAAAGGTGTACTAACAGGTGTGCAATCAAACTGATTAAATTTCTTTAAAATTTTCTCAACATAATGAGATTGAGTGAGAATTATATTTTTATCTTTCCTTATTATTCTCATTCCTCATATAACATCAGCTACACCCATATCTTTCATATCAAATTTAGAAGATAGAAAACTCTTTGTATTATTAATGCTTTCTAAATCAGTATCAAGAATTAACATGTCATCTACATATAAACAAATTATCACACCTTTACCATTAGCAAATTTACTATAAACACACTTATCAGATTCATGAATTTTATAACCATAAGAAATAATGACTTTATCAAATGTTTCATGCCATTAATCAAGTGCTTGTTTTAGGCCATATAAGGACTTAATAAGTTTACATACTTTATTTTCTTGTCCAGGCATAACAAACCCTTCAGGTTGTTCCATGTAAATTTTTTCTTCTAAGTCACCATTTAAAAAGGCAGTTTTCACATCCATTTGATGAATCTCAAAATTATATATAGATGCTAATGCAATTAAAATTCGAATAGTGGCGGTTCTAGCAACAGGTGCATAGGTATCAAAATAATCAATTCCTTCTTTTTGTGTAAAACCTTTAGCAACCAATCTAGCCTTGAATTTATCAATTGTCCCATCTATTTTCATTTTCTTTTTAAAAATCCATCTACACTTAATGGGTTTAGATCCTGGAGGTAAGTCTACTAATTTCCAAGTTTTATTTCCCAAGATTGAATCCATTTCATCATTTATAGCTTCTTTCCAAAATGCTGAATCTACAGACTTAATCGCCTCACTATAAGTTTGTGGGTCTGTTTCAACACTAAGAGTCAAAGCATATTGATTACAAGATGTGTCTCTAGTTTCTTCAATAAGATAGACTACAAAGTCGGGACCAAATCTTTTTTCTTTCCTAGGTCTTTTACTTTTTCTAATCTCTTCTTGTTCTACTGGAGGAGTTTCAGGTAACTATGAAGGATTGCTTAATTCTTTTTCATTATTAATTATAGGAATAGAAGAAAACCTTTGTTCATAAAAAATTGCATCTCTCGATTCAATTATTGTATTTACCTCAACAGAATCTTTAGGTTCACTAACCAAAAATCTATAGGCTTTACTATGTTGTGCATAACCTATGAAAATACACTCAACACCTTTGCTTCCTAATTTCTTTCTCTTAGTTTCAGGTAGTCTTACAATAGCTCTACATAAAGAAAATGTAATGGGGATGTGATAAATCCCCAAATTTAAATATTCTTTAGCTCTCTCATGTTGCTTAAGTATTCTTTCCTTGTAATGGGGATAGTTTATAAATCCCCAAGTTTATTTTCTTTCATTCTAGAGTAATGGACCCATCCTCTAGAATTAAGTTTTGTGTTTGGGTTTGTAAGCTTCGGAGAGGCTTTTTCTCCTCTATGACATAAATAAAATGGGTGGGGGTACCGTCCCTCTTTGATAAAAAAAAAACAATAGCTCTACAACCCCAAACTTTAAGATAACCTAAATTAGGTTTTCTATTCTTCCATAATTCGTAAGGAGTTTTCATATCATCTTTAACAGGTATTCTATTCAGAATATGATAAGCAGTTAAAAGCGCTTCTCCCCAAAACCCTTTACTTAAACCAGAATAAGAAAGCATATCGTTAACAATTTCAGTTAGTGTTCTATTTTTTCTTTCTGCTACTCCATTTTGTTATGGTGTATAAGGTGCAGTAACTTCATGTATAATTCCCATATCTTCACAAAATTGAGGAAAGTGATATTCACCACCTCTATCACATCGAAGACATTTTATTTTAGTATCACATTGATTTTCAACTTCATTTTTATATGTCTTAAATCTATTAAGCACATCATCCTTAGAGTTTAAAAGATATACATAACAATATTTTGAAAAGTCATCAATAAATGTAGCAAAATATTTACTACCACCTCTAGTAGGTGTACCATGCAAATCACAAACATCACTATGTACTAATTGCAACAAAGATGTAGTTTTTTCTATTTTTGGAAAAGGCAATCTTGTTATTTTTGTTTGCATGCATATTTTACACTTTTCATTCATATCATTCTCATATTTAGGAATTAAATTTAAATTAACCATGAAATTCATTTTCTTTGTATTAACATGTCCTAAACGACTATGCCATAATGAAAGACAATCAACGATATAAGCAGAAGAATCTTTTTCATTGATATTGAGATTAAACATGCCCTCATACAAATATCCTTTCCCTACAAAGGTACCATTCTTAGTCAGAATAAATTTTTCTGACTCAAATACAAGCTTAAAGCCAAATTTGTTAAGAATACTTCCAGAAACTAAATTTTTCCTAACATCAGTAACATGAAAAACATTGGTGAGGCTAAGGATTTTCCCTAAAGTGAATTCGTGATCCACTATCCCTTTGCCTTTAACCGCAGCAGTAGATGAATTTCCCATGTAGAGAACATCTCCTTCCACTGTTTCATAGGCAGAGAACAAGTTCTTGTCCTTACAAACATGCCTTGTGGCACCAGAATCAACCCACCTAGAGTTGTCTTCTCCAAGCATATTAGCCTCGGATATCATAGAAGCAAATTTTTTCTTTGTGTCTGATGTCCCTCCTTTTTCTTTTAGTTTCTTGAACTCATGACAATCCTTCTTGAAGTGACCTAATTTGTTGCAATGAAAACAATTTCCTTTCTTCTTTTTGTTTGCTTTAGAATTATTTGAAAAATTCTTCCGCTTGTTATTTTTTCCATGATTGCCATATTTTTTCTCCTTTCCTTCCTCCACCACATGGACCTTAGAAACAGAATTTTCTTGTTCCTCTTTACCGTCTATAATTCGAGACTCTTGTTCAATTCTTAAATGAGTCTCTAATTCTTCAAGTGAAAGATCCTCCTTTTTGTGTTTGAGTTCTTTCTTGTAATCTTTCCACGAAGGAGGAATTTTTTCAATTATGGCAGCAACAATTACATTATCATCCATATTTAATTTTTTCAGTTTGTAATGATTTATGATGCGTTGGATGTCATGAAATTGTTCTAGCACAGGCCTATTATCATGCATTTTAAAGCTTAAAAACTGACCGATAAGGAACTTCTTACTTGTAGCGTCTTCTGTAAGATATTTGGTCTCCAATGTTTCCCACAAAGTTTTTGCAGTCCCAACATTTTGGTACAAGTCGAACAAATTGTCAGCAAGTGCATTGAGAATGTGACCACGACACAAGTAATCATCGGTCTCCCATTTTGTGCGTTGCCTAGTCTGTTCCACGGTTTCATCTTCATCTTCATTTGGTTTCGGTTGTGACAAGACATATACAATCTTCAATGTTGTAAGAAGAAAATTAACCTTTTTCTGCCAACGCAGAAAATTACCACCATCAAAACGGTCCAATTTGACAAAGCCTTTTGTTATTTGTCGAAGTGATTTGGAAGAGTCGGCCATTTCCGAAAATACTGTATTTAGATTGTTGGATAATATGAATGCAAATACAGAAATGGAACTCTTTATATATCACAATAATGTCAAATTCAATACAATAATGTCACTTCGGAATAGATACTAGAAAGCTTCAAGGCGTGATGTAACTTTCCTAAATACAGTATTTGCCCCACACGAATAATTTCGGTATACAAACGGGAATCCGCAAATTCATACTCAAGATACAATGAAGCAACTTGCACTGCCTGCAACTTGTATATTTGAAGACAGCCTTTGGATGCAGCAGTGAAGAACAGTCAATCAAGTTCTTATTCTGTTTATGTGCACAAAACAGAATAAGATAATTTATATCTCCTGAAAATTATAAGAGAGTAATAGCAAGGGTTGGAAATTTCGAAACTGGGTGATATCTGTTATATGTGCAAATTCGTTTTAGGCAGCCTTTATTTATAGATAATGAAAGGCTTTGTCTTCAAGAGTCATGACTGTTGGATTAACAGTCTTAATCAATTCCGAAATGGTATGACTGTTAATTACCAACAGTCTTAAGTCATTTCCGAACAGGTACAATTAATACCGAATCGGTTTTGCACGGGTCAACCAAAAAGTGACCGCTCGAGCTACCGCGATCCGACCCGAACGAATCCCGGCAACCCGCGGCATGCGAAGTGAAAAGTGCGCCAGTAGCACCTCTACATCCACTGCCCCGCACCCGCGCTCGCACGCGCGCGCGCGGGTGTGCGTTTGCGTACGGTGTTTCACACCGTATTGAGGTCTCTTGAATAGCCTCTTAAATGCTAGATGAATTAACTCTTCATCTTCCATTTGTACTTATTAAGTGTACAAATTCTTAATATTTTTCCAATGTGGGACTCAAAGGTTGCCCACTCCTTTTATAGCTTAGTGGTGACACTTAGCTTTGTACATTTTCCAATGTGGGACACTATCCCTTTTTATATTTGGGTTAGCGTCCCACCTCTTCCTCACACTTACAATGTGGGACAAGCTCTTAAAGCTCTTACACCCAAAAAACTCTTACTCACTTATTTTAAAAATCACCAACATTCCTCCACCATTTTCAAAATAAGTTTTGTAAATCTTTTATTGTCTGTAAGACTGTGTATAAGCATTGGTGTCTCACGACTTGAACCAATACCCTGTGAAGGTTCGTCAAGGTTAACCATGAAAGTATAGTAGACTTGTCTTTGAACTATCAATCTATATTGATTAGCCAGATTTTCCTTCACACACAAATCTTTTAGTCACTGATTATCCATATAAGCTGACACATGTATTAGGCCTTGTGTCTGTACCTTGATTTCATGAGTGCTTTAGAGTCAAGCCCAATTCTCATAGGAAGCAGCACCACTTCCACACTCATATAGGTAGATTATCATAGGTGTCCATGTAACTTAAAACACCATAAATCTATTAAGGTTAAACCTATCCTCTTTCATTATTCATTACATGTTCTAAGCACTTATCCTTGGGATGCTAAATTTCATAATGCTTACAATCACGTCGTATGATGTACTTTAATCATTGAACTTGAGACTTAAATATTTCAAGTTTCAAGTTGAGTTTCCATCAAGAGTGATTATTATTAATGGGCTTTAGTCCCATCCCTATTGATGTCTTAGACACCAGTCCTCTTGCAATACCTTTTGTAAAAGGATCTGCTAAATTTTGACTTGATTTTACATAATCCACTGTGATTACACTGTCTATAATCATTTGTCTGACATAACTATGTCTCAGGCCAATATGTCTAGATTTTCCATTGTACACTTTACTATAAGCTCTGGAAAGTGTAGACTCACTATCACAATGTATAGATATTGGACGCATTGGTTTTGGCCAAACTAGAATTTCAATTAATAAATTCCTTAACCATTCTGCCTCTTTACTAGTTGCAGCTAATGCTACAAACTCAGCTTCCATAGTAAAATCATCTATACAAGTTTGTTTCTTCTATCCCCAAGAAACAGCTCCTCCACCAAGAGTGAAAATCCATCCACTTGTTGAGGAATGATCCTCCCGCTCAGTTATCCAACTGGCATCAGAAAACCCTTCTAATACTGAAGGATATCCACTATAGTATATACCGTAGTCCATAGTTCCTTTCAAATACTTTAATATTCTATTGACAGTATGCCAATGCAATAAACTTGGATTACTAGTATATCTACTTAATTTACCAACAGCATAAGCAATATCAGGTCGAGTACATGTCATGGCATACATTAAACTACCAATTACTCTTGCATATTCCAATTGTGAAATAGCTCTACCATTATTAGGAATCATCTTTAGTTGTGGTTAAAAAGGTGTACTAACAGGTGTGCAATCAAACTGATTAAATTTCTTTAAAATTTTCTCAACATAATGAGATTGAGTGAGAATTATATTTTTATATTTCCTTATTATTCTCATTCCTAATATAACATCAGCTACACCCATATCTTTCATATCAAATTTAGAAGACAGAAAACTCTTTGTATTATTAATGTTTTCTAAATCAGTACCAAGAATTAACATGTCATGTACATATAAACAAATTATCACACCTTTACCATTAGCAAATTTACTATAAACATACTTATCAGATTCATGAATTTTAAAACCATAAGAAATAATGACTTTATCAAATTTTTCATGCCATTGTTTAGGGGCTTGTTTTAGGCCATATAAGGACTTAATAAGTTTACATACTTTATTTTCTTGTCCAGGCATAATAAACCCTTCCGGTTGTTCCATGTAAATTTCTTCTTCTAAGTCACTATTTAAAAAGGAAGTTTTCACTTCCATTTGATGAATCTCAAAATTATATATAGATGCTAATGCAATTAAAATTCTAATAGTGGCGGTTCTAGCAACAGGTGCATAGGTATCAAAATAATCAATTCCTTCTTTTTGTGTAAAACCTTTAGCAACCAATCTAGCCTTGAATTTATCAATTGTCCCATCTATTTTCATTTTCTTTTTAAAAATCCATCTACACTTAATGGGTTTAGAACCTGGAGGTAAGTCTACTAATTTCCAAGTTTTATTTCCCAAGATTGAATCCATTTCATCATTTATAGCTTCTTTCCAAAATGCTGAATCTACAGACTTAATCGCCTCACTATAAGTTTGTGGGTATGTTTCAACGCTAAGAGTCAAAGCATATTGATTATAAGATGTGTCTCTAGTTCCTTCAACAAGATAGACTACAAAGTCGGGACCAAATCTTTTTTCTTTCCTAGGTCTTTTACTTTTTCTAATCTCTTCTTGTTCTATTGGTGGAGTTTTAGGTAACTGTGAAGGAGTTCTTACTTCTTTTTCATTATTAATTCTAGGAATAGAAGAAAACCTTTGTTCATAAAAATTTTTATCTCTCGATTCAATTATTGTATTTACCTCAACAGAATCATTAGGTTCACTAACCAAAAATCTATAGGCTTTACTATGTTGTGCATAACCTATGAAAATACACTCAACACCTTTGCTTCCTAATTTCTTTCTCTTAGTTTCAGGTAGTCTTACAATAGCTCTACAACCCCAAACTTTAAGATAACCTAAATTCGGTTTTCTATTCATCCATAATTCGTAAGGAGTTTTCTTATTATCTTTAACAGGTATTCTATTCAGAATATGACATGCGGTTAAAAGTGCTTCTCCCGAAAACCCTTTACTTAAACCAGAATAAGAAAGCATAGAGTTAACCATTTCAGTTTAGTGTTCTATTTTTTCTTTCTGGTACTCCATTTTGTTGTGGTGTATAAGGTACAGTAACTTCATGTATAATTCCCATATCTTCACAAAATTGAGGAAAGTGATATTCACCACCTCTATCAGATCTAAGACATTTTATTTTAGTATCACGTTGATTTTCAACTTCATTTTTATATGTCTTAAATCTATTAAGCACATCATCCTTAGAGTTTAAAAGATATATATAACAATATTTTTAAAAGTCATCAATAAATGTAGGAAAATATTTACTACCACCTCTAGTAGGTGTACCATGCAAATCATAAACATCACTATGTACTAATTGCAACAAAGATGTAGTTTTTTCTATTTTTGGAAAAGGCAATCTTGTTATTTTTGTTTTCATGCATATTTTACACTTTTCATTCATATCATTCTCATATTTAGGAATTAAATTTAAATTAATAATGAAATGCATTTTCTTTGTATTAACATGTCCTAAACGACTATGCCATAATGAAAGACAATCAACGATATAAGCAGAAGAATCTTTTTCATTGATATTGAGCTTAAACATGCCCTCATACAAATATCCTTTGCCTACAAAGGTACCATTCTTAGTCAAAATAAATTTGTCTGACTCAAATACGAGCTTAAAGCTAAATTTGTTAAGAAGACTTCCAGAAACTAAATTTTTTCTAACATCAGGAACATGAAAAACATTGGTGAGGCTAAGGATTTTCCCGGAAGTGAATTCGAGATCCACTGTCCCTTTGCCTTTAACCGCAACAGTAGATGAATTTCCCATGTAGAGAACATCTCCTTCCACTGTTTCATAGGCAGAGAACAAGTTCTTGTCCTTACAAACATGCCTTGTGGCACCAGAATCAACCCACCAAGAGTTGTCTTCTCCAAGCATATTAGCCTCGGATATCATAGCAGCAAATATTTGCTTTATGTCTGATGTCCCTCCTTTTTCCTTTAGTTTCTTGAACTCACGACAATCCTTCTTGAAGTGACCTAATTTGTTGCAATGAAAACAATTTCCTTTCTTCTTTTTGTTTGCTTTAGAATTATTTGAAAAATTCTTCCGCTTGTTATTTTTTCCATGATTGCCATATTTTTGCTCCTTTCCTTCCTCCACCACTTGGACCTTAGAAACAGAATATTCTTTTTCCTCTTTACCATCTAGAATCCGAGACTCTTGTTCAATTCTTAAATGAGTCTCTAATTCTTCAAGTGAAAGATCCTCCTTTTTGTGTTTGAGTTCTTTCTTGTAATCTTTCCACGAAGGCGGAAGTTTTTCAATTATGGAAGCAACAATTACATTATCATCCATATTTAATTTTTTCAGTTTGCAATGATTTATGATGCATTGGATGTCATGAAATTGTTCTAGCACGGGCCTATTATCATGCATTTTAAAGCTTAAAAACTAACCGATAAGGAACTTCTTACTTGTAGCGTCTTCTGTAAGATATTTGGTCTCCAATGTTTCCCACAAAGTTTTTGCAGTCCCAATATTTTGGTACAAGTCGAACAAATTGTCAACAAGTGCATTGAGAATGTGACCACGACACAAGTAATCATCGGTCTCCCATTTTGTGCGTTGCCTAGTCTGTTTCACGATTTCATCTTCATCTTCATTTGGTTTCGGTGTGACAAGACATATACAATCTTCAATGTTGTAAGAAGAAAATGAACCTTTTTCTGCCAATGCAGAAAATTACCACCATCAAAATGGTCCAATTTGACAAAGCCTTCTGTTATTTGTCGAAGTGATTTGGAAGAGTCGGCCATTTCAAAAAATACTGTATTTAGATTGTTGGATAATATGAATGCAAATACAGAAATGGAACTCTTTATATATCACAATAATGTCAACTTCAATACAACAATGTCACTTCGGAATAGATACTAGAAAGCTTCAAGGCGTGATGTCACTTTCCTAAATACAGTATTTACCCCACACGAATAATTTAGGTATACAAACGGGAATCCGCAAATCCGTACTCAAGATATAATGAAGCAACTTGCACTGCCTGTAACTTGTATATTTGAAGACAGCCTTTGGACGCACAAGCGAAGAACAATCAATCAAGTTCTTATTCTGTTTATTTGCACAAAACAGAATAAGATAATTTATATCTCCTGAAAATTATAAGAGAGTAATAGCAAGGGTTGGAAATTTCGGAACTGGGTAATATCTGTTATATGTGCAAATTTGTTTTAGGCAGCCTTTATTTATAGATAATGAAAGGCTTTGTCTTCAAGAGTCATGATTGTTGGACCGCGATCCGACCCGGACGAATCCCGGCAACCCGCAACCACTGCGGACAAGCGGCGTGCGAAGTGCAAAGTGCTCCACTAGCGCCTCTACCGCCCACTGCCCCGCGCCCGCGCATGTGCCTACGGTGCTTCGCACCATATTGAGGTCTCTTGAATAGCCTCTTAAATGCTAGATGAATTAACTCTTCATCTTCCATTTGTACTTATTAAGTGTACAAATTCTTAATATTTTTCCAATGTGGGACTCAAAGGTTGCCCACTCCTTTTATAGCTTAGTGGTGACACTTAGCTTTGTACATTTTCCAATGTGGGATACTATCCCTTTTTATATTTGGGTTAGCTTCCCACCTCTTCCTCACACTTCCAATGTGGGACAAGCTCTTAAATCTCTTGCAACCAAAAAACTCTTACTCACTTATTTTAAAAATCACGAAAAAGTCCTATCATAAAAGGCAACTTTGGGATAGTTACCTTAGTTTCCAAATGAATATCTCTAGAGGAAATAGGAATACTCGTCAAAGGTCCCGACAAAGTTATAAAATTCAAGAGCCATTTTCAGTTCTCAATTAATGAAAATGCCCAAGGAAAAGTGCTAAAAAAATAGCACTTTTAAGCTAGTTGCAGTACTCACTGGGGGCTTGCTAGATGAATCTCTCACCCCAAAAGAAGCAATTGGGCCACGAGCATACATTAAAGGCACACATACATCTAAGAGTGGAAGCAAATGTAAATATAAATTTTGAAATTTTTTCTTCTTTTTTATGCGAGAAAAATAAAGATTTTCCAATACCTGAGAAGTTCTTGTTGCACGAACAATAGCACGATTAGTTATAGAAAAGTTCCCAACAGTCGCGGGGAACAAGGTTAAAAGCTTCAAGAAATAAAGTGTAAAGTAGATCTATGAGCACCTGCAATATCTGCAAGTTAGAGAGCCCTCTTATGATAAGCTCAAATATGATACCAACATGGAATTACTCTCCCTATAAAATGGACATGAGGAGGATGAATAGGAGAAAGGATAGGTAAGGGGAGGCCTTCAATAGATGAGTTGCGAGGAATGTCCTGAGTGCAATATTTGATAAATTGAATTTTACATTGCCACATAATGAACCACAATTAGCTAATAGACGGTAGATAGTTATGAGCAGAAATAGAGAAATTTATAAACTAGGCAGTCCTACAAACCATTCCGTCAGAAGGGAAATTGGAATAGTATTCCAATAATAATTTTTTGCGTGAGTGGTACCTTGGTTATACCCAAACTCTCTCCTCACTCGCTCAGAAAGATAGAATTCCACCTCTTACCCCAACTTGCACTACACCAAAATACTAATTTTGTGACTGCCTTATTGTGACTGCTAATGGGGGTGACAAACTTATCACTCCTGAGAGCAGTCAAAAAATTATTTGTAACTGCCATTAGGAGTGATAAAATCTTTGGGTAACAAAAATTTGAGTAAATTCTTTGGTCACTGCTAATGACACTCACAAATCTTACCATATAATTAATTTGCGACTGCTATAAGCAGTCACAAATTTATAATTGTCACAAGTAGTCACAAATTTATTAGTAGGCTTAAGTTATGACTCTTATGAGCAGTCACAAAATTATAACTGCTATAAAGAGTCACAAATTTTGGCCTAAGACTTAATTTGTGACTCTTATTAGTAGTCACAAATTTGTAACTGCTGATAGCTGTCACAAATTTTAGACAAAGACTTAATTTATGACCGCTATTAAGGGTCACAATTTTTTTTTCCCAAAGTTTAATTTCCCTCCTCTTTCCTCTGTCCTCTTCAAGCTCCCACTCCCCCTCTTTCACTCCTCTCTCTTAGTGCTCCCCCTCTTTCCCTTTTCAGGCGCTGCCTTTCACTTTACAAAAAAATTTCCCTAGGTTTCGTTGGGTAAATTTCTTTGTTGAATCACTTTACAAAAAATTTGCCCTATATTTTTTTGAAGGTTTTGTGTATTCTCGTAGCTGACCTCAAAACATTCATATATGTTTTGTCAAATCATTAGTTCATTCTCATTTTTTCATTCTCATTTCATATATTTTTTCATTTTTTTCTTTTTTGGACTTATAATTTCGAGGACTAGCAGTGTTCATTTTGTGTTATTGACTTGTTTGGTTAATTTAGGTTCAATTTTTAGCAGATAATATGGATGGCCCCGGCTAAAGGTATATTTTTGTAAACAAGTTTTTGTTATTAAATTATTTTACATTAATATATCTACAGTGGCATAATAATGGGTGCATTTCAAATGTGTGTATTTTACATTAACGAGTGCTTGCTATAATTATTATTGTTTGTCACTTTGATTTTGTGTTTTACTTGTGGGGGAATTAATGTGTTTTGGTTGAATTAGGTATAGAATGCCATACTAATCAAGTTAGTTCCACCGGAGATGAGTGTACTGTTGCCAATGGTATGTATGTACTCTTTTCTTAAATTTTAACATTTAGTGATTCTATATATTTCATTAGTTTTTATATATATTATTTATAGTGCTGATAGGTGGTTGAGGATGAGCGAATTAAAAATCCGGATTGCCGATTGGTTGTTGTAATATAGCTTTTAGATTAAGCTACCAAAATATTTGTTTACTAGTTTGTGTGAATTTTAGGTAGAATTATTGATATTTGTTTACTAGTTTGTGTGAATTTGTTTATCAATGTTACGTGCCAGGAAAAAAATCAAGATTATAACATCAATAAAGATTGGATTTTACTATAGTGAATTGTGATGAGTTTAATGTGATGTCGATTAAGGAGTAAGTCCAAATAGGCCATTTACAAAGAACATGTGAGAGGAGAAATTAGACATAGCCTAGTATGTTTCAAATATTCCATATACGTATCCATTTTGTTAACTGATAAATTTGATTTTTTAAATATGACATGATACGACTGGTTACACAAAGGATGCACGTGTGCATTTAGAATACAATTGGTTTGTTTTCTAATTAATCATCAAAGTGGGTTTGAGAGTAATTGTTAAAACTTGTAAGACTTAATATAAATATAAAATGATTTAAAAGACAAAAAACTTTACATTTTTCTTTATTAATGACTCACCTATTGAAAGCAATCATTATGCACACATGCAAGAAATTATCAATCACTAAGGCCATTATCTAATGCAACTTAAATCTACGCTAGGGTCACTACCAATTTTCTGTATATTATCTAATATATAGTATATCGTCAAAATCTTCATTTTTTTGTGCCCGTTGAACCTTGTGAATGTTGTGATAGTCATCTAGAAATTTCCATCTAGTCAAACAAAATCAACATATATAATTAATTAGCTTATCCTTTTAGGCCATGTTTTCTTGAGACCACTCGCCAGTCCTTGGATGCTCTAAACTCAATTAGTACCCTCATTATCAGTAAAAGAAATTACCTAGTAATTATTACTCTAATGGGTTGTGCCCATCAACACCTGAAATGTTCTTTACCAAGGGCATATGCACTATGAATACGTTCACCAAGTTAGTTTTTCGCAAGTTTGGTATGTTGATGATTTCTTCTTGAGCTGATTACTTTGGACGTTATTACCTCAAACTCCTTGAGCACTTCCATCTTATCCTTAAACTATGGTGCCTTAGATTAAGTCACCTAAATTTCATCAGCCTCACCCTTTGACTATGCAATATTAGCATTGAGTTTCAGAATATTGAGCTTGAACCGTGAGAACCTACACCAATGTGGTGAATTATATCTTCTCTAATGGGTTTCTCTGGACATGAGAGCTAACCTTTGAGCAAGTTCATCCTTTTGCAACTAAGGTCTAGTTTTTTATACGCTTACCCATTAGTTTGAGTTCTAACCTCATCCCACATATTTATTCTTCGCACTGCCAGTCTTGCCCCTGATAGGCCTACTTGTTAGGATAAGTTTTGACCCTATCTCGGTTATTTTTCATTAGGGTCCCGTTCTCTAAAAAGTTCACTATTTATCCAAATAAGATCACACATATATGGACGTATAATAACCAAAAGAAAGGAGGACTGATACGTATGGTCTTTTGCTGAAGTTGTGGTCAAGATCAAATTAGTTAAGTGTTTATCCTTGCAACCGTTGCTCCACTAAGGTGTTTGATCCATCGAGGTGTTTCTCCACCTTCGCTTGGACAAGCATAAAGATATATTATGGAATTGATCTTGTCAACACTATAGTTCAATCTTTATCATCTTCATGGCTTCTTCAATATCCAAATTAATTTCCCTAATACTTTGTATTTGTTGTAATATCAACATATATCTAGCAAATGTGGATTTGAGGTATATTATGAGAAATTTGGTGTAAAACGTGAGTTGAATACACTTGGGTAACATGTGCATGAATATGGTCATGTAGTATTAGTTATTCCAATGTGTTTTGATGTTTGTCTGTTGATTTTAATTTGATTGGTAGTACTTTAGTCATGGGTTATCACTGGTGTGTGGGTGTGTTCACATACAATTATAGAGGGGCGTCATATATTTTCTTAAGTGAAAGAAGAGAGGTAGTGTGGGTGTGGGTGCGTGCACATACATTTTGGGACCAAAGTTTTTAAGACGTCATTTTTAGATCCTCGGAGTGATGGCAGGTGACCTCTTTATCCATCATATCAGCTGGAATTTTTTTGAGATTAGTATTCTTTATATTAAAATCTGGCAAACATGAATTGTATCAATTAAGTATTGTCCAACTGCATGGTCTAACATTTGTAATGCAATTTCAACCTGGTGATCTTTAGTTTTCCCCCCTTTTACTCTTGCATGTTTTACCTTTTCTTTTGAATCATTTAGAAAAAATGGTCAAGAACACTAATCCTTTTTAACAAGCTTATTTCGTTTTGTTAAATGAAAGTCCTAGTCAAATCATTGAAGTCCTATAGCAAACATATGAGACTACCGATCACTAAGTTAAAACATAACATGAAAAATGTACAAGACACACAAGGAGCTATTTTATCTCTCAAACTTAAAATCATTGTGTGAGATCAGGAAAATTATTAAGGTTCACATGTCCTTATTTGAGGAAGCCTCCATATGATTATCACAACTAGTAAGTGTTTCGAACCCTTTTTTTTTATCGAAGAGGGACGAAACCCCCACACATTTTATAAACAATAAGAGAAAAATCCTCTCTATGGCATAGCTCAAACCGAAAAATATAGAGGACGAGCTCAATGCTCTAGATTTAGAGAAAAATTTAAATATGGGTATTTATAATTATCCCCATTACAATAAGAACAAGATTCAAGAGTAGATAAACTTGGAGCTTTATGATAGCTCCATTACAACTTCAATACTTCTTTTTAATATATGGAAAGATTGCACTGTCTAGAGAAACAAGGCCTTTAATAATTGGGGGAAGAGGAGACTGATTGTTAAATATTTCAGGCCTTTGAGTAGAAGCAGCTAAAGTAGAAAGAGAATCATCTACTATATTAAACTCTCTCCAAACATGGACTATTGCGAAAGTAGCAGGCATTTTGGATTTCTTAAATACTTCCAATATCAACCATGGGGATTTGCCTTTCTTCAAAATCAAATCCACTAACAATTTATAATCAAACTCAATAATCACATTTGAAAGATTTAATTGATTGCACGTTTTGATGCCTTCACTAAAAGCCAGTGCTTCTCCTTGTATGGAAATTTTTGAACCAACTGCTATACTGAAATCTTCTACAAAGTTACTTGAGTGATCCCTTATAGTTCCACCCATACCACTAGGTCCAGGATTGCGTTGAAAAGCCCCATCTATATTTAACTTGAAGTGACGATCTGGAGGCTTTGCCCAAATACATTTAAAAAATTGAAGCACTTTAGCACTAATTTATAAAATGGACCATTGAATAGCATTGGCATCATCCTCTTTGATTTTATCTATAAAAACATTCAAAGAAGCTATCTTAGAAAGAAAAGAGGAGATGTTAAAAATAATTTTCTCTGCATTCACTTTCATATCATCAAAATTCTTGAGGTTTCTAGCTTTTAATATCTCCTACGTGATAATCTTAGATAGCTTAATATAAATAAATTTTTGGTGATCTCTGACTGGCTTTTTCATCCACCAAGAGATAATCATGCTTTTAGCATTTTGAAAATTCATCATCACTCCCATCTTATTTCCAAAGAAATTCCACATTTCATGTGCAACTGGACCTCCAATCAACAGATGATTAAGAGATTCTGAATCTTTCTCACAATTTCTACATTTAAAAATAAACTTGATTCCAATTTCTTGAATAGCAGCATCTATAGACATAACTTTATTCAAAACATTCCAAATGAAGATGCTAATTTTAAGAGGACTACTGCTATTCCAGACATATCTCCAATTAATTGAAGCAGGTCTAGAGGGCCTCACTACTTCATAGTTTATTTTAAGATTGAAATCCCCTCTAGCGATCCAGCTTACAAAATTTAACATTGAGAGGAGTGGGTTGAGTTTTTGAGTCTACCTTTTCAGTTGCCCTTATAATTCTCCTATATAGATGATCAATTGACTGTTTGCTTACTTTGGCTTTGTTGGGAACTGATTGAGCAATTGACTCCTACATAACTATATGTTTCTTATTTGCAACAGCTTTTTTCAACTCATATATGCCCGATTTCTCATCAAATGTTTGGGAGAAGGATTTGAGATCTTCTAAATTTGGAGGAACACATTCTTCATAAAGAAGATTAAAAACTACAGTATTTAAATAATATCATTCTGCATAAAGGGTACATATTATATAACTATATTGTTACATATATACGTTAATATTAAGTATGTGAACCTATATAATCTAGCTTTACACAAGAAGAGGGCGCCTCCTCAATTAATTTCCCGTTTGACATAATCGCCTATGGATCAATGCACGGGTCTGCTTCCAAATCTTGTGCACCTCAAACTCATCATTTGCTAGGGCCGACCAGTGAGTCTCATTCGATTCTTTAAAGTATCTTCCACTCAACCCTTCTATTTGAGGGCTTACAATAACATAGCATGTGGTAGATGCACCCTTCAATAACAATAAACTATCATAAGTCAACAAATGAACACTAAAACTAAATGATTTGATATGCCTGCTACGTTGACTTGGAAGAAATGAAGAACAGTGAATCTAAAAGGAAACATCAAAGTAGATTAGTTTCCTTTTTGTTATGAAATGTGGAATCACTCAAAAAAAGAGGAAATGAAATTGAATTTTTTTCGAGAGTGTGTACAGATATTATGCATGCCTGTGATATAGCCTTTACGATCCCTGATGACTTCAGGCTTCATAATTCATGGGTGTACTGCATTGATCATTCAAACTTCCCTAAAATCGAGGTATTATTTGAAGAGCAATTCTAATATCATATTTGTCATTTAATGAGGAAGATTCTGTATAAAGAGTATATTGTTTGGGGGTGCAACTGTTTTTGTGAGTTTGGTTTTCCATGGCCGAAGGAAGCAGTTGGGCCTCCATTGCACCATTAGCACTAGCAGATTGACGTACTTCTTCACCATGCTTCTTCCTTTCAGCTTTTTCCTCTTACATCTTTCTCTTATCTATCAAAACATAGCTTCCGTCCTCTTTGGCAACACCATCTGACTTTGATTTTTCATAGTATATTCTCATGGGTTTATCATAAAATGGAATGTTAACTACTATCCTCTTTAGCAACACAATTTGACTTTGATTTTGCATATTTTATTCGGTTATAAGTTTAATATTTGTTCTGTATGAACCATGGCTATGCCTATTCTGTATCAGTATTTATGAACATATATATTGAGTTTTAAATCTTAGTTATTTAGTCAATAATAAAGATTTTGTAAGTCACTTTGAAGAGCTAAATAGCACGGATGCTTCTTTTATACTACTAATCCTTCATTCTATCATGTTTATTAATAGCATACCATGTTTAAAGATTGAATACAAATGTTTGTATAGATAAGAATGGGTTTTGAAAACCAATTCGCAAGTTATATTTGGTCCTATATAAGAAAAAAAGACATTATCGGTAATAAATGTCGTGGTGGTGAGGGGTGGTGCAATTCAATAAAAGATTACTAATAATAAATGTTGTGACGGTGAGGGGGATGGGTGGTGTATAGGAAGAGATTCCTTCTTTTAGAATTCTTTATTATATATGAAATTCAAATTATCTACATTTTTTGTTCAACTATTCTCTCAGTTTATGCAAATAAGTATAACTTTGGAGGAATGCATGCTACTGAAACTGTTGAAAACCAGTTTGAGGGGTTGACCTATTAATTGGATAATCGATAATAAAGAATATTTTTCAAAGAAGTGGATTGGGAGGTTTGTAAAAGAGACCCAAATTAGGATTATTGGAGATTCCTCATCTGACCTAAAGTCTGCAGTCCATTTAAATGATATTATTGACCATAGTGGACTTCCTAGATTTAGAATGAATTTAAAATTGTATATTTTCATCCATGCCCAATTGTATGATGCTAAGGGATGTAATAAACTTGTATGATGTTAAGGGATATAATAAACTTATATGATGTTAATTTTGGTTGATAGGTAGGTGGCACAACAACATGGGAATATTAACTTGTGTTTTATCTAGGGCAAGTACACTGCAAGTATGCCTCTTTTAATTTTTGGTAACAATATGGAACTTCATATTATTTTAGGCTTCTAAATGTTTGGTTGAGTAAGTTTAATCTATAAATTTACTATTCGATCTCTATCTTTTCTGCAGGCATATATTACGCACTCGACACTCATGAATATTTTTTACAAAGCTCCTACGGTTCATAAGGATGTAGTTGTGTCTCCCAACACTTCCATTTTTTAGTTTATTTTTTATTCGATGTTCATTTGTATTTGGAGATCGTGATGGTTTTATTTGATGTTAAATTAAGTTTAAACAAGTTTTATATGTACATGATATTTGAAATGTCCGAAATATAAATGAAATATGTCGAATTTTTTAAGATTTGTATGATGCCGGCATTAATTTTTTTAGATTTGTTACATGCTCATGGCATTTATTCTACTCATCTATTTTATTTCACTTTTTTTATTCTACTATTTTTTTTAAATATAAAAATATTTGTAACTACTCTAAGCAATGACACATTTAGCAAATTCAACATTTATAACTGCTAATAGTAGTCACAAATTTGTCACTGCTGCAAATTTTGTAACCGCTGTTAACAGTTACGAATATAATATTTATGATTGTTGTTAGCAGTCACAAATTCAATATTTGTAACTGCCGACAACAGTTAAAAATATTATATTCGTAACTACTAACAGCAGTTACAAATTGGGATCACCAGTCATAACCCCCATAGGGGTTATAAAAATTTGTGACTGCTGTTAGGAGTTATAATTTTTCTTTTGTCACCTCCTAAATTATGACTGTAAATAGCAGTTATAAAGTTCATTTGTGACTGTTAACAACACTCACAAATCTCTCATTTTGGTGTAGTGTCGGTCAAATAAGGAAGAATACAAGAAAGGACAAAGGCTAATGCAAATATATGGGAATAATCCTTCACACGCTGAGCATTTGCTAGAGGATTGAAAAGTTGAGAAGTA
Source organism: Sambucus nigra (assembly GCA_949130495.1). NCBI lineage: Eukaryota > Viridiplantae > Streptophyta > Magnoliopsida > Dipsacales > Adoxaceae > Sambucus > Sambucus nigra. The sequence continues at coordinate 59,460,780 of OX422213.1, forward strand.
AAAGGAAAGAAACTCCAAGAGAATATACCTCCCAACCTTCATGAGTGGGGAAAAAAGGAGAATTCATTGAGACTGTCCAAAAATAGAATAAGCGAGTGTTTAGGAACCTTCCCATGCCAACTTTCTATCCAAGTAGTACTACCAGGTAAGGAGTGAGGTTTTGGGGAAATTTTTTGGAATTGCTCGAAAAAAAAAACCATTCAAGAAAAGAAGTTGCAAAAATTCAACACATCGAAGGGACCATGTGATTTCTCCATATCTACATTCTAATAGAAATTGTCACATTTTTCCAAGATAAAGTCTCATGGCTAAGAGAAATAACAACTCACGAGGGGAGTCATTGGGTCTCCCTAGAATAAAAACCTTGACGAAAAAGTAACAAAAATGGATAGATGACCATTGGCCTTCAATTTTAGGCCATCTTAGATCTTTGGGACCTTTGTTATAGCCTCATCCATATAAAAAAACTTGAAATCTCTAAACTATAATCTCTTACATTTAGCAAACGAATGCTTGCTCATACATGTATGAGTAAGTCCCACAAAGTGGACCCATTGTCCCAATCCTTACGCAAATCCTCACACAGTTACTTCTCCTCCACATCGCTATAACCATCCTTAAATACGTGATCTCCCAAAATAGGCAAGCCTGTGAGCTCATAGATATCTTCTAAAGTAATGAATAATTCTCCCTAGACGCTAACAACAGTATAAGTGTATATGCTCCAATGAGACACTAGGGCATTGACAACGTTCACATTCTTTCTAATTTTACAGTTATTCAAACCGACGAGGGTTTTTCTAGACCAATCCCTTCAATGATCTTATGATAGTTATCGACTAACAAAACATATTCAAAATCATAGTTTCTACTCCTCGACCACTTTACCAAAAACATCAAAGTTTATATTAGAGAAGGGAAAGTCACCTCCATCCACTTGATTCCCTAGAATATTATTAAGAAAAATGATAGAGGCGTCCTCAAACTCTAAAAATCCAAAAACTGGATGCATGGCTACCCTAGGTACAAATTCATCCTCAAATCGCTCGAGAGAGGATATGAAATTATCATCATTCCAAAAAAAGGGATCAAATTTGTAAGTTGAAAAGTCCCTTTTGAGCCTTAGTGATGGTAATAGAACCAGCAGCACCCCTTTGAGAAGGCTCAACACCATCTTTAGTAGAGGTGTAATAGAAGTAACGGGAACTAAAGTGGATATAACAATGGAGATTTCAGCTACGTTGAAATGGTCACCATTACTTTGATGGAAAAGGAGCCCATAAATATATCATTGAAAATTATGGAAGCAAGGGTCGAAATAACATTGGGTGAAGAAGCCATTTGAAACAAAGAATTATTTGAGAAAATGATGAAAGAAAATATTATCAAAAATGGGGGACAAATGATAATTCTCAAGAAACTCTCTCCATAAAAACTTTTAAATGAAGGTAAAGTTATGGAGAAGGAAAATGGTATTTGTAGGTTGAGAAAGAAAAGAGGCACTAACGGTTTAAAATGTAGGGAAAATGATTACCCAAATTATAAATGTCTCCTCTAACATCATACGTGTCCTCTCGAAGTACTAAAGAGTGTCCCTACATAGTCATGCATTTTAGGGCATTAAATGCAACACAAATCAAATAATGATGATTTGCTTTTTCAAAGTCCCAAAATTAACTTTTTGTCCAGAATTACGTTTCTTAAAACCTAAAAGAGACTTAAGCATGAGTGGCTAATGTAGAGGTGTACACTAAAAACCTCGTAACCCATAAAGGATCATATGAGCATTGGCTGGCGAAAGTAAGTGGATGAGAAATTCTAAGTCACCAGTGAGTTAAACGAGCAATGAATAACAAAGAATATTGGACAAGCAAGTCCAAATCATTAGTTAATCACACGAGTAACCCCAAATCACCAACAAATAATGAGAGCAATGACATTCAAGGGGGATTCAGGAGCAACCCCAAGCTATCAATTAGTTATGACAATGATTCTAGAGATAAAGTGCCTCGAGAAATCCAATCCACAAGGGTCTTAAATAAGATAAAGTACATGATCAGTCTCCTTGTGTCCGAGTAAAGGGAATCACGAGTAGTCACTCATCTGACATAAAAACCAACCGATGAGCACTTACCTCACTAATCATTATATTTGTTATCTTACACAAGTTTACTTAGCAAGTTAGGACTTCTTTGGAGAGTTTTTTTGGAGGCTGAGAGGTAAGACTTTTTGAGAAAGATAAAGCTCAACCACTTCAATATATTGGGAAATAGAGAATATTGGGTCGAGGGACCCTAGAGGTCACTCACAATCACACTTAACACATCATACATTGTTTTACAAATTATGAGCAGTCACTAAATTTGCTTATAAACCAGTTATTATAGCACACACTACCGAGTGGTCACTTGACTACTCGTAAGACATTTTAACATTATAAATAACGAATGACCCTAAAGGTCACTTGAAAAATTTTCAAACTCACTTAATAATTAAGTTTTGAGATAAAGATAAAAGTACTTTTTTAGTGTAAATCCCGATAAGATCATATTTTTCTTCACTACCACTCCAGGTGTCGCAACAAAAGACAAATTATGGATAAACGTTAACAAATAAAGATAAGGATAAAAGTTTTTTTTGGAATATTCCTTATGATGTGCATGTGCCATCTCATCCCTAACCGTTTATGATAAATAGATCCCTATATCATATCTCTAAAGGAAAAAAAAAGTCACTGTTATGATGCACAAACCCTCACGCGAATATTCTCTCCCCGCTCTCTCCTATATATTGAGGAGCTTATGTAACACCCGCCTTCATGATTTTGACCATACTCGTGTCAATTGATGACTTGATGTGACCTAATTAGTCTTTAGACATTGTAAGATGAACCGTGGGTCAAATTTGGGTAATATAGTCGTCTTGATGAAATTAATTAGATTATAAAGGCCTTATATTTAATTTAGAAAAAAGTTAGGGTCGTTCGAACATGACCCTTAGTCATTCGAACGAGATCTCTATCTCATTGGAACCATGATTCAAATGACCATCGAACGAAAATAATTTATTTGCATTTCTACCCTCATTGAAAACTATTCCGAACCCCATTCAAACAATATTGTGTTGTTGTTAGAACATGGTCCATTCTCGTTCAAACGTGACCGCAAAAATCAGAATTTTTAGATTCAGAAAATGCTGTGAAAATGTAGGCCCTAGAATCATTTGAGCTTTCAAGCTCTCAATGGAGCATATCACATCATGGGGGGGCGGGGGATTTTGGAGGACATTTGGTTAATGGGTTTTAAGGGTTTTTTGTATATATAAGAGAGAAGAGGGTGTTAGGGGGCAGTCCAACACTACTCCATCAGATTTTCTCTCTCTAGCTCTTGGAGTTTTCCACCACTGAAACCACTTTCTACCACCCTTGTACCACCACCCCTCCACACTAAACCACCATACTTTAACCCTTTTCCATAATATTTAAGATTATGAAACCTATATACACTACATGTTTGAGCAAGACATCAAATCATGGAGTTTGAAGGGGGTTTTCTTGGAGATTTCAAGGAGCAAACTAGTGGAGCGAGGAAACCTTTTTAAGGCCACCTTAGGAGGTGTAGGTTGCCATCACCTTCTTCTACATCCAACAATGTTTAAGGCATATTTTAGGTGAAAAACTCTACTCTTTAAGTTTAATATCTCTATTCCCTTGTATTTGGTCTTGTATGTAAAGTTTTAAGAGTATAGTGTATACAATTTCAGGGTTGCTATTTTCCCATGATTTATGTAAAAGGGGTTTTATAAATGGTTTCAAAGTTTAGAGAAAATGATATGTTTTCAAGAAGACTTGGTAGTAACATTTAATAAACTAAAATATTTGGAAACAATATTTATCTTGTTAAGATATTTTATGAACAAAGTCTTGAAGTTTTCTTTAAAAAAATTGAATTTCTATGAAGTTAGACATTTATTTATGTTTTGAAGAACACAAATGTCTTTTAGTCTTGAAAAATATGTTTTGCAAGTATTGTGAAATATCTTGAATAAGTCATGTGTTAGAATCATTTTGATGGACTTTTGTGCTTAAAATTCCTCTTCCCGTGAATATAAACTTATTGTAATTTGACAATGAGCATACGAACAAGTTTAGTAAAGATTTTAATGAGTTTGACATGAAATAAAGAAAATAGAAATTTCAGCCCTTAAAGTGTACCAATAAGTAGTGAAAATGTGATAAGTGTATGTTTTCATGACTACATATGATAATAAAGGAAAATGGTATTTTTCTTATAAAGTAGCCTTTAAAATTCCAAGAGATTTTTATGATAAAGAAATTAATGAAATAAAAATATTTACAATTTGAGAAATGAGTTACTCCAAAGTGTTAATGACTTAAAATTTTCTAAGAAGTTAGTGTGTGTAACTCAATAATATTTTTGTAAAGATAACACTTGTGAAAATGGAGGAAAATGCAAGTTTGGAAACAAATGGGTAAAATGATAATTTTATCTAAAGTGGATCATTTTTATGAAATCAAAATATTTAAAAAGGTGTTACACAAAATGGTCCTAAAAGAAAGTTAATTTTCAGGGCTAAATCAACGTAATTTTGTAAATGACAAGAAATGGTTATTTTCATGCGTAACAGAAATATGGTAAAGAGTTCTTGGGATTTCGACTTCGATCGGTAAAGTGGAATAATGCGAACATTTGCAAAATGTTTGTAGACATTGAAAAGTAACTCAAATGTGACCTAGAATGAATAAAAAGGGCTTGAATCCCTAGGGTGAAAGATCCAAATCACTGTCCAGAGCATATGGTAGTGTAGCCGACGGTGTGGAGCACGTTAAAGTATGCGGTTATATCATAAATTTCAAGAAAATGATAATGAGAAAAGTGGAACATTATAAAGAAATTAGTTCTACTAAGAAAACGTGAAAAGGCAACATTTGTGAAATGAAATTGATGAATGTCCGTATTTTGGAAGGGTAATTTGGACAAGAAATATAAAAATAACTAAGTCCTAGTAAAGCGTGAGTTAATGACACGAGTGAAGTTGTTAATGGGTAATCAAGAAACCTGAGATAGTTTTAACCCCTGATTAACAAAAATGTGTGTTGTGAATCATTTTCAAAAAGGAAAACTAGTATTTTTCCAATACGGAGTGTGCGTGTGTTGAAAAATTAGTATTTTTCCAACATGGAGTGTGCGTGTGTTGAAAGGTGGTTTCAAGAAAAATAATAAAATGGATTTTGTGTGCGTAGATGTCAAATTTTAGTAAATGAATTATTTTTCTAAATAAATGGTATTTTGTTTAAGTATTTAACCGGGTGCATTAAATTGGGAAAAGAATGCTAAATTAAGTAATAAGGGGAAAAAAGAGTCCTTTCGTAAGATTATATATATGTGTGTGTGTGTGTGTGTGTGTGTGTGTGCGGGGGTATTTGAATGTGAATGCATGCGGTACGTTATAGAGTCTCTTTCTGCCGTTCGATTCTAGGTTGCATTGTTGTATTTCCTACTGGGCATTCGACTCATTCCCTTCCTTTATTACAGCAGGATGTACGCAATTTCACATCTAAAGAGGGGAAGTATTCTTTTTATTCGATGTTACTAGCTCTGAATGCTTGGATCCCGAGGATGCTTCCCATGAATCCCTCACGTAACTTGAGATAAATTGGAATCACATGTTAAATAAGTGATATGTCAATTAAATAAAACTGGGCTAGCAAATTTATTTAGCTTGCCTCATTTTACTTCACACCTAACGTCTGGGATGGATCAGGTTAACCACGAGTAACCCATAAATTCGGGGCGCGGCATTACAAATGGAATCAAAGCACTAGAGTTAACGTTCCATTTAAGAGTGACATTGTGATGTCGGTAGTGGATCTTTTACGTCGATGTTGGTTTTCGGTCGGTCATGTTAGATATGTGACGGTTTCGGTTCGTGTTCTCGACGATGGAGTCAAGGAGATTAACATGTCAGGAAATTCATTGTCAACTAGCAAGTATCCATGTTATTTGCCATTAATAGTTCTCGAAGCTTCTGATTTAGACGTGTTAGTAACTTGAAATTGTCTATGTGGGCCATTAGTGGCGACATTGCATTCTTTAGTGTGAGGTGCACTTGTGCCTGCCTCTGATGATGTGAGAGGCCTGTTAAGGTATTAATAAAGTTAAATAGCGTCCATTGAATGAGAGATGTGAGTTTTTCAAAACCAACTGTGGAGTTAGGTGATTAGAGTCGCATGTTTAAGAAGTATTGCTTTTATGATAAGGATGCATTACGTTTGTTGGTTAGGTACTTGCAGGTGGTTAATAACGATGATGTGATTAAGCGAACTTGATCCTTGAGGTAATGTCATGTTGTAAGCATTTGAAAATTATGTAGGCATGTAGACCCATGTTGGTCATTATATAAGGATGTGTACCCAGGATTTGGTTGATAAGATGCTATCACTATAGGTGAATGCCTTAGTAATTATCAATTGATGGAAATAAATCGTAAGATATGATGTGAGCTACGAGTCATTAATGGTAAGTGTGGTACACGAGTAACAATAATTTGACGTGATTTAGCAGTAAACAAACACTAGGTTGCCTTATATGATGTAGTCTTGGAGAATATGATGTGACATTTAAGTAATAGGATCCCTTATGACATCAATAATATGGATTTAAGGGCATATAGGTTACACACGACATCCTATATCCTGCCATAATTCTTAGTAGTGTTAACTGGTGGTTTGATACGTGGTATATGACATCAGCCATTTGGAAGGAAGTTTTCAAACTTTCCATTAGGTTTCGAGGAGGGGGCCATATGTTTTATGTATGCCAAGGTTTCAACCAATAGGAAAATAATATTTTCATCTAAATACCATAACTAATTTTCAATTGCCTACGTGATGACTGAACATGAAGTAGTTTCAGTATAAATAATTGACTTTAATAGAACCTCTACTCATTAACTTTATGTAGGAAGTATCCTTTTTTGGTCCCTATCTTGTAGTCATTCTGAGTGGGATCCATTAGAAAGGGGTTTTTACTCATTTAGGAAGTAAATTATCTACTCCATTCGACCCTTGAGATAAATTGCATGAGGCATCTTTGGGAATATAAATCGATTTATAGTGACACTTAGAGGTGTTCGACGGTCATTGTTCCCTGTGTCTTGAGACTTGTAGGCAAGTATCCTTATGAGTATCTAATAGTCGTGGGATGGATATTGGGAAATCAATAGAGCATACTTGCTCTGAGAAAATCATATGTGATGAAATCTTGTCAGATTTTTGGTGTTTTTTGCATTAAAGTATGACAGGTGTCCTTAGGGAGCCAATCAAGTTTGGTGTTATGGAGTGCAAGTTCTCTAATGATAGTTTTATTGAGGGTCATGTGATGATCTCAGGTTCTTGGTCAAGTTAAAAGGAATTGAATCGTGTAATCCTTGTTAATCTCATCAAATTTGGTATGAATAGGTGACGTAACCTTCTAAGGGTAATTGGTGATTAGTGTCGCGATTGGATATGGTGCTTGTTGGTCATAAGATGACTAGTGTAGAAAGTTTCGTACTTGACTTTGATGAGTACTAGAAAATACATTAGATACTTGGATTAATGATGTCATGATTAGAGTCTTACGAATAGGGGGGGCAATTTTTTACACGACACGAACTCGACACGAAGTTAGCGGGTTAGGGTTGACGATTTCTTGACACGAACCCGAATATGACACGACCTGCCAACACGAATAATAAACGGGTTGGGTTAGTGTCAAACACGTATAACTCGAAAATGACACGAATAGACCCGCTTAACTCGTATTTTATGGAGAATATATTAGATAATTTATATATATTGATAGGCATTCTATAAAATTCATGGAGAATCGGATGATAAATTATCTATGTGTTGAAAGAAGTTGAAATTAATTAAATTTAAGTTATTGTAGGCCTATGATTGGTATGATTGGTTAAAAGAGAAGAAACAAATTATTTTATATTTTACTTAATGGGTTATGCGGGTCAACCCGAAGATGACACGATAATAAATAGGTCAGGTTAGTGTTTGCTCATCTGACACGATTAGTTAAATGGGTTGGGTTAGGGTTGACTAATACTTGACACGAACCCGACATGACACGACCCAAACACGACACGATGCACACGAATTGCCACCCCTACTTACGAATAGCAGTCCAAATGGGATAGTGAGGTATGATTAGGGTATCGACATGTGCAATCGGTAAAAGATAAATTAACCTTAGTAGGTAAAGGACTAGTTCTTGGAATATCTTTCCAAACCAGTATCGACTAAGAGGTCTAGACCTGTGTAGTGCTTGTTATCCTTATAGTGATAATGATGACCGGTGTAGCAATCACGTAGGTTCATTTTGGATAGAATTTGGAGATAGGCGGAATAACGACCTTGTGTCATTAAAGGTTATAATAAGGTGAGTGTTTTGCATAGTTGGGCATTGCCTAAAGAGATATCGGGGTACAATCATCGCATGGTAAAATAGACAGTAAGCTAGGTGTGTTAGGTTGGTCATGAAGCGTCGGTTACTAAACAAATGTACAAGGTTGTCATTGACGAAGGTATCTGGCATTTGTCGAATGAGGCGGCTCGTGTTTTTCAAGAATAGAAGGAGTAAGACTTATTCCTAAGGAGGGAAGTCCAACATTTGACTTACCAAAGGATAATAGTCCAGGTTTTTACGTTCATCTCGTGAAGGCGGATGGTTCGTGATCTGAATTGTCTTGATTGGTGACTCAAGCCATGGTATATGGATAAACTAGATCTGATGAAAAGTCTAGGGTGGAGTCATAGACTTAAAGCACATGGCGTGCATTCATCTTTCGTAAACCAAAATCCATTGTGTATGGATGGGATTCTCTCGAAATAGTTGTTCGTTCATTCCGATTCATTGTGTTTTTCTTATTCCGATGGTCGAGGACTATGTTCCTTCAATTTTTGTGACTTGATATTATTCCATGTTGACACTTCGATCGCATATTAGCTTGGCTAAGAATGAGTGCAGATGAACCTGGTGTGGTCATTGCAGCTCGATAACTTAGTGCGCTCTTATTTGAAATATTCTTTTATTTTGTGCAACTTTCATGTACATTTGAATGCGTGTTCTACCACATGGATTGCTCATAGTATCCATTTTCACAGGTTTAACAATCTTATGCATTAGCTAGCATGGAGATTAGTGGTTCTAGTTGTAAAGAGCAAGATTGTGATTTGAGGATATCGTAAAGTGTTAAAACTCAAGGAAACATTTCACGTATTGTTGTTTTGACACAGTGAGTGGATTGGCATAATATCGAGTGAACATTTGATAGTTGGAAGCCTAGAGTGATCCTAGGTTCATAGATGGATATTATGGAAGGTACTAGTTGGACGCACGATTTGTGACTGTGTGTCATTCCGTGGAGTGAGTGACTAGCGTTGCGAGGTTAGTATCAAGTTTAAGTGAATTTGTGGGGTTAGGATGACCCGAGAATTCGAGGAATATGTAGTTTTAAGAAATGAAATAATTTATGATGATTATTTCGATGTTAGTTTCATGTCATTTTACTATTGGTTGAGTGTCGATCACTAGAGAGTGTCGCCCTTGTAAATGTGTCTGTATGCCTTGGGAATTAGCAAAGAAGGCTTAGGACTTGATTTAGTGTAATCATTAAGTAAGTGGAGAGTCGAGGATTGTTATTTGATTTTGATGGCTAGCCTGATGGTGAGCATTTAGAATATGTTGCATATCGAGGTGCTTGTTGATAGCCTTTTCTGAAAGGATGTATGATGACGTCTTAGTGATTGAGGATTTTGGTGACCTTGCCTTAAAAGACCCATACAACTTATAATAAGACTTGATAACCTCCAAGAACTTAAGGAATTGATGGTTTGAGACTTTCGAGGATGAAATTTCCTAAGGAGGGAAGAATGTAATACCCGCCACATGGTTTTGACCGTGCCCGTGTAAATTGGTGTCTTAGTGTGTGACCCAATTGGGCTTTAGGCTTTGTAAGATGAATTATGGGTCAAATTTGAGTAATATAGTGGCTTGTTGCAATTAATTGGGATTCGAATGGACTTATATTTAATTTGGAGAAAATTTAGGGTCATTCGAACGAGACTATTTGTCGTTCAAATGATATTCCTATCTCGTTGGAATGATGATTCAAATGACCATTGAATGAAAATCATCTGTATGCATTTCTACCCATATTGGTAGCTCGTTCGAACCCCGTTCTAACAATATTTTGTTGTTGTTTGAATGAGGTCCATTTTCATTCGAACGAGAATGCAAAAATCAAAATTTTTAGATTCGAAAATGTTGTCAACATCTAGGCCTTTGGATCATTTAGGTTACCAAGCTCTCGATGGAGCAGAGTTCTAATTGTGTGGGCATGGGGTGTTTGGGGTGGGGGGGAGATTTTGGGGTACCTTTGGTTAACGGGTTTTAAGGTATTTTGGTATATGTAAGAGAGAGAAGAGTGTTGGGGTCCATTCCAACACTTCTCCATCTCATTTTATCTCCCTCTCTCTCTATAGATCTTGGAGCTTCTCCACCACCCAAACCATCTTCTACCACCGTAGCTCGACAACCCCTCCACCCTAAACCACCATAATTTAACCCTTTCCCACGATATTTAAGCCCATTAAACCCATATACTTTTCATTTTTGAGCATGACATCGCATTACTTAATTTGATGGGGGCTTCTTAGAGATTTCAAGGAGAAAACTAATGGATCTAGGTGACCTATTTAAGGCCACTATAGGAGGTGGGAGGTTCCCATTACCTTGTTCTCCATCCAACTATGTTTAAGGCATTTCTAAGGTGGTAAGTATACTCTTTAATTTTAATAACTCTATTCCCTACTATTTGGTCTTATATGTAGAGTTTTGAGAGTATAATGTATGCGTGTTTCAATATAGCTATGTTCTCGTGATTCATGAAAATTATTTTTTACAAATGGTTTCAAAGTTTTGAGAAAATGATATGTTTTTAAGAAGACTTGGTAGTAAATATTTTATGAAATAAAATTTATCTTGTCGAAATATTTTGAGAGCGAAGTCTTAAGGCTTTCTTGTAAAAAAATGGAATTTCTATGAAGTTAGAGATTCATTCAAGTTTTGAAGAACAAAGATGCCTTTTTAGTCTTGAAAATCATGTTTTGAAAGTATTGTGAATTTCTTGAATAAATCATGTGTTAGATTTTTTTTAGTTTTATTTTTGGACTTTTATTCCCTCTTCCCATGTATATAAACTTGAAACGATTTGGCAATGAGCATATAAACAAGTTTAGTAAAGGTTTAAATGAGTTTTATCATGAAATAAAGAAAATAGAAATTTCAAACCTTAAAGTATATTAATAAGTGTTGAAAATATGACAACTGTATATTTTCAAGACTACATACGGTGATAAAGGAAAATGGTGTTTTTCTTGTAAAATAATCTTTAAAATCCCAAGTGATTTCTTTGATAAAGAAAGTAATGAAATAAAGAGATTTACAACTTGAGAAATATGTTACTATAAAGTTCTAAAGAAATGTTAATGACTTAAAAACATTTAAGAAGTTTGTGTGTGTAACTTAATAATGTTTTTGGAAAGATAACACTTGTGAAAATGGAGGAAAATGCAAGTTTGGAAACATATGGGTAAAATGGTAATTTTACATAAGGTGGGACATTTTTATGAAATAAAATATTGAAAAAGGTTTTACACAAAATGGTCCAAAAAGAAAGTAATTTTCCAAATTAAATCAACGTAAATTTGTAAAGGATAGAAAATTGTGATTTTCAAGTGTAACACAAATATGGGGCAAAGTTATCGGGATTTCGGCTTCGGATGGTAAAATTTGAATAATGTCGACATTTGCAAAATATTTGAACAAATTGAAAAGGGACTCGGATGTGATCGAGAATAATTAATAAGGGCTCGAATTCCTACGGTGAAAGACATAAATCACTGGCCAGAGCACATGGTAGTGTAGCCGGAGGCCTGGAGCACATTAAAGTACCCGATTATATGAAATATTCTGAGAAAAAGATAATGAGCAAAGTGGAACTTGATAAAGAAATTGGTTGTGATAAAAAAATGAGAAAAGACAACTTTTGTGAAATAAAATTGATGGATGTTCGTATTTTGAAAGGGTAATTTGGATAAGAAATATGTAAATGACTAAGTCCTAATAAATGTGAGTTAATGACACGAGTGAAGTAGTTAATGGGTAATCAAGCAACCTAAGATGATTTTAACCCATAATTAACACAAGTATGTGTTGTTAATGGTTTTCAAAAAGGAAAACAAGTATATTTCAAACACGGAGTGTGCGTGTTGAAAGGTGGTTTCAAAGAAAATACTAAATTTGGTGTGGGTAAATGACAAATTTCGGCAAATAAATTATTTTTCTAAGTAAATGATATTTTGTTTAAGTATTTAACCGGGTGCATTAAATTGGAAAAATAATGATAAGTTAAGTAATAAAGGGCAAGAAGGGTCCTTCCATAAGATTAATGTCATTTAATCAGATCAAGTAATGATTTTGAAATAAAACGGAATTTATGCATGTATATATATATATGTGCTACTTTTATGTGCGCATATATGGTACGTTATAGAGTCTTTCCCCGTAGTTCGATTCTAGGTTGCATTGTTGTATTTTCCATTGGCCATTTGGCTCATTCCCTTCCTTCGTTATGGAAGGATGTACGCGATTATGTGTCTTAAGAGCATTCTTTTTATTTTACGTTAGTAGGTCTGAATGCTTGGATTCCGAGGATGCTTCCCATAAGTCCCACACATAGCTTAAGAAAACTTTAAATCGCATGCTAAACAAGTGAAATGTTAATTAAATAAAATTAGATTGGCAAAAATATTTAGGTTATCTCATTTTACTTCACACATAATGTTTGGGATGGACCGGATTGACCATGGGTAACCCATAAATCCGGGGTGGGCCATCACAAATGCTATCAGAGCATAGATTCAAGGTTACTTTTGGGCGTGATATTATGAGGTTGATAAGGGATCTTTAACTTCGGTGTTGGTTTTGGACTGGTCACTCTAGACATGTGATGGCTTTGGTTCGTGTTCTCAATGATGGAGTCAAGGAGATTAGCACGTCGACAATTCATTGAAAAATAGCAAGCGGCCAAGTTAGTTGCCATTTATAGTTCTTGGTGCCTACGATTTAGTCGTGCTAGTAACTTGTGATTGTCTATGTAGGCCATTAGTGGTGACACCGTATTCTCTAGCATGATGCGCACTTGTTCCAGCCTTCGATTATGTGAGAGGCCTGTTAAGGTGTTAATAAAGGTAAATAACATCCATTGAATTAGAGATTTGAGTTTTTTAAAGCCAACTGTGGAGTTAGGTGATTAGATTGACATGTTGAAGAAGTATTTATTTTGTGATAAGGATACATTAGGTTCATTGGTTAGGTACCTGCGGGTGGTTAATAATGATGATGTAATTAAGCGAACTTGATCCTTGGGGTAGTGTCATTTCATAAGTATTTGACAATTTAGTAGGCACGCGAACCCGTGTTGGTCATTACTTGGGGATGTGTACTCAGGACTTGGTTAAGAGGATGCTATATGAGTGACTTTATAATTGTCGATTGATGGATATAAATCATAAGCTATGATGTGAGCTAGGATTCACCTATGGTAAGTGTGTTACATGTATAACGGTAATTTGAGGAGTAAACCCTAGGTATCCTTCAATGATGTAGTCTTGGAAAATATGATGTGACATTGGAGGAATAGGATCCCTTATACGTCAATTATGTGGACTTAAAGGCTTATAGGTGGTACACGACATCCTATATCCTGCCAGAATCCTTAATAGTGTCAACTTGTGGTTTGATACGTAGTATATGCCATCAACCATTTCGAATGTAGTTTTCAAACTTTCCATTGGGTCACAAGGAGAGGGTCGTAGGTTAGACCTATGCCAATATTTTGAACAAAAGGATAGTAAGATTTTCATCTAAATACTACAACATATTTTCAATTTCCTAAGTGATGACTGAACGTGAAGCAGTTTTGGTATAAGTAGCTGACTGAAAATGAACCTCTGCTCATTAGTGTTTTGTGGTAAGTAGCGTTTTTTTATCGTGTCTAGTAGCCATTCTGAGTTAGATCTCTTGGAAAGGGTTTTTACTCATTCAACAAGGAAATTATCTACTCCATATGACCCTTGAGATCAATGGCATGTGGTGTCTTGGGGAATAGAAATTTACATATTCTGACACCTAGAGATGATTATAGTTCCCGTGTGTGTATACTTGTAGGTTAGTATCCGTATGAGTATATAACAGTCATGGGATGGATATTAGAAAATAAGTTGACATAACTGCTATGAGAAAATCATAGGTGATGAAATCTTATCAGGCTTTTAGTGTCTTTTACATTGGAGTATGACGAGTGTCCTCAGGGAGACAATCAAGTTCAGTATTGTAGAGTGCAAGTGTTCTAATGATGGTTGTATTAAGGGTCATATTATGATCTCAGGTTATTGGTCAAGTTCAAAGGAATTGAATCGTGTAGTTCTTCATGGTGAGGTCATCAAATTTGGTATGAATAAGTGATGTAACATTTTAAAGGTAATTGGAGATTAGTGTCATGATTGGACATGTTGCTCGTTTGTCATAAAATTACTAGTGTAGAAAGTGTCATACTTGACTTTGACGATTACTAGAAAATACATTAAAGATATGTATTGATGATGTCATTATTGAGGTCTTGCGAATAGTAGATCGGATGGGATATCGAGGTATGATTAGGGTAACAATATGTGCCATCGGTATAAGATAAAATAAACTTGACAGGCAAAGGACCACTTCTTGGCACATCTTACCAAACCTATACGGATTAGGAGGTGTAGACCTGTGTAGGGCATGTTATCCTTATAATGATAATGATGACTAGTGTGGTTGTCACGTAGGTTTAGTTGGGTAGAATTTAGAGATAGGCGTAATGATGACCTTATGTCATTAGAGGTTATAATATGGAAAGTATTTCGCCTATTTTGGGATTGCCTAAGGAGATGTTGGGATACAATCATCGCATGATATAGTAGACATTAACCTTGGTGTGCTATTGGTCATGAAGTCTCGATGACTAGAAAAATGTACAAGGTTATTATTGACAAAAATGTCTGGCAGACGTTGACTAGTGCAATCCGTGTTTGTCAAGAATGGAAGGAGGAAGCATTATTCCTAACGAGGGAAGTCCAAATTTTTACTTCCCAAAGGACAATAGTCCAGGTTTCACATTCGTCTCACAAACTGGTTGGTGACTCGAGCCAGGGTGCATGGATAGAATAGGATCTAATAAAAACTCCAGGGTGGATTCATAGACTTCAAGCGTATATCGTAGGTCCACCTTTCGTAAACCATAATTCGTTGGGTACAAATGGGATTCTCCCAGAATACTCATTCGTTCATTTTGATTCATTATGTTTTTCCCATTTCGATGGTCGAGGACTGTGTTCCTTCGATTTTGGTGATCTGGTATTGTTTCATGTTGATAGTTCGATCACATAGTGTCCTGGCTTAGTATGAGTGTAGATGGACCTAGTGTGGTGATTGTATCTTGACAATTAGGTGTGCTCTTGTTTGAAATATCCTTTTATTTTGTGCAACTTCCATGTACATATGGATACTTGTTCTACCACATGGTTTGCTCATAGTATCCATTTTTCTTAGGATTAACAATCTTATGCATTGGCCCGCATGGAAATTAGAAACTCTAGTTGTAAAGAGCAGGATTATGATTTGAGGATATAGTAAATTGTTAGAACTCGAGGAAACATAACACGTATTTTTGGTTTGCCGTAGTGAATGGATTGGTCTAATACTTTGGTGAATGTTCCATAGTTGGACGTCTAGAGTGATCCTAGGTTCATAGATAGATCTTGTGGAAGGTATTAGTAGGATGTACAATTCGTTACTTAGTTGATGTGTCGCTCCTCAGAGTGAGTGACTAGTGATGCGAGGTTAGTATCAAGTTTAAATGAATTTCTGTGGTCATGATGGCCCGATAATTCTAGGAGACTCGGGATATACAGTCTTTAGAATTGAAATAATTTACGATGATGAATTCGGTGTTAGTTGTATGTCGTTTTGGTCTTGGGTGAGTATCGATCACTAGAGAGTGTTGCCCTAGGAAATGTGATGATATGCCTTGGGAATTGGCAAAGACGCCTTAGGACTTGATTGAGTGTAATCATAGGGTAAGTTAAGAGTCGAGGATTGTTATGTGACTTTGATGGTTAGCCTAATGGTGACTGTTAGAATATGTTGCATGTCCAACTCCTATAAATTCTTAGTGTTTGAGGATTTTGATGACCAAGACCTAAAAGATCCCTATGACTTAGAATAAGAATTTATAACCTCCAAGAACTTAAGGAATTGATGGATTGAGAATTTCGAGAACAAAATTCGCTAGGTAGGGAATAATGCTACACCCACCCCCGTGATTTTAACCATGCCCGTGTAAATTGGTGATTTGATGTGACACAATTGAACTTTAGACTTTATAAGATGAATTATGGGTTAAATTAGGGTAATGTAGTATTCTTGGTGAAATTTATTGGATTAGAATGGCCTTATATTTAAGTTGAAGAAAATTTAGGGTCATTCGAACGAGAACCTTAATCGTTCAAACGAGATCCCTATGTTAAAGGAACGATGCTACAAACAACAATAGAATGAAAATCACCTATTTCCAGTTCCACCCTCGTTGGAAGCTCTTTCAAACCCTATTCGAACGAGAATGTGTTGTAGTTCGAATGAGGTCCATTCTCATTCGAACGAGACTACAAAAATTAAAATTTTCAGATTCGGAAAATGCTATCAAAATCTAGGCCCTTGGATCACTTAAGCTTTTAAGCTCTCAATGGATTAGATAAAACTGTGGGGGGCCTTTGGGGGACCTTTGGTTAGTAGGATTTAAGTGGTTTTAGTATATATAAGAGAGAGGAGAGTATTGGGGCCCATTCCAACACTTCTCCATCAGATTTTCTTTCTCTCTCTAGCTCTTTTAGCTTCTCTAACACCTAAAACCACCTACTACTACCCTAATACCACCACCCCTCCACCAGAAGCAACCATAATTTAACCCATTTACATCATATTTAATCCTATAAACCCCATATACACCATATGTTTGAGCAAGATGTCAAATTATGGAGTTTTAAGGGGTTTTCATAGAGATTTCAAGGAGCAAACTAGTGGAGCTTAGCAACCTCTTTAAGGCCACCTTAGGAGGCATGAGGTTGCCATCACCTTATTCTCCATACAACCATGTTTGAGGCATCTTTTAGGTGGGAAAATATACTCTTTAATTTTAAGAACTCTATTCCCTAGTATTTGGTCTTATACGTAAAGTTTTTAGAGTTGAATGTATGCAAGTTTCAAGATAGCTATTTTCTCTTAATTTACGTAAAAGAGTTTTTACAAATGGTTTAAAAGTTTACAGAAAATGATATGTTTTTAAGAAGACTTGGTGAGATATTTTATGAACAAAGTCATGAAGTTTTCTTCTAAAAAATGTAATTTCTATGAAGTTATACATTTATTCAAGTTTTGAAGGACAAAAATGTCTTTTAGTCTTAAAAATCATGTTTTGAAAGAGTATTGTCAAATTTCTTAAATCAATCATCTATTAAACCCATTTTGTTGAATTTTTGGACTTGAAATCTCTCTTCTCGTGTATATAAACTTATAGTAATTTGGAAATAAACATATGAATAAGTTTAGTAAATCTTTTAATGAGTTTTAACATGAAATAAAGAAAATAGAAATTTCAACCATTAAAGTGTGTTAATATGTGTAGAAAATGTGATGAATAAATGTTTTCAAAACTATATATGATGATAAAAGAAATTGGTATTTTTCTTATAAAGTAGTCTTAAAAATGCCAAATGATTTCTTTGATAAAGAAATTAATGAAATAAAGATCTGTTCAACTTGATACGTGTATTACTCTAAAGTGTTAAAGAAGTGTTAATGACTTTAGAGTATTTAAGAAGTTAGTTTGTGTAACATACCAATGTTTTTGGAATGATAACACTTGTGAAAATGGAGAAAAATTCAAGTCTGAAAACAAATGAGTAAAATGGTAATTTTATGTAAAGTGGAACATTTTTATGAAATAAAAATGTTGAAAAACGTGTTACACGAAATGGTTCTAAAAGAAAGTGACTTTCGGGATGAAATCAACCTAGATGTGTAAATGATAAGAAATGGTGATTTTCAAGTATAACACAAATATAGGGCGTAGTTCCCAAGATTTTGTCTTTGACAGGTAAAAGTGGAATAAGGTGGACATTTCCAAAATGTCTAAACACATTGAAAAGAGACTCGATGTGATCGAGAATAATTAAGAAGGTCTCCAAGCCCTAGGGTGAAAGACTGAAATCATTGGCCAAAGCATATGGTAGCGTAGCCGATGTTGTGGAGCCCATTAAAGTACGCGGTCATATGGTAAATTTCGAGCAAAAGATAATGAGAAAAATGAAACATGAT
Source organism: Sambucus nigra (assembly GCA_949130495.1). Classification (NCBI taxonomy): domain Eukaryota; kingdom Viridiplantae; phylum Streptophyta; class Magnoliopsida; order Dipsacales; family Adoxaceae; genus Sambucus; species Sambucus nigra. The sequence goes on from OX422213.1 coordinate 59,479,325, forward strand.
AAAGAAATTAGTTGTGCTAAGAAACTGAGAAAAGACAACCTTAGTGAAATAAAATTGATGAAAGTTCCTGTTTTGAAACGTAAATTATGAAAAAATATGAAAATGACTAACTCCTAGTAACGCGTGAGTTATACGCACGAGTGAAGTGGTTAATGGCCAATCAAGAACCCTAAGATGGTTTTAGACCATAATTAACACACGTGTGTTGTAAATGTTTTTAAAAAAGAAAACAAGTATTTTCCAACACAAAGTGTGTGCGTGTTGATATGCCCAAAGTGTACCCTTGTACTCAGAGTCACAAACCTCGGCCTGTCTCACAGCCAAGTTGACTGGAGATATACAACATCCATCAAGAAGGTCGTATCCTGGAAGGTCAGCTCCTCATTGACCAACCTCGGCTGGAAAATAGCCGAGGTTAGCCGCATCTTATAGGAATCAGTCTATTGCCAACATCGTACTCTGCCTCAGCCGACGTTACATCCAACCTCATGCCTAACCTCTGCCATTCTTCCAGGACGAGGTCATTCTAATTATTGATAGGAAAAATCAACACTATCGAACTTCCCCAACCTCGTACTCAGCCAGGCCGAGGTTACGACAAATAATGTCATAAGTCCGAGCACACGTAAGCACATGGAAGGCTTGGAATATGTGGGAAAATCAGTTATAACCAAATCATTCCCCTCACATGAGGGAATATTTGACCATCATTCCTTATATGTGGCACAACCATGTGTCCACCTATGATTAGTGTATTCAACTCACACATGCTCATGGCATGCTTGGGGGTACAGTACACCCCCAATTGCTATAAATACATATCTTCTCCTACCTTGGAAAGGGATCGATAATTGTAACCCTAGCTGAAACTCTGTTGGTATACACAGTAGAGAGAGAAAGTGAGAGATTGTATCACATGCCATTAGTGCCCTCTTTATAGTGAAATTACTCACAGACTCACAGTGGACATAGGCCAGATTGGCTGAACCATTTATATACTAGTGTTTCTCCTCTTCTCCTCACCTTCCTCTACTAGGTAACTACTCTTGTGCTGCCATTGTTATTGCTAGCTTGAGCTTATCAACACGTTATATTGGTGGTGCTATTTACAGTATCATCATTTTAGCACCGTCTATGGGAATGAGAGGATTCATCTCTTCCTCCTTTGCTGCTTGACCTCACCGGAGACTCTGGTGGTGAACCAGACCTCCTCCTATGCGTGGAGCTATTTTGCCATTGAAAGAGATCCTTAAAGGTATCAACCTCTTTAGTATTTTCATTTACAAGATATCTAGTCTTTCACATGGAACTAGAGTTACCACCTCCACCATTTGGTGTTAAAGGGCCCAGTTCCAACCAAGCACCACCTCAGTCCGAGATGGCTAAGGTGGTAGCAACCTTAAAGTCCTTAGCTGCAACTCAATAAACGATACAGGAGTAATTTTCCCAGCTAAGCCATAACATAATAAGGATACCACCTGGGGGCTCACTGGAAATGATTACTCCGACAGCTTCTCAGCCACATCATGAGGCTAGGGGACCTCCCCAAGCACCCTCGAAAGGACCAACCTACTCCTAAGTGGAGGAGGGATGTAGCTGATCCTAGGCATTTTTTTCCTGGGGAGGTAAGGAAACCCTTGACCCGAGGATATATACGTTGACATTGAATAAGAGGATGCCCCAGTAGACTGTTGGGAGCCGTATGAGGTATCAAATAACACTGTACATCCTATCCATCCGAGCCTAGGTCAGTGTGAAACATGAGATTATGATGCACGCCAATGAGGATCAGCTTTTGATCTCTTAAGTAGAGGGTCGGACTTTGAAAGCCTTGACCCAGTTAATGATCTGATGGAGAGGCTTTCCAGGTCAAGAAGCATAGCTGGCTCACAAAGAGAATGTGGCGATCATTGGACTCATCATGGCCGACCCCCACATGGTTGAGATTGTGGTCAGGGGAGGTCAAGAGCCGACATTGTGCGGTAGATGGGGAACCCTCAGTCCACCCTTTGGAGGTGGCGGGGGACAACCTCGGCCCAGATGACGTTGCTAAACCATGAAATGACTCTATTCAAAGACTAGAAAATAAAATTGGTGATCTCTTAAAAAAGGAGACCCACTATAGAGGGGGCACTCAAAAGGATCACCATTTATCTCAAGGATTGTCAACTTCCCAACCCCTGCCAACTTTAAACCTCCAGTGGTGTCTCCCAAGTACAATGGAAGTACCAACCCAGTGTATCATATTGAAATGTATCAGTTTATAGCAGATATTTATTCAATCTCTGATGAGATGAGGTGTCGAGCCTTCTCAAGCACTCTAACTGGGGCTGCACATATTTGGTTCACTTCTCTTCCTAGAAATTCAATTGAGAATTTTAAAGGTTTGGCCAATGGTTTATTCACAACTTCTATTTTAGGGTAAGACCTTAGAAGAAGAAGAACCACTTGCTTTATGTAAAGCAAGGGAAGAATGAAAGCCTCAGAGACTACATCACGAGGTTCAACAAGGAAAATCTTGAGGTAGAAGATTATGCAGAGAGTATAGCCATGACAACCCTTATTGGAGGACTTTAGAAGGGAAAGATACTCTGGAAGCTTACTAAAGACCTTCCTAAGTCAATGGATGAGATGTTAGCAATAGCTAGAAAGGTCATAAACATAGAAGAAATAATGGCTATGAAGTATGAGGATGAGAATGGAAGTAGTAGTGGGAAATTTCAGAAGAAAAAGGATGGAAAGAAAAGGAATGAAGACGACAAGTTTGCAAACTATACTCCTTTAACTATGAGCTGTGAACACATCCTCTATGAAATAAAGAATGATAGGTCCCTGAAATGGCCGGGGAAGCTGAAGGCTCCTCCACATAAGAGAAACAATAATTTATGGTGCGAGTTCCATCAGGATCACGACCATCTAACTGATAAATGTTTTGCCCTGAAGGACGAGATTGAAAAAATATTGAAGTCTGGAAAGCTCAGAAAGTATGTGGATAGTAGAGCTTCTAAGGGGGGAAGAGACGAACCTAAAAAGAAAAGAAATGATAAATGTCAGGAAGATGCCCCTTCCAGAAGAGCTGATGACTCGGATGATGATGACGATGACCCTGACCTCCCACCAAAGGATGACAATGTCCCAGTAAAGATGGTCAGTATGATCTCTTTTGGTATGAGCACTATCTATGGAGGACTAGCAGGGGGTGGCTCAGAGGTAGTTGATCGCAAGGCTCATGCGGCAAAGGCCAAAGCAGTGACTAAGGCAGAGGTTGTGATCTTGGATTCTACAGAGGTTAAACATGAGAAGAGAAAAAAGGTAGATATGGACACCCTCGTAGTCGGCTTCTCACGACTCGATTTTAAGGGTATCTTAGTTCCCCACGATGACCCTCTAGTCATCACCACAAGAGTGCATGGGTGTGAAGTTTAGAGGATCCTTATTGATCGGGGCTGTTTCGCAAACCTTATGTTTTGGCCTTGTTTCAAGAGATTGGGTCTCAGCAGAGCTAGGCTTGTCCCTTATCATCATCCCTTGATTAGATTTAGTGGTGAAAAGGTCCACCCATTGGGTATGTATGAAATGGATGTGAGAATGGGAGATGAATGGCCTAAGAGGTTAACCAGGAAAATCAATTTCTTTGTGATGGATGAAAATGTCTTCTTTGCCTATAACCTCATCATAGGACGAGTAGCCCTCAAGGAATTTGAGGTCGTGCCTTCAACGGTCCACCAGATGCTAAAATTCTCAACTCCTTATGGAGTAGGGGAAGTGTAAGGTGACCAAACGTCGGCACGAGAATTTTACTTCAACTCTGCAGAAGAGAAAGAGGCTCATAAAAGGGAAACAACCACTTACAACATTTACACCCTTGATCCCAGAGATGAAACAAAGCTAAAAAAGGGAGAGACCACAAAGGAGGTAGAATCCATCATCCTCAATGAGGATGTGCCGAAAAAAACCATCTAAGTCGATAAATCCCTAAAACCTCAAGTGAAGGAGGATCTAGTGAAGCTGTTAAGGAAGAGATAGATTATGTTTTCCTGTAGACATGCTAGGTATTAGTCCTAAAATTATGTGTCATAAACTCAATATTATAGAAGATGTAAAGCCCATTAAGCAGAGAAGAATGATATATTCAAGAGAGAAGAATGAAGTCATCAGAGATGAGGTTCAAAAGCTTGAAGACGCCGAGTTTATTAGAGAAGTCATATACCCTAAGTAGATGTCTAATGGTGTCATAGTGCCTAAAGCTAATGGGAAATGGAGGATGTGTGTTGACTTCACTGATTTAAATAAGTCTTTCCCAAAGGACAGTTTTCCGTTACCTCGTATAGATCATATGGTGGATTCCATAGCATGAAATGAGCTCATGAGTTTCATGGATGCATATTATGGGTATAATCAGATCTTCATGGACTCGGCAGACTCAGAGAAGACAACCTTCATTATAGACAAAGGGACCTATTGCTATAAGGTCATGCCTTTTATCTTGAAGAATGCGGGGGATACATACCAATGTCTTGTAAATAATATGCTTGAGGATCAGATAGGAAAGTCCATGAAAGTTTATATGGACGGCATGCTGATGAAGAGTTTGAAGGACGACACTCATGTGGCCGACCTCAAAAGAACTTTTGATACTATTTGAAAAATACATATTGAAGCTCAACCCGGGAAAATGTGTCTTTGGGGTAGGAGCAGGAAATTTTTTGGGCTTCATCATCAATCAAAGGGGAATAAAGGCTAACCCTGAGAAGATCAAGGCTTTTCTAGATATGAAGACACCCAGAACCATCAAAGACATTCATAGGGTGACCGGATGAGTGGATGGACTTAGCAGATTTGTATCTAGAGCTATAGATAAATGTCTTCCTTTTTCAAAGTTCTTAGAAAATCATTCGAATGGAATGAGGAAAGTGACATAGCCTTTAAAGAGATCAAGTCCTACCTCGGTTCCCCCTACTCCCATCTCGACCAATTAAGGGTGGGAAGCCATATGTATATTTAGCTGTCTCAGAATCAGCTATCAGTGCTGCAATAATAAGAGAAGAGGATGGAGTGCAGATACTAGTGTACTTCAACAGGAAAGCACTCCAAGGGTCTGAGCAGAAGTACCCTCGAATTGAAAATCTAGCCTATGCTTTGATACATGCTTCTAGGAAAATGAATCCACACTTCCAGGCTCATTCCATGGTCGTCCTCACTGATTCCACACTCAGACAGGTCCTCCATAAACCTGAGAAGTCGGGAAGGCTAATGACATGGGCAATTGAGTTAAGGGAATATGACATTGTTTATCAACCCAGGGTTTCCATCAAGGGTCAATCACTCATAGATTTTATGGTAGAGTTTACCTGGGATGAGGCCGATTTCAAAAAGAATCAAGAGGTTGCAGATGAGCCAGTACAGAGAAACATCGGCTGAACTTCAAATGAGGCCGAGATAAGTACTGTCAGATAAAGAACAGTTATGAATGAAGAAGAAAGATACCTCTTTAAGAAGGGGACCCTATCAAAGGGTAACTTCTCTTCATATGAAACCATATGTAACCTCTTTGTTGATGGGTCATTTTGTGCAAGAGGAAGTGGAGCAGGGCTAATGGTGTTGGCACCAGATGGTATAGTTATTGAATATGCACTGAGATTCAACTTTAAAGCTTCCAACAACGAGTCAGAGTATTAGGTATTAATAATAGGTCTATCTTTGGCAAAATCCCTCAATGTCGGCCAACTCCGAGTCCACAGTGACTCAAGATTAGTCATGAACCAAATCTTGGGGGTGTATGAGGCCAAAGATGAAAGGATTTCCAGATACCTGAAGAGGGTGAGAACGATGCTAGAAAACTTCAAGGAAGTAAAGATGAAGAGGATACCTCGGCTAGATAACAGCCAAGCTGATTCACTCGTGAGGTTGGACTCAGTAATAAGAATAAACATAAGGAGAACAGTGCTAGTTGAGATTCTGCTCAAGCCGACCATCGAAGAGGAAGAGGTTGTTAAACCTTACTTAAACCTGAGCATGGGAGCCTCATGGATGGACCCTCTTATCAGATATATCAAAGAGGGAGAGCTTCCAGAGTCAAAGTTAGAAAGGAGAAAGCTAAGTTTCAGAGCTACTAAATTCTTTATTATAGGAGATGTCTTGTATAAGAAGGGATTCCTACTTCCTCTTCTCAGATGCGTTCACCCTTCAGAGGTTCCATACATCTTACAAAATGTGCATGAAGGATCTTATTCAAGTCACATTTGGGGAAGATCGTTGGCTAAGAGGATAATCACTCAGGGATTTTAGTGTCCGACCATGGCCAAAAATGCAACTGCTTATGTGAAAAGATGTGATAAGTGCCAAAAGTTCTCCACCATTGCCCATCAGCCTCTGACTTCTATCGGCCCCCTTAGCCATTTGCAGTATGGGGAATTTATTTGGTAGGACCCTTGCCAAGAGCTGTAAATAACTATCGGTACTTAATTATGGATATTAATTATTCTCCAAATGGGTAGAAGCCAAGCCAATGATCATAATCACTGAGCAAAAGACCTTCCAGTTCATCTGGAAGAACGTCATCTGCAGGTATGGCCTTCCAAATACCCTAATCTCGGACAACGGAACCCAATTTAAGAATATTTCCTTAGAAGAATACTGTGAAAGAGTAGGGGTCAAACGATTCTTCTCTTCCCCTGGCCCCAAGAGAATGGTTAGACTGAGGTCACAAATCGAACAATCCTTGATGGGATAAAAAATAAGTTGGAAGAGGCCAAAGGAAGGTGGATAAAAGAGGTATATGCCGTGCTTTGGGATTACAGGATGACAATGAGGACACCCACAGGGGAAACTCCATTCATGCTAGCCCATGGCTCAGAGGCTGTTATCCCAACCGAGATAGGGCTACCCACTCATATAATTCAGACATATGACCCTCAAAGGAATGGGGAAGAGAGAAGACTTGATCTTTATTTAATTGAAGAAAGAAGAGAGGATGCAGAGATAAGATAAGCAGCCTATCAATAACGAACTGAGAGATTTTACAATCATAGGGTAAAGTCAAGGCCAATAGCTATAGGAGACCTAGTCCTCAAGAAGACGTGACATAAAACTAATAAGCTCCATCCCAACTGGCATGGTCCTTATAGGGTCATTGATGAGGTTGTGCCAGGTACCTATCGGCTAGAAAATCTTGAAGGAGAACCTTTCTCCAACCCTTGGAATGCCGATCACTTAATGAAATATTACTTATGATGTTGCAATTGTTCTTATCTTTTTCTAATACATGTATCAGTTTATACAGAGGATGTTTATGAAAAAATAGCAATGTTGTGCTGATACTTTTGTTACAATACATATGTTTACATCATTAATTTGGTGAAATATGAGGTGAAGCATCAGTAACTTGGTGACCTCAGACCTTTGACATCATTAATTTGGTGAAATATGAGGTGAAACATCATTAACTTGGTGGCCTCAGACCTTTAACATCATTAATTTGGTAAAATATGAGGTGAAACATCATTAACTTGGTGACCTCAGACCTTTTAACATCATTAATTTAGTGAAATATGATGTGAAACATCATTGACTTGCTGACCTCAGACCTTTTAACTTCATTAACTTGGTGAATTATAAGGTGAAACATCATTAATTTGGTTAAATATAAGGTGAAACATCATTAACTTAGTGACCTCGGGCCTTTAACATCATTAATTTGGTGAAATATGAGGTTAAACATCATTAACTTGGTAACCTCAGACCTTTAACATCATTAATTTGGTAAAATATGAGGTGAAACATCATCAACTTGATGACCTCAGACCTTTTAACATCATTAATATGGTGCATTATGAGGTGGAACATCGTTAACCTGGTGACCTCAAACCTTCTAACATCATTTGTTTGATGAATTATCAAAGCGATAAGTAAAGGAAAGCAACACAAGTGAAGGAAATGGAATTGCATTCATTCGAACCAAAAATTGTTACATCATTCTAAGGGAAGAGGTTACAGTTCATTAAATAAAAATGGGTTACACAAAAGCTTCACAAAAATAACAAACATGATGGTGAGACACTCAGACAATCAGGCTTTAGCCGACCCACCAGCAGCAGGGTTGTTTGGCTCTGGGACTTGATTGGTAACTTCAACCTTGTCATCCGATGTCCACCAGCCTCGGGCTCAGTCACCTCAAGTTGGCTCGTATCGGTGGGGCCACCCTCTTCAACCTCCTACAGGGGCTTAACAAGATGAGAATTTCTAAAGCCGAGTCCAGTAAAGTCCTCGACTGATAGACTGCCAGAACTTTCTTGTATCATGGTAGCCCATCAACTGGTTGCCTTAATTCCCATCTCTAGGTAATTAGGCTGGAGCTAACAAACTCATCAGAGGTTTGATACTCCTTGATGATTGTCTCTGAAGCATCTACCAAGTCATCCTTAATAATAACGTCAACCTTGGACTGAAGGGTATCATCATTTGCCCTCAGAGCCTTGGCATGATCAGTTTTCATTCAGGAGATCTCGTCACCCTTCTCCTTCAAAATTTTATTCAAATATTCAATTTGCTTGTTCAGATCCTCCTCAAGATTTTTAGCATCCCTGCCTTTCTGGAGCAGAGGAAGTCACTTCAGTGTGTAATCGATTAGACGGTGAAGAGATAGGGCACTCTGTAAAAAAGAAGAATCAGACATATTAGTAATAATGAAGTTAAGATCAGGGGTAACACAAATAGCAAATAAATACATGAACCGCCCTATGGGCTGCAAACTATGCCAGCAGAGGGACATCCATTGAATGAAGAAAGTGTTTATCATCGTCGATTATTGCGTGGCTGAGGGCATCAGAAGCCCGGACATTGTTGCCAATGAGTCTGTCACTAATCTTCAGCTAAGAAAGTCGAGCCGATAAATCATCGTCTGGGGAGATTGGTATTCCACGCTCAGTATTTGGAAATTTGTTAGGCTTCATACGGGAAGGGTCTGTAGGTGCCTTCCTCTTTTTAGATGCGTCAGCAGGGGCCTTCCCCTTCTCTGTGTGGGCAGGGTGTGGTACAGTCTTGCCACCATATTTCTCTAGAAGTTTTGTGATACTAGGAGTAAACATATTCCAAATATCTTGAGAAACTCATTTTGATCTCTCTGCAAAAAGAAAACATCAGAGTTAGAAGATCAAACACATGAAATTTCTGAGGCTATACTTGGTGTAAATATGCTTTGCTCTATAATACTTATGAAGCTCGGCCAAAGGTCCACTCCCAAGACCCGTCTAAGTCAAATAGTAAAGGGTTATCAGATGCTCATATTTATGATGTTACCATCTTCGCCCTGACTATGAAGATCCTCAACATTCTTACGATTATCTTGGATCAATCTAGGGTTAGTTTTGGCCGAGAAAGAGACCTTTTCCCACCTCAGGGGAGTCCTTGGAACAGATGTTCCACGAGCCTCATTAGGACCAAACTCCCAAGCCCATGAGGCAAAGAATAACTGAGGTTTCCAGTTATTATTAGAGGTGTGAGTCACCAACAATATATTCTTCTCAGACTTCCTGGCTACAAAGTGATAGTAGCCACGGTGATTTTTAGAGGATGAGGGTATGTAATAAGCTAAGAATACCCTAACTGGAAGGCCGATATGAAGAACCACCTTCCATAGTACGATAGCCCCAACCAAGACCCTCCAGGCATTGGGGAAAGCTGAGAAGGAGTGAGGTTGATGTAAGAAAGAACAACTCGGATAGTGGGGTCAATTGGGATACGAAATCTGAGTTTGAACATTTTCTCATAGATGCAGAGCTCTCCCTCTCTACCATTGAAGGCCCTCTCATCCTTAGGGGTTTCCTTAAGGTAACAGATAAAGGAGTGGAATACACATGTTTGAAGATGAGAAAGTCGTATTCAATAACAGAAGTCTCAGTACCATCAACCTTGGAAGTGTCAAGTTCACTCCTTTCATCATCATCATTATCATCAACAGTCTCAGTCTGAGCCCTAAAGGGGGCACCACCAGGAAACCTCTTCGCAAACTCAGCACCGGTAGCGTCCGATAAAGGAATGGCATTAATAGGAGGGGGAATTGCCACACTAGGCCCTAAAATTTCAATGGAAAAAGACCCACGAGAGGTGTTAGCCTCTTGGTCGGATGTGGAACATTTAGAAACCTCTGCTTCCTCAGAGAATACACTTCCCTTGGGAGAACAATCCATAGCCTCTTGAAAAGAGTCTACAGACTCAGTAGCCTCAGTGGTAGACATGGGGTCTGAAGAAGATGACTCAGATATTGGCTCAGGAACCTCAGGAACTTCAGCAGGTTCAGTAAACTCAGGGTATATGACCTTCAAGGGTGGAGGAAAGATTGGTCTAAGGGGAAAGGACTCAGCCCTATGAGCCTCCTCCTGGGCTAACTCTATCTGCCTAATATTTTTAAAGGTCTTCTCATGCAGAGATTGAAACTCTTCAATAAGTTTATACAAAGGTCTAAGCATATGGTAGATGATATTACGCTTGTGGGAAAGACTCAAACTTCAAACAGGTACACAACTTATGCTACCTAAATTAAAGATCAAAGGTTGAAAATTGAAAGTTTTCAAATAAGAACACCATGAATACCCTAAGTTTTGTCATCGGAGAAGATGACCAGAAGGTCATCAGAGAGTCTAAAAGAAGGAATTTTATGGCTAAAACAACCTCGGAGTAGCCCAGTATGGCTCCAGTGCTACCTAACCACTGCAATCCTAACCCTAAAACCACCTAACAGTGATGGAAACCCTTACCGGAAAGGGAAAAAAGTCACCGAAAAAACAAAAATGTAATTAACACCCATAAATGAAAAGCTTGAAGGTGAATATCAATACCTAGTGGATTTTAAAGGAATGAGGAAGTAGTTAGAAGCAAGAACCTTGAGTTTTAGTGAAGTGTGAAGGTTTTGGAGAAGAAAGTTGCAGAAAGGCTATAGGCGGGAAGCTAAGTAAGAAGAAAGAAAATGAAAAGATAAAAAGGGTTTAAATATCCTTGCAATAATGAGGCGCAAGTATCGAGTAACTCATCATTTCCCGAAAAGATGCCATCAGATCTACGTGCATTGGGGAAAATGCTAACTACTTCAGGGAATGACATGTGTCCAAGGAACCACTCCAAACCCCAAGACATCAAAACTTCCCTTCATTAGCTTGACCCGTATACCCCTCAGTCACCCACTCACATAGAAGACTAAGGTCTAGGGTATAATTGATATGCCCAAAGTGTACCCTCGTACTCAGAGTCACAAACCTCGGCCTGTCTCACAGCCGAGTTGATAGGAGGCCTACAACAGCCATTGGAAAGTTCATCTCCTGGAAGGTCGGCTCCTTATTGACCAACCTCTAATGGATAGTAGTCGAGGTCAGTAGCATCTTATGGGAATCAGGGTATTTCCAACATCGTACTCTACCTCAGCCGACGTTACATCCAACCTCATGCCTAGCCTCGTCCAGTCTTCCAGGCCGAGGTCATTCTAATTATTAACAGGATAAAGAAACACTATCGGACTTCCCCAACCTTGTACTTAGCCAGGCCGAGGTTATGACAAATAATGTCACAAGTACGAGCACACGTAAGCATATGGAAGGCTTGGAACACGTGGGCAAATCAATTATAATCAAATGATTCCCCTCACGTGAAGGAATATTTGATCATAATTCCTTACATGTGGCACAGCCAAGTGTCCACCAATGATTAGTGTATTCAACTCACACATGCTCATGGCATGCTTGGCGGTACAGTACACCCCCCAAGCGCTATAAATACATATATTCTCCTACCTTGGAGAGGGATCGATAATTGTAACCTTAGCTAAAACTCTATTGGTATACACTGTAGAGAGAGAAAGTGAAAGATTGTATCACAGGCCATTAGTGCCCTCATTATAGTAAAATTACTCACACACTCACAGTGGACGTAGGCCAGATTGGCTAAACCACTTATATACTAGTGTTTCTTCTCACCTTCCTCTACTAGATAGTTACTCTGGTGCTGCCATTGTTATTGCTAGCTTGAGCTTATCAACACCTCATATTAGTGGTGTTGTTTATAGTATCATCACGTGTGTTGAAAGGTGGTTCAAGGAAACTACTAAAACGGATTTTTTGTGAGAAGATGGGTAATTTCGGTAAATGAATTATTTTCCTAAATAAATGGTATTTTGTTTAAGTATTTAATCGGGAGCGTTAAATTGGAAAAATGATGCTAAGTTAAGTAATAAGGGGCAATAAGGGTCCTTTTATAAGATTAATGTGATTTAATTAGATCAGATAACATTTTTGGAATAGAAAAGGATTCATGTATTATTATATGTATGTATATATATGAGGTATTTGTATGTGCACATAAGTGGTACGTTATAAAGTATCTTTCTAACGTTCGATTCTAGGTCGCATTGTTGTATTTCCCATTAGGCATTGACTCATTACCTTCCTTTGTTATGGAAAGTTGTACGCGATTTCGTGTCTGGCGAGCATTGTACAACTAAGTATTCTTTTTATTTTACGTTAGTTGCTCTGAATGCTTGGATTTCGGGGACGTTTCCCACAAGTACCACATGTGGTTTGAGATAAATTAGAATGTCATGTTAAACAAGTTAATGTTAATTAAATCAAACCGAACTAGCAACATTATTTAGGTTATCTCATTGTACTTTACACCTAATGTCTAGGAGGGATTGGGTTGACTACGTGTCACCCATAAATCCGGGTTGGGGCATTACAGCTTACATCACCACTCTCAGGGAATCAATACTCTCAAGTGTCCATTCCTTACTTTATCATTGAAAAGTTGTATTCAATTATTTCTTGTTCATCCTTAAAATCGAAAACATTATTATTATATTTAAAAACTTGGTTTTTATCTCTGCACGTTTTCTTGAAATATTTTCATCTTGAAGGAACTTTCCATTGGATTGGGTCATCCCTCATGGTTGTGTATTTTCCATTTTATCTCTACTTATGTGGGTGTCCTTTCAACGAGTACCTCCTCTAAGAAACTACCAACTATGTATTTTCCCAAAGAATTCCATGGCCCACTCAGTTGAGTCTTCGCCATATTAAAATTGGATGGTTGCCTAAAATTACTCAACCTTATGCCAATCCCACCATGAAGGATAAGAACCAGCAACCTAACTCACATTACGAGTTCCATCAAGGGACATATCACCTTGAAGACAACTATTGGGCCTTGAGGTCGCTACACAAAATTAGGTGGATAGTCACGAGAGCCTAGTCACGGTTCTTATCCGTGACCAACTGCTCACTGTCCAAAGTTGTGATCACATCGAGTAAATGTGTGACCAGTATTATGACCATGCAATGTCGTGACCCTAGCTGGAGCTGGTCATGGTGGGTCACGGCCATAATTCGTGACCAAGGTATGACCATCATGGAGGTAAAATCGTGCCGAAATTCCCTCTAATAGTGGTCACAGATTATGGCCGTGACGAGAATCATGACCATGCCAAAACTCCTTCCAATGGAGTCACAACTTTCGGTCCATACCATTTTGAATTGGTCATGCATCTTGGTCACCGCTGAGGGTCGTGACCATCCCTATTATAATTTTATGGTCACGGATGGTGATATGGAAAAAAGAGGTCATAGCCTAAACACATGAGCAACCTCTTTATTTAAAAAACCCCAAACCCTTTCTACCATTTTCACACAGACTCTCTCGCTCTTTCTCAAATACGTTGAGCTCCTCTCCCCTCCCCCACTCCACCACCACTCACAAACTCTCCTTCTCTCTTTTCGATTGTCTCTCTCTCAATCTCAAATGTAACATTTATTCTCTCCCTATATATGTGTGTATATATGCAGTGCGTGTGTGTGTGTGTGTGTGTGTGTGTGTTTGTGTATATGTATGTGTATATGTGTGTATTTATATGTGTATCTTTATGTGTGTATATATACCATGTATACGTGGTAGTATATATATATATATATATATATATATAGCGTGTGTGTGTGTATGTTAATGTGTGTTTATTTTAACCCTAATTAAAATTGATACCCTAATTTTCATGTATATGTTTATGTGTGTTTGTTTTAACCCTAATTAAATTTGAAAACCTAATTTTCAAATATTAAACCCTAATTTTCTATTCTTACACTGTATTTAAAATTGAAAAATTCTTAAACCTTAATTAGTGGAAAATTTGCCAAATTTAAAATTCTCTTTTCTAAAACCCTACTTTAGTTAGAAACCTTAATTTTAAATTCTTCGACCCTGATTTTTAGCCACACGCCAGGGTCGGTGACCATACCTTTTGGCCAAGGATAAAGTCTGTGACTAGCAGTTTTTGTCACGCCTTTTTGGTCATGAATAAGATCCGTGACTCATGGGCCTAGTTACGGCCCAAATCCATGACCATCCGCCTATTTTGGTGTAGTGGGTATGCCATCCAGGACCTTGTTGATATCGAAAGCCTCATCCCTCCAAAGCCCAATGTTATTAGGAACCCCCTACCATAGCATTCCAACCTCTGCACCAACACCTTCCCAGATGTCCTCTTCACAAACACAAATACCTCCACCCGCATAGTCCATATCGTCATAAATCATGTATGATGACATAGTACTAATTATAAGCAACCAACTCTTTAGGTACTCCATCACCCTCCCTAAAGATTATTGCAGAGACCAAGCCCACTGTGGACCATATGAAATTATTCATTATGGCCATACACTTCTTACAAACCAACCACTATAGTTCTGACTTGTCCATAGCACAGAGTTCATGCTTTTAAAGAAATTGGGACTCCTAACTGCCTCATTGGAAGAGATAAATTACTTAGTCAAGTGGGAAGAAAAGTACGACAATTCCCTTCAAGAAACTGATAATATAACCTTTGCAACACCGATCTAGTCCTCTAGATAGGGATAATCAACCTTCGAGACACACCTATTTTCCCTCATGGATTTAAATATCAATAGTAGTGCCCTCTTACCCTCCACTCCAAGAACTTGATCTATTAATTTTTAGGACACAGTGATAGTTCTACATCTTTCAATCGATAGATGGAAGATTTTTTTATTCAAATGCCCCAATATCCCATTACAAATGAGTGATAGTGATCGATAGTTCAGAGCCAATGACCACATCATGTGGAAATATAGGGTCCATCACCAACTACTATATGAAGAGGAAAAAAGGTGGAGGGTCCCCATTGCCCAAATGTACACCGCTTAGGAAACTAAGATAAGAGACAACCTTGGTCTTACCGAGTATGTCCATCATCCAAGCCTCCCTAAAGGGAGGTGGAACCTACACTGCCAAAATAAAAGGAATATGGTCACCTAGATACTCTTCTAAGATGGATACAACATGAACCATGGAATGACCGCCTGGGTCCCTCCGCCAAAAACTTATACATAAGCCTTCCCTCTAAGAACCATTCACATGATACAAATAGATAACAAGGGTGAAATTGACCCATATTAGTTGATCGGTCAAGATCCAAGACTAAAATCCACCCTGGGAAACATTGAATTTGTAAAATTGAAGACTACTCCAAGACAATTGGCCACTCATTTCGAACATGTCTACTACACCCACTTACTAGATCAGGGCATCACTGACTGATTTGACCATCTCTTGATCACTTAAGGTAATACCTTCCCAAGGTCCATAGAAGAGTATATCCTCAAGCCCCCAGGGCTGGGAGATGATGACAGAATGGGAGTAATCCCCATGGAAAGGCTTGAACTTCACAAAAAATGACTTACATCCTTCGAAGCTCCTAAGATCCAAATTATATGTTTAGGATCGGATATAGAGATACCATTAAAGATCTTGTCACATTGGAACGTCATTAGACCGTATGAAAAAGAAAGGCTACATTACAGATAGTTTACAGTTAAGTATCTCGTACGGAGGTTGACCCCTTGAATTCTTCAACAATAGTCAGGAATTCAGACACCCCAATATCAATATATACCAATGTCTCCAATCCATTGGATGGAATGATCTGCCCGTGGAAATGAAAGATACCATTTGTGATACTATAGAGGTTGACCCTTATCCTCCCAAAGTCTGTCAGCCTAAAGAAGACCCCATTTATCCTTACAGTAATCTCAACCTACAATGTATCTAACTAGCATTTGATCTCTTTATACTTGGGGTGTCACCTAAGATTTACCCATACAGCGATGTAGGATATAGTTATGGAAACTGATAGTACAAATATAGCACCTTATCGCGAAAGGTATTTTGCACTGCACAGGCTACATTCCGCGGCCCGTATCAACATAGGGTGCGACCCCTACTGATCTCGGGATGCGACTCAACCACAAATAGGGCGCGCAACCCTCCTCATGATTGGCGCGGTCCTCGTCATCACAGGGCGCGGCACCCTAGCATGCCGCGGATCCTATCAGATTTGGGGTGCGGCACCTTTGCCTTACAGGCCGCATCCCTCTCCATTGCAGCTCCTGATTTTATGTACGTCACGTGCTCACAACATGTAGATATATATCTTATAAATAGAGGACCACACCTCAAAATGAGGGGAGGATTTTCCACACGCCCGGGGCACGTTCTATAGTATCGATTCTATCTACACATCCTCAATATACAACTCGGGGATTTCTCATTCACATCACATCTACCCCTCCGGCACCCCAGAATCATCAATCATCATGTACTCTCCTTTATTCTCATACTTGTACGCCTCTTTAGGCAAGATTATATTGTACAAATACTTCGCATATAATGAGAACGGAGCACCACAGCGGACGTAGGCCTATTTTTGGGGCTGAACCACTCTATATCTCGTCTTCTCTCTATTTACTTGCTTTATTTACTTATTACACACTTTATTGTTGACTTGCTGGTATGATAACGTCTTATGGACGATTTTTCGTATCAACAGTTTGGCACCATTTGTGAGAAACGATATATTTCAATCTTGCTTATCTATATATTCAAGTTCTTAAACACCCTATTCGATCCCTGAGGATCCTATGGATCGTCATCTCACGGGTAGAGGCTGGTTATTGTACTCTACTTTTGTTTACACCCTTAAATGGGTCTTTCACGTACTCAGATCTATTCTTGGGTCACCATCTTATGACCTCAGATCTATTTTACATACCCGTGTGATATCATTCCATCTAGGTAGTGCTGAGAAGCATGAAGGGATTTAAGTCCCCAAAAACGTGAATGATTAGGGATGAATTATGTTTACTTTTTTTTTGTTGTTCTTTTGTCTATGATCTAGGGTTTATCATCATAATGGTGCTGATTAGTGCACCGGGAGACTATTATGCTCTAGATAGACCCTAGTAGGCATACTCCCCCATGTGTTTTGGGAGATGAGATCAGTTTATGGGTTTCGACTTTGGGATTGCTCCCCCCTACCTAGCAAGGGATGCGGCAGGTAGTTTAAATACCTTCATTCCGTAGCCCCTACAGGGGAAGGTGTTATAGAAGGTTCAAATCATCAAGGACTCAAGTGGTCAATGCCACCTCGGTGTTATTATAAGGCTACAGAAGTACCCCTATGTGCTTTTCTGGCCGCGGCCTCATCAGGGTAGTGGCAACTCAAAAGCTTCCTCCCAACCTCATACTTGGTTAACCTCATACTTATGAGATTACTCACTTCTACTAGTTTTATCTCAGATTATATATATTTGTAAAGACTAACAAAGGCAAAAAATGGAAGGAGAATCCAGTCAGAGCATAGAAATCAAGGATGAGATTGTGCAGCTGTACAATCACCTCAACCACCTCTACGCCAGTCATGCCTCACTCCAGACCCAGGTCAACTATTTAACTCAGAGGGTCCTAATTCTAGAGGTCGTGACCTCACCCAATGTAGGCGCAACACCATGAAAATAGCACCAACATCCTTTACTACCGCGGCAGTCCAAGAGGGTCCAGTCGCAAAATCAGTCAACAGGTGGCAAAAAAGGAGAATGGAGAGGGCAGAGAACAAATCTAGGGCCTACACTCCGTTGGCCTTACCTATTGAAGAGATCATTGAGTTCATCAAAGATGACAAGTTGTTGAGGTGGCTAAAAAAGCTGAGAGCTCCACCCCACAAGAGGAACAAAGCTACGTGGTGCAGATTCCATCAGGACCATGTCCATGACATTGAGCAATGCTATGCTCTGAAGGATGAAGTTAAAAGGCTAATTGGGAAAGGGATGCTGTGAAGGTTCCTCAAAGATGTTTAGGGGATGCAGCCTTATCTCACCTGCCACATGCTCATTTTTCATGCTTATCCCTTATATCCCATATGTTTCTACTTTGTAGTGACAAATCCTGTTATACAGTTTTAAACTAAACTTTGTATTATCCTTACAAAGCCATATATATATATATATATATGAACTTTTATAAAATCAAAGTTCACTTTTATAGTGTCATATTTTGATTCTTATTTCCATGAAATGTTATCTTATAAAGACCATTTTGTCTTAAATAGATACCGATTCGAGGCAATATGTTATATCGGGAATGATAATATCTAAATGGGCAATGATGCCCGACAAGACGCCTGATTGTCTGAAAGTTGATGATAATTGAAAGTGGCGATGGAAAATATTGGAAGCAGTTATACAAGTTGGACTACAACATCACTCGCAAGGGCTTCCAATGCCCGCTCTTAGCTTCTGCAATGCGTCAATAGCTACAAGGGCTTACAATGCCCGCTCTTGGCTTTCGGGATGCATCATTAAGTTGAGAGACTTACAATATCTAGCCAGTGATAGTTTTATATATATCCATGGCTATGGGTGTCTTAATAACATAACCTAGTCTGAGGAGGCTTAAGAATATCCTATATGATAGATGTGGGTGGCTTAATAACATAACCCAGCCTGAGGAGGCTTAAAAATATCCTACATGTTAGCTGTGGGTGGCTTAATAACATAACCCAGCCTGAGGAGGCTTGAAAATATCCTATATGCTAGTTATGGGTGACTTAATAACATAACCCAGCCTGAGGAGGCTTGAAAATATCTTATATGTTAGCTGTGGGTGGCTTAATAACATAACCCGGCCTAGGGAGGCTTGATAATATCCCACTTACATACAGAAGGGCGATGCTAAGGAAGATGAAGGCCATATTCTATGAAAGACAATTGAAGCACTAGAGGAAAAGCCTTATCCTTCTCTATATTTTCCATACTGGTTATGTGTAGCCCCCATTCAGGAAGAGGCTACTACTTTCAAATATGGATGCAGACATTATCAAATGACCGCAACCCTATTCAAGTAACCACTTTCAACCATTGGTGCAAGAAGAAAAGTGGTTGTAAGGTGTCGCGGCCTATATAAAGTGCACTTATGGTAATCTATGATGCAGTGCAACTGTTAAAGCTACTAAGGGTTGATGAGGCCTATAAAGATACTACAGAGGGATTTCGTACATTTAAAAGCACATCCCTATTAATATGGTTGTGGCCATTAAGTAAATTCATTCAGAATCACTAAAGGCAGGATTGTCAGACTGTCACAGCTCTGATTATAGGGCTGCAATTCCAGTCATTTCAAGGCAGAAAGGGTCGTGACCCGTGAACATGAGCCATGAGAATTACAGCCGCAGCCTATAACACATACTTTTGAAGGTTCCTTGGCATTACTCGAGGATGCCGCAGTAGTTCATTCAATCAATAAGGCATTTTTATAAGGCATTTAGTGTCATAGACTTAATCTATTATTTCTACAAGTTCATTCAATAAGGCATTTTAATTACACAAGGCAGTTGTATTCAAGCCATCAGAGACGTACAAAAAGCGTTCATTAAAGCATTGAAGCAGGAAAAGAAGAGATGCAAAAGCTACAAGAAAATGAGGCCAAAATTATTAACGCAAAAAAGGTGGCCACAACCTTGATATTATCAGTAATGATTATAAGCAAATGGGCCGCAGCCACTACAAAAAGTAAAGTAACAGAAGGGACGCAACCCTATATCAATGATCAAAAAATAAGAAATATTATGAAGCCGCATCATCACGATCATCTCCCTCCTCGACAGTTTTAGTTTCCTCGTCCGCTGTCGCTGCCACTGCCTCAGCTGCTTCTCTGAGCCCAGCTTTCTCCTCCTCTATGGCCTTGAGCTAAACAATGCATTCTTGATGATCAACATCACTTAGTCTCCAGGTGATAACCTTCTCCTTCATCTCGGGGAAGGTCTTTATTATTCTCTGCCTCAACTCCTGGTAGCCGCGGAGGTAGGCCCTGTTATCTATGAGGAAGAAGTCCCTAGAGCCCTTAAAAGACTCCACTGTATGGTTTATGTCCAGCTGAAGAGCATCGCCATAATCTGCCTCCATCTTCTTTATTGCCGCGACATGGTCTAGGGCATCTTGGGCGAACTTGGCCTCTAGCTCTTCATACTTCTTTTGTAGTAGTATGAGCTTATTATTTGAAATCTCCGCGCCTTGTGCAGCTTCAGCAGTCTGAGCCTGGGAGGCCTTGAGCGATTTCATGGCCTGTTTGAAATTTTCCTCGGACTCTTCCCTTGCATTGTTTGCAGAGGCTAAGTTCATATGGTTCGCCTAAAGAGCCGCGACAGCAGACATCTTCCCAGCCTCAAAAGACGTAGTTCGTGTAGCCTCCAGATCTGCAGTATGCACCCTCTTCTCAGCTTCTTTCAGTTTGTACAGGGCCTCATACTTCCTCTTTTGGGCCACCATGACATTCGAGACCTGGAATTAAAAAGCTAGTACAAAATATGGAATGCAAAGTAAAAAGGGAGAAGTAATAGCACTTACCCTCAGAAGACTATTGAGGTCGTGGACGACCGTCAAGACCAACTCCACTGCAACACTGAGGGGGTGCCAAGTTTGCATTTACTGCAATGATAGGTGGCGGCAGTGGAGAAGCTGAATTGAGGGGAGCATCAGCAGTTGACATCAAACCTACCGTGGCCAGGTTGGCTTCGATGTCATCATCGAATTCAGCTTATGGTTGGATCGCAGGAACGTCATTCTTCTCCGTGGCATGAGTTGAGGTCGTGGAGGGAGTGTTCTGACCATTTGAAGGAGTCGTGGCAGGTGCCTTGGCCTTGGACCTCTTCCTGCTCTGCATAGTATTATTGAGAATGATTGCGTCCTCGTCCATCTCTACCAGCTGCGCGACCAATAGTTCCCTGTCAACTTCCTCACCTAAAAAGGGAAAAGCAACAATAAATGTTCAAAGTTAAGACAAAATGTTGCGGACAAATACAGAATCAGATTATTACCTCCCACGGCCATGTCTTTTGGAATGAACTTGCTGGGGAATAACCCTGCTTCAAATACAGTTGTTGATATAACAAGTGTGTTGAACCTCTTATGCTCGACAGGAACTGCCGCGCCCTCAGCAACTCTCTTTTTCTGCCACTTGCTCAAGTGCAAGTTGTCAACAACTGCAGAAAAACAATTCAAAGGTTAGTGGAGGTTAATATGAAACTAGGAATATAGTATGCGACTATAATCAAAATACCTAGCTTGGAGGGAGAACCCCATTACCGCGGCATTCGATATGACTATCTCCCTCTCGTTCTCTTCGGGGTTGATCTCCCAGCCTTCGCCAGAGATGTAGAAATACTTGCCCTTCTAGTTCTTTACACTGGTCGGCCTGCCATTATAAAGGGTCTAGTCCGTGCCGCGGATGGAGAAGTAATAGTAACCGACGAATTTCATAGAGTTTTCCTTCGGACGGTAGAAGTAAAAAACTCTGTGGCGGTAATGTCCTTTTTAAATTTGTTTTCCCAAAGAATGACCGCGGAAAGTATGACCCTCCATCCACTGGGATCTATCTGGGTTGGTGCTAGTTTCATTATCTAAAAAATGTGATGGATGGGAACAGGAATAGGAAGACGCATCCCATAAATAAATGCATTAAGTGGGAAACAAACTCCATCATCATCCAGAGCTGTGCAAGGTCTTTGGTTCGTGGCAGGTGCTGAACACATCATTTTTTTTTGGAAATTCGAAGGCCTCGGCCACCTGGTCAACCCAGTATTAGGTCATGATGCTGCGGATATCAAGCGCATCTAGGGGTCTCTCAACCCTCCCAGATGGACCTATCGAGTTTTCCCTAACTTCCACAGTATCATCTCCTACACCCAATGGATGATTACTTGAATTGGCTTCTTCTTCCATTGGTGTGGACTGAAAATCCTTCGGGGCAGAGTCCACGGAGTCTGATTCTAGTATCACACAGTTGGGGTAATCCCTTAGTTGGTAAGGCCCTATTGATCCTTGAGGGGACACGGAAGAGAGTTCAGGAGGAGAGGTTCCAAAATGCGTTGCCCAAAAGCCTCTCAGAAATTCGTCTGGGTCAAAGCTCATATGGCTGCAACAGTACCTGAAAAGAAGAGTTCGCAGTTAGGCGCCACAACCAGTATTGTTCAAAAAATACTTTAAGAAGCCGTGACAAGATTAGTTATACAAATAGTGAATGGAAGTGATCGATAAGACTAGCCAAATGTTAAGTGGGGTTTAATCCCTAAAAGACAGATAGTGCCGCGGCATATTGATTTGATGGAGGTTATTTCCCTACTGGAAGTTGTTAATGGGCTAAAACACTGTTGGCCCTATTCATTAAACCTAGAAGATTACCCTCTAACCCTATCAGCCGTAGCCATCTCCTATATCATCAAGGGATCTTATAGTGTCATGGTAATTTACTGAAGTAGGGATTATAGTCTACAGGCAGTAACCATCTCTAAAATTACCAAGAGTATACCCTAACATGTCGCGACTATCCACACAAACAGTTTTGTACCTAATGATTACTCATTTAAAGATCGAAAGCCTAGAATAGGAAGAGTCTATTCAAAAACGTCAAGAACAATTATAGGGTTCAAGGAACAAATTGGTAACAGTTACACAATACAGAAGTTCATAAATGTTTTATCAGGTATATATGTTAGATTCATGCATTCAAAAACAAAGACCTAGATTCATATATTCAAAAATGGAAGGGTTTTTCAAATCAAGGAACTGCGGTTTTTTCAGAAATAGAAAGGTTCATGTACATAAAGAATAATTACAAACTTCGAAAGTTATTTAAAAGAAGGATGGTTGAAAATTTACCTGAAAACAGAAAAACCAGTAATGCTCAGCTTCACACCACCTTGGAACCACCACTCACAGCCTTGGAGGGTTGCCAAAAAACCCAAGAGAAATGAAGAACATAATTCTCTCTCGATTTGCTCTCAAAGTTTTGGAAACGTAATGAAGTCCACGGCCAGAAATAATTTATATAGGAGAGTGAGAAATATGAATCGTTGCCTTGGAAGTACCGCGGCATCTAAGAAAACTCAACTAAGCCGTAGCCCCAATCTAATTCTCTTGGCACTACGACTTGGGGGCTTATTGATAGTACAAATATAACACCTTACCGCGGAAGGTATTCTGCACTGTACAGGCTATATGCCGCGGACCGTATCAACATAGAGCACGGCCCCTACTGAACTCGGGATGAGGCTCAACCACATACAGGGCGCGCGACCCTCCTCATGATTGGCGCGACCCTCGTCATCACAGGGGGCGACACCCTAGCATGCTGCAGATCCTATCAGATTTGGGGTGCATCACCTTTGCCTTACAGATCTAATAAAACAACATTTATAAGATAATAAGTAACACATGAGTGTAAAAACAAACTATATATATACTAGGGTATGCCCGTGCCTGAAAGCACGCTGATAATTGCAAAAGGACGCAAATTTTCAAAGTACGTAATTGCAAAAAGGCACAAATTTCATTCCCCAACAAAAAAAAATATAAATTAAAAAAATATAGTCATAATCTATTTCATTTATTGGACTATCCACCCTGCTTAAAAAATAAAAAAATAGTCCAACAATGTCTAATTTTAAAAAAAATTGATCATATTTTCAACGAATAAACAATCCGCTAAATTTTGCATTTACATGTATTGAGCACATGAAATTTTGACCTTGCAAAACTCAAATTGTCAAATAAATCAGTTGTTGCAAATTACTCTACTATTAATTGTAGGAAGCTAAAACATTAACACCCCCAACGATCGAAAAAATCAACAATATCACAAACGATACAAATAACCAACTATATCCCTCTAGTAAGTAGGTGCCACTAAAAATAACATTCAAGCGATATCACTCTAGCAAGTTAGTGGTGGTACAATATTTTTCCCGTGGTGATGGCACTATGAAAATATTATAATAATTTATTATTCCTTAAATTTATTAGTTTTAATCGTTATAGAGTAGTTAATAATTTTATACACGAAAGGAAACTCAGCACACTGATTTGAAATTGACATTTCCAAAGACATAATTCATCGGCACAACGAAAATATATTAATGATTTATTATTCCTCAATTTTTTTTAGTTTTAATCGTTATAGAGTAGTTAATAATTTTATACACGAAAAGAAACTCAGCACACTGATTTGAAATTGACATTTCTAAAGACATAACTTTGTCGAGATTTACTTACATTAACATAAAAAAATGGAACTTAATTTTATTAAATAATAAAAACTTTTAAGCATTATTGTCAATGGCACGATTGAAATGTATTTTAAATTTGTTTGCTACACGCCTATGTGTTAACTGGTCAAATAGCTTCAAATAGAATTTTACCACAATATATGTTCATTATATATGCGTGCCAACATCGATTTGTTCATATGTTTACACATACTTAGTATTGCATATACATTTTATGATTGTTATCTTTTCGCTAATGAGTAAAAAAATTGGGAAGAAAAACAATCAAAAATTAAAAGAATAAAAAAAATACTCCATTTATTTTGGTGGTGTTAAATACACCCAACTTATTCATCACTAAATCTGAAATCTATTTTTTTTTAAAGAAAAGTATAATTATTCTTTTTAAAATTTAGGTGACTTTAACACCAAAATTTATATTATGTTTTATAAGGTAGCTACTAATTCTTTTCAAAGATACTAAATCAACATAAATGCATGGATGAAATAAATTATAATCATGGTTCTAAAGTTATAATGCAATATAGTTAGTAGTATTTACCCTAAACTCATAACAATGCACAATTTATATATATATATCATATAACATGTACGCTAAGAACACACGCTTCAAATAAAAAAATAATCGGGATAACCCAACATACCATTATTTTTGGAGCATATGTTAACATTTTTCAATAGAGGCTCTGAACCTTTGTAACATTTCCTCTTGAATATGAAAAGGAAGCCACAGTTTTATCGAGATTAAAAAGTTTCTATTTAAAAAAAACTCAAAATCGACCACACTTTAGGTACAAAATTACTTTTGAAACTGTAGCATTAAGAAAAATAAATATTAAAATCCCTATTATAGCTTACAATCATCTTCTTAACGATTCCGTTGACACGAACACCTGAAACAGTAGCATAAAGAAAAATAAAGATTCTAGTATTATTTATAAACAACGAAAAAATAAAGACAATAAGAAATTAAAAGGTTTCAAAAAAGTACCCAATAAAAAACTAAATCTAGCATAAAACAAATAAGAACAATTATGTCAACAATTCTCCAATTTTAATCTCACCGGCTCTGTCCGAGATAGTGCAAGTGCATGTTCTTTTCATTCGTTTGGATGTTTGATCGCTCAGGTTAGAATTCTTGGTCACTCATCTGTTAGTAAAAAAAAAACAGAACAACAAAAACAATTAAAGAACTCTTGTTTTTAGAGGGAGGGTCCTAGATAAGAAAGAATCCATGCCCTGTAGTCAAAATTTGAATAGCACGGGCACTTACCCCATCTAAACATCTTTGCAAAAAACCCCAACAAAAAGAACACCGAAAAAAACACAAAACGTGAGTGGATTTGGAAATTCAGCATCATGGATTCACATTATTGCATACAATATTATAATAATTCCATATCACAAACCAATATCTTATACCTCAATTATCACAACACATCACATACACTGGAAAACTGGGTGCATTATTTCGATGTGTAATTAGTTCATAACAATCCGTTCAGTCACAACCCATTGATATGGTCACCTGACAAGAATTTTTTAAACTTACCCAACTACATTCATCTTCAAATAATATCTTAGCTGCTTCCTATAGTGAAACCACATTACCCACAATTCCCACATTTCTACCCCATGTTTTTAATTCGTCTCAACCCACTGACCATATTATAACTCCTAATCCGAGTCGAACTTCAACTGACCTATCTACTAGCTCTATCCTATCTAACTCCTTTGTCATCTACCAGTCCTACTCCATCTGCTCCCATCGAGTCTACTATTGTCCAGTTCTGTCGTACAACAACAACCATCCAACCATCTCTTCCTGATATGACTGATGCTGAACGCAATTTAGCATATCCAGTGACTTATCCTATCACTACTCTCTAAGATCCCTTCACGAACATCCATCACTTTCGATCACGCCCAGACCAGCCTAGTTCCACTTCAAATCCAACACAGATGAAGGAGAAGATGAGACGGAGGTATGGAAATATGTAGACAGTACTGTACCTCTATTGTTGGATTCCTGTTAAATGAAATCGAACCACGGGTTATCTCAAACAAATATATAAGAGAGAAACTTACGTAGGGGTGGCCTGCGGAGGTTAAGAGAATATCCTAAAGCAGATGGGAGTCAAAGAAACATAGAAAAAGAATTTTAAATTTTTAGATGCGACAACCAGGAAGTGTACTACTAAAAAAATTTTAGTAGGTAGTTTTGTCAAACACTTTACGTTCATTAGAGAATGACAAAAGAAAGGGTTCGCCTTCTTTGTAGAAACACTCAAGACAAAAGCCAGGGTTCACCTACATCTCATACATGTAATCATAGAGACATTTGAATACCATAAATCTGTAAGATTAAATAAAAACATGACATTCTTTTAGAGAAAGGAAATGATAGTAATATATGTACATATACTTTAGCTTGAGCTCTTCAAGTTCAGAGACGGGCTCCTTCTGTATTGGCAAGGCTGGAAGAGGGATGTGAAATATGTCGCCTCACTTCACCGTACTATGTAAATAACATACACATTAGAAATAAGCAATAGTACAATAAGAAATATTTTAACCTCCAAATAGAAAAACAGAGACGGGCTCCTTCCATCCAATGTAGAAAATCAACTGGAGTATAACCAAGAAATAAAAGTATTGTAAGATAAAAAATAAAAGTCTTATGATCTTCCCTTTATTAATGTTGCGTAGGCCTTGATGTCGACCTACTCGCTGCTAGCTTCTTATGATTGGTCTTTGTTTAGAAACTTCGTCCGAGGCTTCCATGGTAGTGGGTCGTCGTCATAGGCATTTTAAGCGGGCATTTTGTTCAATTGTTCCAAAGCAGTATTTCTAAAACAAAAAAGAAAAGTAGTAGGTGTACATTACATAGATAGGTCTTCATACTATGTGTGAAAGATTTGATTCCATATGTATAATCACAACAGACTTAACGAAACCAATTTGATATGCAATAGTTTAGTTTATTCCTCATAACTAAAAGAAAATAAATTTCACCATGATAATTTTTTTTATTCCGCATAGTTTAGTTTATGGCATTTAGTCCGCTGTTGATAGAAAAAAGTTAAATACAAAATCATGGGAAAATTTTATGTATACCCAATACCAATAGCATATTCCAATATGTACAGTAATAGAACTTACTGTGAGTTAAGAGTCTCTCCATCGCCACCTTTAACTGTAAAATGAAGAACACATCGGCTATAGGTATTGGGAATATTAGAACACAATGCATACCTTTAACTGCAAAATAGAAATAGGTAACATTATAGGTATTAGAACACAACACACAACAATTAGAACACATAATTTTTACATCATAATAACACGCGAACTAAACATGCAAAATATACCTTAAATGATGGTGAGAGTTAGAGATGGAAAAAACAAAGATACTACCTGTAAAAACAAAACAAAAAATGAGTATGGTGTTAGTATATTCACATGCCGTCACTATCAATGGATGTGTAAAAATAGGAAACCATCTCCTAAAATTGCAAAAATTCAAAACCTAAACAAAAAAAGTGAGTCAGAACCGGAGCCAGTTGGTGAGATGAAACTATCCAACCTTTGTTCAATAATCTTTGTTCAATAATCTTATGTACGATTTCTCATCCAAACTTTGTCATCCAACCTTTGGCAGAGGAAGATTAGTGACAGAGGGAGAGAGAATTGGAGAATGAGGGTGCGGGGTTAGGGTTTGAGAGGGAGGGAGAAAAAGAGGGCCGGGTGAGTTTGAGGATGAGGGGTGGGTTTGAAGTGGGTTATGTGTGTATTTACCACAGTAGCCTTATATTTGAATTAAAGTGAAAGGGAGGGAATTAATTAGTGAGAAAAATAGAGGGGGAACCCAAAATTTTCAAGGATAAAAGAGGTAGTCCATGAAAAGCTTATATAGATGACATCATGAGCCAAACTTTTGACATACATAAGTTTTATACTTTATTTTATATATATATATATATATATATATATATATAAAATTGGGGTCATTACAGATCTTTTCTAGTGCCCCTAGACGATTCTCTCAAAACAATGTTTTTTTCTTTATTAGTGAAAGTGTCTTGAGTATCGAAGATAATCCCACACTTGTCGTCTTTGATTTGGACGGTCCCTCAGATTTTATCCAATTTCTCCGACCTACACTCCAAATCAAATTTGACTCGACTTGAGTCTTTTAATTTCTCTTCTGGTTCTTCTATTCGAGACTCAAGTAAACATCTTCTCTCTTCAAACTCGAGAATCTCTTTCTTCATAGCCTCCATTAAGCCTCCAAAGATATCTCTTTCACTTTCTACGTACTATAGCTTCTCACGAAGAATTCTCTCACGTGCCATAAAATCTTCAACTAAAATATTTTCATCACTACCTTCGGCATGTTCTCTCATTCTAACTTTTAACCTCAAGTTTGCCCTTTTTAATTTCAATGACTCCGCGTACGACTCACAGAAGGCAACTTTAAGTTCACTCTCCTCTCCTTCCCCTTTATTCTCACGCTCTCCTCCACTCTCTTTACCATCAAATTCTTGGGATTCATAAATAATGGCCTCGAAAGTGTCATGTAAAGGAATATTTTCATGGGAAGATTCATTGTCAAGGCTCACATGACTTGCTAAGAACGCAGTGAAGTTGCGCTCAATGGGGGTATCAGGTCCCTCTTCCAGTTCACTATCACTAATGGTGGCATTATATGAAATTGGTTGCTTACCCTTCTTCCTTAGTTTAGTGGGACACTCAAACGCCCTACGACCATAAACCTCACAACCATAACACCTATTTGACTCATCCTTATTGAGATCCTCATTATGATTTTTAGGGAATCTCTTGGCTTTACTATGCTTAGACTTCTCATACTTCTTAAAGTCATTTTTAAGTTTCTCTTTATTAGTCTTGAGAAATTTTCTAAACATCCTTCGAAACAAAGCCATATCTTTCGAGTCAATTTCAAACTCATCATCCGAAATCGATATTTCCTCCTTTAGGGCTTTCAAAGCTATGACCTTTTCTTTCTTCTTCTCATCCTTGGAGGTACACATGTCAAGTTCATATGTTTGTAAGTCACATACAAGCTCTTCTAGTTTTGTAGAGTCTAAAGCGCCTAAAGAATTTAAAATTGTCAACTTTGGAATAAATCTATTGGGTAATGACCTCAAAATGTTCTTTACGACATAGTTGTCTGGTATCTTTTCTCCCAACTTAAAACATGAATTAACAATATCAGACAATATCACATAAAACTCATTAAACGTCTCACTTTATAACATTTTCATGGTTTCTAATTGAATGGTGAGGTTTTGGAGTTTCAAAGATTTAAGGACACTTGTTCCCTCATGGGTGAGTTGGAGTATATCCCATGCATCCTTAGACGTTTCACACGTCATAATCCAACGAAATTCCTTCGGTGTGACCGCACTAGAAAGAGAATTTAAACCACGAGAATTGAAATTAGCTAACATAAGCTCAGTCTCACTACATCTTCATATGGGTTTAAGAACACGGACCTCTCATTCTAAATATGTTAGTGGGGTCCACCCTTTAACTACTGATAGCCAAACCCACTCATCTAGGGATTTAAGTGCTGACCTCATGCGCACTTTCCAATACACATAGTTGGAACCATCAAAAATAGAAAATTTTGCAAAAGGTAAATTTTTCATTTTTAAAGAAAAAATTTCGATAAAGGATCTTAACACGATAATTTAGCATTTATGTTCTGATACAATCTGAAAGGGGTGATGGTCCCCGAATATTCAAATTTTAAACTTCTTGTAAAAATTAACCAAATTTTAATTTCATCAAAATTAAAATGAGATTTAACAAAAAAAATATTTGAATTTACACTTAAACACAAATTTAAACCAATTCAAGTTTTAAATTATGCTAAACAACCTTAAGCATGCATTTTTCAAAATTAATTATACCAACTTGAATTAAATTAAATAAAAATTCAAAATTACACTAAAGCATGCACATAGGTGATTTTACAAGATAAAAAGAAATCACAACACACAATTCCACGATGTACGAGGAAAACTCACAATGGGAAGAAACTCGGATGACCTAGCCAACAATCCACTATGTATAGTTTTACAAAAATAAGATAAAAGACTTACTTCCTCAACTCGACTCCCTCTCAAGCCTTGACTCTTCTTCTTGCTTCTACCTTCGCCTAGTTGATAACTCTGGAATCCACCGCAGTCTCGGAATCCACCAATGGGGCTTAGCTACCGCCAAAACATACGAAGGCCTTTCTAATGTACGCACACCACAAATAAATAAACGGAATCCACTGTAGAAAAATTTCTCTGTTTTGGGATGAGAAAAATACCCCATGCCAACAATGGTGATCTCAAAGAATATATATATTTAGAACTTGGATCAAAACAATAATAGGTGTAAAAACTTATATTTTGGTAGAAATTAAACTATGAAAAATCAACACAAATGGGACTTTTTGGGTATGAATATTTTCTCTCTAATCCTCTCTAAAGTCCAAAAATGTTGTTCCTGAAGTCATAAAATCAGGTACAAGAAGGTGGGAAACTGGGAAGTTTTAAGAAAAACTGTCAAAAACTGATGTCAGTCGTTCGAACGACTTTTGAATGTCGTTCGAACAACATGGTTCAAGAGAGTTTACTAATGAGATTACTAACAAAAATTTGATAGATATGTCGTTCGAATGAAACTTCTAACTAGAAAGCAGTGAAAATCTCGCTAGATAAGTCGTTAAAACGAGAAAAAATTGCGGTTCTAACGACATTTCAGAGAAAAATGCTTTTTAAGCCTAAAAACTTTTATGCAAAGTTTTAAAATGATTTTCTGAGAAAAATAAAGAGTCATTATGATAAAAGATTTATAAAATGACACCCATAAAAAATAAACCAAGTCTCTATATGTATTAAATGCATTCATACCTTTTAAGATCTTAGAATCCAAAAATTGATGACATAAAAGCTTGGCACATAAATCGGTAAGGATGTAATATTTAATCTCTTGGCCGCTTCATCTTTAACTCAAATGTCATAGTCTTGAAAGGATATGCCATAGTACTATCCTATGACTCAATTAGTTTTGTCCGGAATTAAGTCGACACAACAAATAGACCCAATTGGAAATTTGGCCTTACAATTTGAAGACAAATTAATTATTTGTCTTGGGTCCCTAATGTAGTCCTAACGCCCAAGTAGTTAGGCCCTATTCTCACATAACCATGTTTAGTCCAATAAAACCTTTTACACTTATGTATAAAGTTATCGAAAGAGGCTTATGCTCATTACTGAACATATTAGGTTTTGAGAGGGATGAGAGAAAACATTATTCATAATTTTTGAAGAGGCTTAGAGAGAGAGGATCACATCTCACTCAAGAGGAAGGGGTTTTATCTCAAAATTTGCCCACACACCTACCTAGATTTGTGGAGGATCATACACTAGAAGATTCAAGCTTAATTAAAGTTTAAACAAGGTTTTTGTGATCTAAAAAAATGTAGCCCCATTACCTTCATATACTTTTCTCCACATCGGATCAAAATCAGATCCACAAAGTTATTATATTTTAAACTTTAAGTTTATTCTTCAAACATATTTTTAGTGTTACCACTTTCTTAGCTTTGATTAATCAAAGTTTCAAGGCAAAAAAAATTATTCCACGTGTATCGATCATGAGGTACACCGCCTCGACCACCCGAGGTATTATTGCTAAAAAATAATGGTTAGTTTAGCTCTGTGTACCTGAATCAATAACCCCACCCACCAAAATAATGCATTTGATCGAGCCACAGGAAGCATCCTACCATCCCTCGTGGGACTATCAATGGAATGAAGAAAGCTACCAGCTCTTGCTGCAAGCCCTCTCTCAGGCACTTCCATACACTAACCCCATAATTGGCCCAATAGGGGACCCCACTACGAATTATGAGGAAAGAAAAAATCCATCTTGGGAAGCACAACCTGCCCTAGCCTGCAGTCTGTGCGAAAGTCCCAGAGCACCAAAGTCAATTCCAAAGGCCCTACGACAGAATCTGGCACACCTCATCTCCAATATCGTGGGAACTACCTTGGTCAACAACTGGACTTCTATCAAATGCACCCTGACGATTTCCATTCAGGGCTTGTTGAGTATATCTTGTGGACTAAAAAGTCCTTACTTATCCCTTCTCAGTCTGTATCCTTATATAAAGCAAAATTTTCTTCTATTATTAATCTTATATTGCCTCCCATTGATGGCATAATAGGTAGTAATTTCTAGTATTTGCGTATGTACATTACAAGTGATAAGTATGAATCCAATGATGGATTAGGACTCACACCTAATAATCATAACTCTGTAGGTCTAAAATACGTCAAATATTTACAAAAACTTTACCAAAGTCAAAACAGACGAATGTCTCCCAATTAGGATGACATAATAACGATAAAATTAGAAACTCCCCAAATTCTGAAATAATTACAAATAGGGTCCTACCTGGATGAAAACGAGAAAAAGCAGATCATAGAGATACAGTTTAAAGCAAAATGAATATACAAAATTGAAGCACCGTAAAAGTGGTCAACACCAGAATTAGATATATCACATCAAAATATATATTCAATAATAATATATGATAATCTAAATACAAATATATTGGTACAATGTGTAGGTTTAGGATTGACAAAGAATATATTACTAAATGTTATGACTGTACCATAATTTAAGATTGTTACAAATGAGACCATTCATGTCAAGCCTTTATGTTTAAGATAAATCACTAGTCTCTACATTTAATAGTAACATAACACAAATAACAAGTATTATTAGACCAATTACCAACTTAATAAAACAAACACACATAGGCACTGAATGTAATAACAATTAGTTATAACACTAAATAAAAGGATACAACATAATTTATTTACAGTAAAAAAGAATCAAAATACCCCCTAACAATTTGTATAAGAGATTATCACAAAAGTATAAAATCAAAATGTCAAGAGGAAAAAAGATGTTGACATGAATTCATGCACAAAAAGAATTAAAACAAAGTTGAGGACGTGAAGGCTTAAAACAAATGAAAATAAAAAATATACATTTCTAAATTGAATAACTTAGATAATAGTTTAGTGTATATATTGATGAACATCATAATGTGAGACAAAACTAAGACAGAGCAGAGGGGTCCATGGCTCTCCCTAAACTTTTCTAATTTTGCTTTTGAAGCATTGAACTCCCAAGCCTAAAATTTGGATGGTCCCACTTATGTGACTCTTCCAACTTTAAAAAAAAAACTACTTATTCTATGTGAAAATTGGTAATTAAAGAATGTTTGGGCTATGGATTGGATATGTTAAATATTTTAACATAAAATTGAATGAGACTTCATTTATGATAAATGATTAGAATGGGATGCTATGATGCTTATGAATTCGGTTAAGGTTAAGTTTTCTTGGATTGTTAACATCCTTATAATGATAATAATATTGTAAAAATGAATTTGTGGAAGGGAAGAAGAACTGGTTGAACCAGTGCCAGACAGAGGCAAGGGAAAAATACATGAAGTGGCCAAGGTGAGTGTACTCACTAGTAAGATGTATTTATACATGATTATGGATATTATATGTTGTACTTATCGGGTTGAGTATAAAAATGAGATGTTTTACATATTGATATGATTATGGATATCATATGTTGTACTTGTTGAGTTGATTATGGATATGAGATGTTGTACTTTTTGAGATGATTAGGGATATTATATATTGTACTTACTGAGTTGATTATTATATGATATGTGGTACTTATTGAGATGATTACGGATGTTATATATTGTACTTACTGAGTTGATTATAAATATGAGATGTGGTACTTATTGAGATGATTATGGATATTATATATTGTACTTGTCGAGTTGAGAATAAATATGAGATGTTGTACTTATTGAGATGATTATGGATATTATATGTTGTACATGCTGAGTTGATTATCAATATGAGATATGGTACTTATTGAGATGATTATGGATGTTATATGTTGTACTTACCGAGTTGATTATAAATATGAGATATGGTACTTATTGAGATGATTATGGATATTATATGTTGTAGTTTTCGAGTTGAGAATAAATATGAGATGTTGTACTTATTGAGATGATTATGGATATTATATTTTGTACATGCCGAGTTGATTATAAATATGAGATGTTGTACTTATCGAGATGATTATGGATATTATATGTTGTACTTACCTAGTTGATTATAAATATGAGATGTGGTACTTATTGAGATGATTATGGATATTATATGTTGTATATGCCGAGTTGATTATAAATATGAGCACCGCAAACATAAACATTCAAAACCTCCACAACCCAGACCTCGGTCTGCACCTCAATCGAAGCCATGTTATTCAAAGAGGCCCCAACGACCTCCTTCTACAGGACAGCTGCATCCAGCCCCACTTATTTTATTACCGGCTTCAGTGCCACGACGTTCATATCGAAGTCTGGCAACACCGAGACAGGACACGCACGACCCCAGCATCGATATTCACATTTCACGCACATCATGTTCCAAACGAAGCACAACTTCTAATCAATCCAAGCCACCCAAATGATTGCGTTTACATACTTCCCGAGAGCAGCTTGATGACCTCTCAAGCTCCCTTCCACCTAATGAGAATCCTCCTTTGGAATGCTAGGGGTGTGGGCCGACCCACTTTTTTCTCGGAGCTTGCTAATTTGGTCACCCATCATAGGCCCCATATTTTGGTCGTTCTGGACACCCGTCTAGATGCTCGTTGCTTGGTCGGGGAGATTGGACACCTCCCTTTTCAAAATCACATTGTCTCCCCTGCTCTTGGCCAGTCTGGAGGCATATGGATCCTATGGATGGAGGGTCAGATAACGGTCAATGAGGTTGCGAGTTCTCCTCGATTTATTCATGTCATGGTCCACCATGATCCCGATGCTGGTCCTCTGGAATTCACTACAGTCTACATGCCTCCTCAGTCGCCTGCACAGGCTCATGTATGGGAACACTTGCACCACCTTTCTATTACTATTACCAAGCCCTGGGTTCTACTCAGGTATTTTAATACTATCTTAAGTCCGCATGAAAAGCTAGGAGGTTGGCCTTTCCAACCTGCGAGAGCCAATGCTATTAAGAATTTTATGACCACGCATAATATTTTTAACCTTGGATTCACTGGACCTGTTTTCACTTGGAAATACAATACGTCTTTTTGGTTACCACGTGCGAGAGCATCTGGACAGGGGCCTAGACAACAACATGTGGTGGGAGGCCTTCCCCAATACCTCTGTAGCGTTCCTTCCCAGCGCGGGCTCTAACCACTGGCCCATTTTACTCAACAGCCAATCGAATTCAATTCGCACGAATCTGTATTTTATTTATTGCTCGAATTGGGCCTCATACCTATCTTTTCATGAATTAGTTCACTCCAATTGGCCCCCCTCGCCCATGATTCGGTTTCTACCTGCTTTCTTCATAAATCAAAAAGATTTCATCATGCAGCCATGACTTGGAAGCGTCATGTCTTTGGGAACATGTCGGCTAAGATATCCTCGCTTCAAAAGCATCTCCACCTCACTCGTTTCCTCATCCAGAGTAATTCCTACCCTTCTCTTCTGAATCAGGAATACAATCTTCAACAACGGGTGGCCCACTGTCTTGCTCATGAAGCATTGTATTGAAAAAATAAATTTAAGATTCATTGGACTCTTGAGGGGAGCCTTAACACTAAATTTTTCCATGCCCATACTTCCCACCGCCGGTGCCTCAATGATATTTTGGCTATTTTTAACCCGAAAACTGGTTGGCATAAAACGACTGAATCCATTAACTCTTAATTTTGACTTTTTTACACTACCCTCTTCCAAACAACTTATCATATCCAGCCCTCTGGAGTTTACCCTTTTACTCGTCTGGCGAATACAGATAAGCTATCCCTCTCTGCTCCTATAACGAAAGAGGAAAAATTTTAAACGCTCACGAAAATGGGTAGAAACAAGTCCCCTAGCCCAGATGGGCTCACAATGGAATTCTTTTTAAACCACTAGTATGACATTCGATCCACCATTTGTCCTCTTATCTTCGATTTCTTTGCCACTAGGGTCATGCCTCATGAGCTTAATCTCACGCTCTTCATTTTCATTCCTAAGTGCTCGAATCCGACACAGGTTTCTCACTTTTGACCCATCAGCCTTTGCAACATTATCTATAAAATAATTACTGCACTCATGGTAGCCCGTCTTCGGACTCTCCTACCATCCCTTATTTCGCCATATCAAGCATCTTTCGTAGCTCAACGGCATATCCAGGACAATATCCTCATCGCTCACGAAATGCTTCACACCATGCATAAGTCTAAGCCCGTAAGGGCAGTTGTGCCATTAAGATCGACCTCACTAAAGCATTTGACCAAATGGAATGGTCATACATTTGTTGGGTCCTCCAGCAGCATGATTTTCCTCCTTTTTGGATAGCCTACGTTCGCGCTTGCATTACCACCCCCTCTTTTCAAACATTGATCAATGGGCACATAGGATCTACCTTTGTCCCCTCCCGTGGGCTTCGTCGGGGATACCCTTTATCCCCTCTTCTATTCATCTTAGGTCTCGATGTTCTTCTTCAAAAAATAGATTATGAGAGCAGCCACAAGTACCTGACCTCCCTTCGTTCCACAAAAATTTGGCCTCGCATTCTAGTGTAATACCCCGTATTTTTATAGCTTTTAAAGTATGGGATTAATTAAATTTAATTGAGATAAATTAATTTAATTTTAATCCGGAATGTTGCTTTAAATATTTACTAGCGTGACGAGAGTTAGTAATTATTGGAAATTTGATATTTTTTGAATATTACTGGATGAGTATAGTAATATATGAGATTTATTGTTATAATATTGTCACGTGTGAATAAAATGACAATTATAGAAATTTAAGTCGGGACGCGCCTGTGTCGTGTCGGGACTAAATATTAATTTATAAAAGTGAATAAATTATAAGTTGCTCGTATGGTCGTTTTGAGTGCGTCAACGTGTCCGGAAGCGTCGAGATAGTCAGAAAAGTGTACCCGGGGGTTTAGTTTGGGTCTCGGGGCGTTTTTAGGCCTAATTAATACCCCGGGAGGGCGTTTTGGATATTTCACAACTATGGGTAATTAAACCTACGAATTTTATAGGGTTATATCAGATGGAAAGTGTCATCTTTTAGGGTTAACACAATGAAATACTAATGACGGCCATTGGAGAGGAAGGGGAGAAGCTCTCCAAGGAGTTCTAGGCCAAGAACACCTCTGATTTCACCGCCGTCACCACAAACGCGTAGATCGCGCGACGGGGAACACAACCACAAAAAAATCGTCCGCAAATCAGAACTGAAATTTTCCAGGCAAGTATTTATCTTTCTTTTATCAATTTAATGCATCCTTTTATATTAGTCTTAGGTTGATTAGATTAGTATTCTTGAAGAAAAACATAAATTGGAGACACAAATTGCATGTTATAATGTTAGAGATCATAATTCTGGAAACCCATTTCACATATAGAGGATGAGCCACGAAATTCCTTGATATTAGAGATAGAAAATTTGGAAAAATAATGAAAGAGATTAAGTTAAAGGAAAGATTAGGGTTCATAAGAATTATGTAGAGTTTTCCCCTTTTTAACCCATGATTCTTGAGGAAAATTCGCATGTGTTACGTAGGAAATTGTTTAAATGGGTATACAACACTTATAGTATAATTGATTGGGAGTTTGGGACTGTAACATGATGATTTGGAGGAGTTTGGGGTGAGAATCCCGTAACTGGGTTGGCTACAGAATCTGCATAACTGCTTGATCGATCGATCGAGCCCAGAGCATCTATCGATCGAATATTCGATCGATCGACCCCTTTTATCGATCGATCGACCCTCCTGGGAAAACTGCATTTTTGCTTGTGTTAGCTTAATCCGATTTTATGCGTAGTAAACCTTGATTAGGGTTGCTAGAATATAATGGAACATAAAGAGGACCAGTAGGGTCAAGAGAAAATTCCATAAAGTGGAACTTTAATACGAAGGGAAATAAAGGATAAATGGGGAGACTTTCAGACTTAAGAAATCATACGTGTGGTGATTAAATAATCGGAACATCTATTAAGTTGGATTAGAAGGCAAGAGAGGGCCTACTGAAATTGCACTTAGATAAAGGAAATACTTCGAGAGACGAGAAGTGAGTTAAAAATGACTTAATTACGAGAATAAAGAAGAATGAGGCCGTTATACGATATAATTGAGTAAAACGTGTAATAACGGATAATGATAATTTTGGGTCGTGAAAGTACCTAATTTAATAATGTGGGTGTGAATACATATTTATATATGACGGTGTGATTGTGCATATATATTATTTCTGTGTAAAAATCGTACCCGCGCTACTTGCTATCCCTGAGGTTACCGCGCTGGGACAGTCTTATCTCGATGTGACCTTTATGGGGGATATTGACTCGTACCCTAGAAGATAGATATCCTTGGTACAGGCTATCGAATAGATAGTTCAGACGGTCCTAAGAGGCGTGAGGGTATGTACTGACCTCTTAGAGACTTGGAATCTATGCTTCGCCTCAATGTTGTTTGTGTTTGTGTTAATACAGTTCGAGAGTGATTCCGAACTAGTATTTCCCTTAGTTTGTGTGATATGGGGACTTGATAGAAGAGTATGCCAGCACTATAGATTTTATGTGGGGTGCCGTTAGTATATATATAATTTATGAGTGATTGGTATATATATACTTAGATATGGAAATCTAGCACCATAGATTTTATGTGGGGTGCTGTTTGTATATATATATTATACGAGTAATTAATATATATACGTGTAACTATATGAGAACTTTCTACTGAGTAAAATAGTAGTTAAGGAAAGTATGAAATTTAATCAGCTTCATTATAAGTATTCGGAAACGTTACAATAATACGAAATTATTCTAAATAACGTAAGAAATCTTGGAGAGATAGACTTTGCTAAAGTGAATATCATAACCTTATTTCCACGTGTTAAAACTTATGGGGAATAAATTAGAGAGATAGATGGGGCTCATTAGTACGATAGATGTGCGCACTAGATGAGAGGTGAGAATTCTCAAGAGAGTGTCGCTTACTAATATGACTGTTGCATTAGCCGGTAGCATTTTAAATACTTGCTAAACTATTTTTAAAATGGTTCTCCATTCGGGCTTTGACCCGTTTGCTGTTACTTCTTCTCTCTTGTGTCTATATATATATGTATTATAGGTGCCCAGCCACAAGGGTGTCTTACTTAGGATTCTTTGGATGGAACGCGCTGTAGCTTTTGTGGGAGTTGCAGGCCATTGCTTAGACGACCTCATTGTTGACTCTACTTCTAGTTCAGATTTATCCAGCAGGGCATGTGTCGCCCCTTTTCCATTATTTAGTTGGGATTGTCAGAGACTGTAATTCTTTTTATTTCAGTATCTTTATTTCGGGATTGTTAATGTCAGGATGTTTTCCTTAGTATTTTAATGTTGGGATTTATCATTATTGGGTAAACTCTTGAATGATCATTTTATTTTCCTACTTATTGTGTGACTCTTAAAAATGTAAATGGTTAAAGGTTTTATAACCGAATTTAATAAAATGAGAATAAGGTTTTAAATGGTTTTGACACTTAGCTTAATTAATTAGGGTGTTTAAATTGGAAAAGTTTTTTTTTTCGATAGTGATGCTGAGAATGAACCAACTGTTCACCTTGAATTAATTTAATAAAGGACTGATCGCTCGGTATTTAATTAGGCGGGGTGTCACATCCAGGTCTTGCTTTTGCCGACGACTACATTTTTTTCCTTCAGCCAACCCTTTCTACCTTAACCCGCTTTCGAGACACCCTTGAAAACTTTTCCCTCATCTCTAGCTAGATAATTAACAAAGATAAATCCCCGATCACCTTTGGCAAGCACACGCCCCCCAGGTTATGCGTACGATGCATCGTTTGCTTGGTTTTTGCCATAATCCAGGCCAGGACAGGTATCTTGGGCTCCCTCTTATCATGGGTCGGGTGACACGTGCCTTATTTCAAAACCTCATCGCTGATTTGTACACACGACTTTAGACGTGGTACTCCCATTTCTTATCATATGCGGGTTGTATCACCCTAATCAATGCGGTATGATCTTCTCTTCCCTCCTATAGTATGTCTGCCTTTCCATTGCCCAAAGGAATTCTCGCATCGCTTACTACTAAAATCATTTTTTTTTCGGAATGCTTCCACGACTTCTCATAAGACGCACACCATCACATAGTTTTCTATTACTCTCCCCAAGACTTTATGGGGGGGCGGGGGGGGGGGGGGGCATTAAAAATCTGCATGACCTCAACACGGCTTTTATGCTCAAGATACCTTGGAAGCTTTTCACTGAACCTGACACTCTTTGGTCTCGCGTTCTTAAGCAGAAATACTACTCGAATGATTCGATTCTTCAAGCTCATCGCGTCTCAAATGCGTCCTGGTTCTGGAATCGTCTTGTTACCCTTCTTCCCACATTCCATCTAGGAATTAAATGGAGTATAGGACCTGACTTCATCTCTCTAGGACATTATATATGGGTTCTTTTGGAACCTCTCAAAACCAGATTCCCGTCCCTCCCACCTGAGGTTTGCGACATTCCCGTCTCCCATTTTATCATCAATCATCACTGGGATCTTCCTTCTTTAGCACGTTTTGTCCTTCTTAACTTTCTGTTATACATTTAGGCTATTCCTATCTCTCCTTCGGCCACTCGTGACCTCCCCTATTGGTGGGCCAGCAACTCCCACCACCTGACGATCAAAGCGACTTGTCAATGGTTAAACCACGTGACGATCTGTCAGCACACCCCATCCCTTCTTTGGCACTGGCACTGGCTCTGGCGTAGTCCCCTCCCACCCAAGTTGAAAACCTTTCTCTGGCTTTTAATCCATCAAAGTCTTCCCGCAGCTGGCCGTTTACAATACTTTCATAAGCTCCCTACAACTGACTGTCCTTTATATGGGCTTCAGGACTCCAACTCTCATATTTTCACAGACTGCCCGGCCTTCTACCATCTTCGTCTCCCATCTGAGTTACTGAATCCCTCCCCTCTCGCTATTTTACGCCGGCTTCCCCCTAACAATCTGTGGCCTTTACTGTCGACTCAAACTGTCCGATCCTTTTTCCTTCTTCTCGCCATTTGGATTGCGCGAAACGACTCTCTCTTCCAACACAGGCCTATTCTGCTTACTTAGATTCTTCACGTCATCTCCGATCAAATGATCCAATTTTCCCTATCTACCGCTAACCTTAGCCAACCTTTAGCGCATCAGCTCAGCCAATTTCTTACTACCTGGACGCCTCCTGCCCACCCTTTTGTAAAATGTAATATTGATGGCGCCCGATCCCATATCACAGGTCTCGCATCTATTGGTGGCCTGATCCAAAATCCTCAAGGTCAGTTCATTTTGGGGTTTACTTCAAACATTGGCTACACATCATCTTTATCAGCTGAGCTTTGGGCAATATACACTGCTCTTAATATAGCTTTTCATGCGGGCCTAACTTGTATTGAAATAGAAACAGATTGCCAAACTGCATTCCAAATGATTACCAGGAATTCAGCCCGTCCTCCAGCTCATGAGCACCTGCTCAGGATCATCCTTGAAGGTCTTCCCTGATTTTAACATATCACTATCAGCTTTTGTTTTCAAGAAGCTAACTACTGTGCGGACCTCTTAGATACTATGTCTGTAAATACTCCATTTTTCTATCATGTTTTCCAGTCTGCCCCTCAGTCTTTACTTTCCTATTTAATGTTTGACCAGAGCCCTTTTGGTGTAATTAGGGCTGCCCCTTATAACATCTCATGTAAAATAATGTTGTTTTAATATAATTTCTGTTTGTGTGAAAAAAAACCATTTATTTATTTATTTTTTAAAAGCCCTCTAATTTTTAAATTTTTTTCGTGATTAAGTTCCACAATTTTTCTCAAATGAGTAACATCAAGGCAATTA
Source organism: Sambucus nigra (assembly GCA_949130495.1). Taxonomy (NCBI): domain Eukaryota; kingdom Viridiplantae; phylum Streptophyta; class Magnoliopsida; order Dipsacales; family Adoxaceae; genus Sambucus; species Sambucus nigra. The sequence continues at coordinate 59,521,796 of OX422213.1, forward strand.
CATTTAAAAAACAAACATGTAAAGAGTAAAAAAAAAGGAGAACCTACAGCTATAGAATCTAAATTATGAAATATTATGATCATGTTATATGCTTATAGTGATAATTTATGAAATCTAAGGGGATGGCATGTATAATGTGTATAGCAGTAACACTACTGCCACATTTAAAGAAATAACTAAAATTCCTCATATTTCAAACTTGAGAGGCTCCAAGAAATAGAATCAAAAAATATTTGATTTAATATATATATATATATATATATATATATATATATATATGTGTGTGTGTGTGTGTGTGTGTGTGTGTGTGTGTGTGTGTGTTACTACACCAAAATAATTAAAACCATATTGTTTAGCCTATCTAACTCTTATAGATTAATATATAGATGAGGCATATCATTGAAGGACGAGGAAAAAGATAAACTACCCTTTGTCTCTTTTCTTTAAAGGTCGCAAATGTGGAAAGAAAGATTGGTATCTTTATGATTGCAGACAAAGTTTATAACAGTATAGTATTTGGAAACAAGCCATTTGTGCCAATGAGAATTTTTGGGTCAATTGTACCTGTCATTACCTTTGGTACTATATCAAAGAGATGGAGTGTTCCTGGTTGGCGACTTGGCTGGATAGCCGTAACCGATCCAAATTCCATTCTTAAAAAATCTTGGGCTCATTATTTGTCTCCCGTTCTCCCTCGTACAAACATGTAATATAAACTATCACATGAAAAAATTAAGTCATTATTTAATAGTATATAAAATTTTGCCAACCCGTCCACCCATTGTGAATTAAATTTGAATTGGATAATACAATTAAATAGGGTTAGTGACACTTTACTATCTCGAAGTTTGATCACTTTTGTATTTTAAACCCAACTGTATCAAGACTGACGCATAAAACTCTAAAGTTTCTACATTGTTGTGATTTTAATAAAGGAAATAGGCGAAAATGAGGGTAAATGCATCAAAATGCTCTTTCCCACTAAATTTTGAGGTTTTTATGTGTGAATCTTGATACATGGGGTTTGAAGTGCAAAAGTGACAAAACTTCAAGGTAAGAAAGTTCCAATAACCCTTTTTCAATTATTTGTTATTTAAATTATTTTTATGTTATTTAATGATGAAACAATTATAAGCTTTCAAGTATGTGAAATTTATACCTTAATTTAATGTTAATTGTAGAAAAATTCCAGTTAAAGGGTCAAGTAATATACTTAAATAAAATTCAAACGACCATGAAAAATAATTAAAACCAATCTCAGTGTTATATCCCAAAATCTCACGTAAATTTAATACTACACCCACACACACACACACCCACACCCACACCCACACCCACACCCACACCCACACACACAGTGTCATTCAAGTGTGAACCTTAATTAAGTGACCTATAAAATTTGATAGGAAAGAATATTTTGATGCATTTACCTTCATTTTTACCTTTTTTCATTTGTATATTTAATGGTCGGGTTTGTACTGCAACAATATGAAAACTTTGGGATTTTATATGTATATTTTGATACATTAGGGTTAAAAGTATAATAGTGACTAAACTTTACGATAGTAAAGTGCCAATAACCCAATGTAATATTTAACATGGTATCAAAGCATACTATGCACGATCCAATGACCCAATTTCTTGACATTACTCAATACAAATATGTTTACCTATTAAATCTTAAGTCATACTAGGCATAAGGTTGAAATATTTCGAATATTGCATCAACAAATGAATTCATGAAAATTGTTAGGAGCACAAATGTCAATGTTTCGGTATATTAGTATCATAAGTCTCTTGTTGGGGACCAATATATATGTCTTAACCGTAGCAGCCAATCCATCCCAATGTGGATTACTTAAGGCATATAAGCATAGCGTAATTATTCTTTAACTAGGTATAAACTAGTCATTTAGCAAAAATCATACATGTACTTTATATAGAAATTGCTAATACTTACACACAACTTTTTTTTAACGCACATATATTAATAATAGAGTTCTTAAATATAAAATTAAACAACGAAGCTCGTTTTTAGTATATAGGAAGAAATACACACACACACGTGTGTGTGTGTGTGTGTATGTTCCATGGCTGCATCCATACTTAGATGACTCCATATGATCCAATACCGACATCACCCATGAATAAAAAATAACTTATATTTAAGTTTGAATTTCATCTTAAACTAAAAAAATGGTAATTAAAAGGTATAAATATATATTTATTTTGTACACTAATTGCATGCTTGTGGCACATAAACAAATCATCACTTTTAGAATGTCTAAAGGCGTAATAAATTAATTAGTGTCAATTGTGCTCGGTAATATCAATCATGCGTACCAGTTAGTTAGGAAGAAGTTTGTATCAAGCTTACTGTGTAAGTCTTGTTTGCATGAGACAACCAATAATACCCATTGGTATAAGGTTCAAAACTCCCCAGCGAATACCTGATAGTAAGCGGGGGGTATGTTAAGTTGATTCTAGCACAACGTCCTTCTGTTTAGCTAGCATTAGTGAATTTAAATGACTCGTTCATGTGGAGGTTATGTTATAAAAAAAAATACCACATGAATAGATATAGTTACAAAACTTTAAAAATCATAAAATTCCAGAAAATAAAATAACACAATATTCTCGAATTAAGATTTCATAAAAAAATGGAATATACAGAATGTAATATTTAGAATAACAAAACGTTATTATTATTATTATTATTATTATTATTATTATTATTATTATTATTATTATTATTATTATTATTATTGTTGTTTTACGAAATAGTTTTTTTAACTTTATTTTTTGAAAAGGTGTTGTAAATGACGTATGTTACAAAGTATTGTGTTCAAAAAATATTATGAAAAACGTTTCTTATGCTTTTTAAAATATTAAGTTTAAAAACATTAAAAAATAAAATTTATTCTACAAAAACTTTTTGAAGAAAACATTTTGTCCAACTACTTATAAAGAAAGAAAAATAGCATCCATTTTTAAACATTTTTTTTGTTCTTAAAATTTGATGAATACTACTTGTCCACCTATTTTTTAAAAAGTTATTTTCTTTCCAGCTATTCTTAAACCTTTTGTCCAGCTATTTAAAAAAATTACATCCATTTTTTATGAACATTGAACTATATTTTTTAATAACTAAAAAGGTTTCATGAACTGAAAAAATGTAATATTTTGAATATTCAGGAATTTCTTTTAAAGCTATAAAAATCTCTTTTGTAAGACAAATTATATAATAATATTTTATAAAGAGTGACAAAAAAATTGTTTTCTAAAAAAATTATAAATAAACGATTTTCTTATTAACAAAAAAAACCTGGACATAATTTTCCCCAAAACTAAAAAAATGTAAGGTTTTAAAAAAAGTTTTATTGGGAAGGTAAAAATTGTACAATTAATTTTTTTTTTAACACAATGCTTTGCTAAAAAAATTATATTATTAATTACTTTAATAAAATGAGACAGTAAAAACATTAAAAACAATAATAAAATAATAGTTAAAAAACGTTACAAAAGTGTAAAAGTTTTTTTAAGAGAACATTAAAAATAACTTTTAAAAATACAAAAACAACAATATGACACTTTATTTTTTGTAAAAAATACCAATATAAACTGTAATTTTTTTTTCATATTATAATAGTAGAACAAAGTAAAACATGTAACAAACATGTGATATTATCTCTTTCAAACGACAACGAAATCTTCTATTGGTGGATGGAAAATAAGAAAAGTAGGAATTCAACTATTGGGTGTTAAAAAGATATTCATGATATCATCTCTTTCAAACAGCAAAAAAATTTGAAATAGAGTACACCTAAAAATTGAAAAAACATATATCAAATTAAAATAAATGGAAACAAAAAATATTCCCCACTAAAATAAAAGTGCAAAGAATTACTATTTTGTTGTGGATAGTGGTGGAGGGTTGAGCATTCAATATTTAAAAAAATGATGAAGAAAAGTTAGAACCAAGGGACAGTTTTGAGGTTAATAAGCGAATGAGAGAGAGAGTGGGAAATGGTAAATGGAAAGCATGTAGGATTGGGGAGAGGGAGAGACCTAAACCAAACTCTAAACGGTAAATGTGCCGCATGGATAACTTTGTTGAAGTGTACTGCTTGATGTTGTGCAGTCCCAATAAGAGAGGATGAAAGAAACTTGAAAAGTGAATAGAGGAAAAAATATTTTATAAAGGGTACAGAAGAGATGAAAAACTTTTTGTAAACAACGTCATAAGTCGAAATGATGAATTAAAATTCGAAGTTGCTAGTTAACGAAGCTTGATTCTCAGTAGAGAAATGAATGCTATAATATCTCTGTAGTTTTAATTAAAAAGATGCCTTTAAAAATATATTTATAAAAATAGTTAGTTAATTTTTTTTTAAAAGTTTATTTTATGAATAATGGTAGAAAAATAAGTTGCCACGTGGACATGCTTTTAGTAAATCTCTAATGATATTATAAATTGGACTTCTTAGTACTTACCATATTGTTATGACAACCCAAACATAACGTGTTTATTATAAATATTATTATTTTTCTTTAATTTTCAATTCACCCACTGAATTTGATCTAATTATAAAATTGGACTTGATGAACAAAAATAATGAAATTGAATATGCGCCAAAAGAGGAGCCTCAAATCTATAATCCCATGATATATGGAAAAATCCATTTGACCCATTTGATTCAAAAATATCACAAATATTTTCCTGACACTGTAAAATTCCATCTAAAAACTATATTTTTATTCTAGGAAGATTGTGAAAACAAAACACCAATAAATAGACCCAAACAAAAATAACCCAAAAATCCAAATATGCTCTTACCCAATTCAAAACACTCAATATATCATGAACATACACCACTTCACTCACACGCAATAAACCCAAATTCGAATTACACTAGCTAGCCGGTACCCCCAACTTAGCAACCTTCCTGTAATACTAAAAAGAGCAATTCTAGGCGTATCGTCTACAAACCGCATTTTGTCTTTTGCCTTTTTTTTTTGTTAAGTTTTTTATTCTTTTGTTGATATAAAAACATTTTTTTATTAAAAAAAAAAAAAAAATTCCTATTAATATGAAAAAAGTTTTTTTTTTATTAAAATTAAACAGTTCTTTTTTATTAAAATTAAACATCTTTTAATTAAAATTAAAAAATATTTTTTTAAATGTTGTTTTATTTTTTTATTTATGAAAAAAAAATATTTGATTAATTTTAATTAAAAAAAAACTTTTTAATTTGATGTCTTAGATTCGTGATTGATTAGTGTAGCTGACGCGGACCCACATTCAACAAATGATGTGGCTCGGGATGTGTATTCATTTCACCGACACTAATTTATCGCGATACTAATTAATCACGATAATATCGCTATTAATTAGTGCCGCTGACGCGGATCCACATTCAACAATTGATGTGAGTCCGGAAATGTTGGTCCGCGTCAACATCACTAATCAATCGCGATATTTTTACCAGCGGCACTAATTAATAGCAATATTACGGAAAAATATTTTTTAATTTTAATTTTTATAAAAAAATTGTTTGATTTTAATTAAAAAATTTTTTTTAATATTAATTGAAAAAACTATTTTTTTTAATATAAAAAAACTGTTTTTATATTAAAAGTTTATAACAAAACAATAAGAAACTTAAGAGAAAAAAAAAAAAAACAATGCTGTCGCGCTGGGCAGTACACAGGCGGGACATATAGAATTTCTCTGCCCCCAACTCAACAGCCTTCCTATAAAATACTGAACCCCCTCCTTATTTTTCCCCATCTCCCAACAAACCAAACCCGCATCCACCATAGCCAGCGTGGACCCACGAGCGACCCTTTCAAAAATAAATCAGGCGCTTTTTCAAGGTTCACCCTAATCCCTCCCTTCCCTTCCCATGCTTAAACCTCTTCCCCCACCTTAAAAAATAACATAGCCTCTCTCAAACCATCCCTCTATGACTTACACACCAAAGAAGCTGAATGAAGATTCGGGAGACTAAAATTTGTTGTAATCTTTATTAAAACATCATCTTGGAGCAATAAAAAATCATGGTCATTAGAGGACCTTGAAAAGGGAGATTTTAAGATGATGGGGTTTTTAAAGAAGGTATTTTTTTTGTGGGTTGGTGTTCTTTTGGGGTGTGGAATGGGAGGGTGGCCAGGTATTTTTGTTTCGTTTCATTTGTTTTTTGTTTTTGTTTGCCGGTGGGAATATGAGAGAGAAGGGGAAAGAGTAAAAATGAATTCATAATAAGAGAATCAATAGAAGTACCTTTGATGGGTACAATACAATTAGAAATTTTAGGTCGGTAATTTCTCTTACCTTACTGATGGGAAAACAGAGGAGGGTTCTTAAAGAAACAAATTTCTACATTTCATGCGAAGTTTTTTGTGTGGGTGGACGACAGGGTTTTTGTGGATGGGAGATGAAGAGTGAAAGATTTGGGGGCTAGGTTTAGGAGATATATGAAGAAATTAAGGGATACGCACTGCATTAATGAAGAAAGCAAGGAAAGGAGAGAAACCAGAGAGGAGAGAGAAAATGAGAGAAGCAACGTCTCCCTCTCCCTATACCCACGTGGACACCTTGAGAAAAGATTAGAATAAATGTGTGTAAAGTATTTTATAGTATATAAAAGATTACAAATAGATTGATGACATGTTTAGAGCTTGACAAGAGACGTTTTTTGTATTGAATTTTTTTTAGTATGTGCTGAATATTTAGGTTAGGCTCGAAGAGTCGTAGTATGAGACCTTAACTTTTTTTTCTTGCATGATGTAATTAATATATCTCACATAGTAAAATTGGGTCGATACACGATTATAGGCTTGCATTGTCAAGCTAGGGGCAATAACCCGACCACAAGTGAAACATGTCTTTACCAGCCCAAACAGTTCCTCTATAAGCACCTATATGATAAATAAAAAAAACATGGGTAATACAACGGTCTAGCTCACTTACACAAGTAATATTTATTCTTGTATAATATTTTCTCTCTTTTTTTCGAATGTTCTCAGATTGCTGAGTCACTTAAGATATATCTCACCATCACTGCACATCCCACAACTTTCATTCGGGTAACAATTTCACAATGTTTCTTCACATGATCAAATTAATCAATAACAGTGCAATACTTTTGCTAGTTCCTTGTATTTAAGCATACTAGTGTTCCAATAGTTTTTCTTCTATTTAATTTAATCATTCTTATATTCAGATTGCCTAACAGTCTCAAGTGTGTTAATAACATCATTTCCTTAAGCACTCTAATTTACTATCAGGGTTGAAAGCGCTTTTGAGTTAATATTTCCAAAATGTGTTAAGTGGTTATACCTTTTGTCCCAATGTACAAACACATAGGGTCCGTCTGTCAACTCAATTTCAAGTCATAGAAATGAAATTGGGAGGCCAATTTTAATTTCACGGAATTGAAATTAGCCTTTCAATTCCAATTCCAAGTGTTAGAATTGGGTTGTCAAACATGCTCTTAATCTACTTTGGAAATTTTTTGTTACATATCATTTTCCAAATGCTATTGTTATTATTCGTCTCCAATCCACATATAATGAATCTATTCGCTAGTGTCCTCTTTGGAGGCTTACATCCTCTGACTTTTTTCTTAACAATAAATGTTTGACGGTTTAAATACCCGTTCTGATCTAATTATTATTTTTCAATTGTTAATCAACATGCATAATTGTAACACCCCAAGACTTTTGAGACTGAGAAATTAAATTTTTGGGAAAATAAAATTTAATTAAATTGGAGAATTTTAAAACTTGGGAATTGAGGCCCAAATATAGAGAACGTTTCAAAGTATTCCGGATGATGATTTTGAGGGTACCATCGATCCCGGAAGGGTCGAGATAGTCAAAATGACTGTCATTGGGTTTTATTTCGGCTCCGGAATATTTTTAAGTCAGTTTGGCTCAAATTAGAGTAAACGAGTCATTTAAAGTGTGTATTAACATTTAAAATTTGGGACTTTTGTTTTAAGGCTTAAGAGGCTTACGGATTAATCCTTCTCAATTAGAGAAAGAGAGAAAGAGAAAGGAAGAAGGAAATAAGAAGAAAAGAGAGAGAGAGGAAGAAATCTTGGAGATTCCCGACCCAAACGCGACAACGAGGACAATCCAACCTCTACAAAATCGAGGCAAATGTTTAATCTTGCTAAATAAATCATTTGTGTATTTTATTTCATAATTTGTGGGTTAAAGAAATGGTTTTTAGGTATAAATATCAAAACCTAAATTTGGGGTACTAAAATGGGAATTTGATGTTTATACATGGGTTTAATGACATATAAATTGTTGGGATGGAATGTAGGATGAGTTTATAAGTTAATAATATTGTTGGGTTAAATATTTGGGGATTTGTTGATGATGTTTGGGTGTTTGAGGATTTAGGGTTTGCTGAAAATAGGAAAATCGGCCAAGATAACTGGTATGGCCGGTCGACGGCGCCCAGGGGACCGGTCGACCGCGCCTTAAGGCAAAAGCCTACTGCATTTCTTCGTAGGCAAAATTTGGACCCGCGGTCGACCGGGGGTCTGGGACCGGTCGACCGGTCCCCTGTTTTTAGCCCAAAGTTTGGAGTTCTTTCTTCCCCTTTTTCTTTTAGTGTTTATTCTTAGGGGCTTCCTTAATGGGTTGTTTTACGGGGATTCTCACATGTTAGGATCATGGGGATTCTCGATATAGTCCGGGATAAAATATGTGTTTGCATAAGAATTGTGTGTGTTTATGGAGATAGTGAGTTGAGTATCCTAATATTAGACCAAAAGTAAGTATATATATGATGGGAGGTTAAGAACTCTTAGAGAGAGTTGCGAAGGTATGTTGGGAAAGTTATAGGCCGATATTTAGATTGAATCCTAATAACGATAGGATTCTATTAAGTTATAATTGGGAGCTAATGAGAGTGAGAGTGGTCGCATTATCCTTAGAGATGGTAAATTTAAGAGGTAAATTAGAAGTGTTAGACTAAGGGTAATCATGAGGGTAAAGGAACCGTAGTCCGAATTGGGATTACAATACTTGAAATATGATTGTACTAAGTTGAGGTTTGTAGACTATAAGTTATGTATATACACATTAATAATCAAAGCTAGTATTGGAGACATGAAAGCGTTTTGGAGACATATGGAGTGTGTAGTGATTGTTACCTACACTAAATTTTGGGTAATAACCCTAATGTGGGATATATGTATATGTATTTTTGGGAGACTATTCATCATAGGAAAAATGATTGAATAAGCTTCAAGTGAGGGATTTTATTCACATATCGAAGTAATTTAAATGAGTTGTGGTGACGGCTTGTATATTGAGGATTATGTATACTTATAGCCGAGTTTATATATCTCATACTTATGAACGAGAATTAGTTATATATATGGATATGTGAATATATGTGTATAGATCTATATAGATATGAATATATGGATATATTTATGTTGTGGATATACATGGTATGAATATTTAAACCGTATATGATGGTTTAATGTTGGATTTATATGATTGGATTATATAGATGGGATATATATACTTATGTAGTTAAGCATACCCCGCTCATGCTATCATTGGGAAGTTGCGCGCGTAGAGGGTGAGCATCCTGGCTAGAAAAGCAGGGTGTGGATATTCCCCAGGTCATAGTCGTCCCGTGTGTTATTATATATATATATATATATATATATATATATATATATATATATATATATATATATATATATATATATATATGTATGTATTTTTGGGGTGAGACGTGGTGGGTATGTTTCATCTCATTGCCGGTTAGGAGCTATGACCGCTTCCCGGGACGTCGTGTGTGTGAGTTACCACGAGATGGGTGTCGTTTAGTCCCACCATGGTGGCCCCAGTTTTGCTACGTGAGCCGGGCACTGGGAAGATGATAGCACGATGCAGTTTATCGGCGATATATATAGCGGGGTATATTATGTGGATGGCCCTTGTACATCATATGCGGTATGTACACTTGGCCATGGGAATGGACGATTGTATATATATATATATATATATATATATATATATATATATATATATATATATATATATATATATATATATATATATATATATATATATATATATATATATATATATATATATGGTTAGAATAAAATACCTATATATATATATTTATATATATCCTATAGATGAAAGGATATAGACTTTTATGGAGTACATCTTGGATGATTATGGTGTACTAGATAATTGGGGGATTGATGTATCGCATTTAAGGAATATTTCGGTTACATCATCCCAAGGATATTATTGGAGATTGTAGATGTTTTCATATTGTAGTCTAAAATTTAGTAGTAGTAGTAGTAGTAGTAGTAGTAGTAGTAGTATAGGGTATGTATGGCATTATGGATCTCTAGGATCGACATTGACAAGGAGTAGTGTAACGGGGTGGTTCCTTGTTCGGATTTCGCTCTACGAGACACCCCACGCACGAAACGTAGTGCATTGTTGAGATTAGAGAGAAGTTCTGCCAATATTTATGTGTGGCATAATGGATCTCCAGGATCGACGTTGACAAGGAGTAGTGTAACGGGGTAGTTCCTTGTTTGGATTTCGCTCTGCGAGACACCCCACGCACGAAACGCAGCGCAACGTTGAAATTGGAGAGAAGTTTTGTCAATAATAATTTTATATGCTTGTTAATTAGAAATTAAATCTTAATACTTCAACCCAATTGTATTTGGGTTAAAGTATTAAGAATTATAATTAATTAAATTATAAACCGGAATACATTAAGCCTAATATGGCATCTATGTTTGTAAAAATAATTAAGTGTATATAAAAAGGGGTGGATCCTTGGGTTATGATAGGAAGGTAGATCTCGTGGGTATAGGCTAGGCCTATTACAAGTTAAGTTGTCCTTATAAATTGGGGTAATTTAACTATTAAACTTGAGGACGTGAATAGGTGCGCGCCTTTAGATGAGAGGTGAGTTGGGGTTCCACGAGAGTGCGATTCCACTTTAATTATGAAATATGTGCACCGATATTTAATATGCACGATTAACACACTTGCTAAATATTTTTCACACTCGGGCTCTAACCCGTTTACTTTTCTCTCCTGCCTGTATATATATATATATATATATATATATATATATATATATATATAATATTACAGGTATCCTACCGTATGGATGCCGGATGACTTTCTATCCAGAGTCTTGGGAGCCGTGACAAGTGCGGACTGTTGCGGGATGCAGAATGTAGTCGCTTCCTACTTCTTTAAAAATCTAGGTAGGATTCATGTTGTATATCGGGGTTGTACCCAAGGGATATTTATATACATGTTTATATTTATTCCATTTCAGTCATTGTATTTGCTGTGACCCGACAGCTTATTCGGGTTTACTTCCTTGTAGTATACTCAGTTGTAGTTATTTATTTCATTTTATTCTAGCATTTCATTTCTAATTGTTCTTTCCTGCATCTTTCTTTCCTTTATTCATAGTGTTGGGTTGCGTTATGTTGCATGTTTTAAATTATTTTAACATCTCGCTTATATGCTATCGGGTAGTTAGTCCTATATTATATAGTACCGACAGTTGATGTTGAGACTGGACCATCTGAAACTCCTGATTTAATGTAGTATAGGGCTGGCCACCCGTTATTATTTTAAGCGGGGTGTTACAATAATAATTGTCTATTCTTTTAGACCAACTATGTTTGTTTTTCATTGTGCATCAACATCCATGTATAAAAAACTATATATTTTATGGAAACACATATTAAAAGAAAGTTGAAATAGAAAAAAAGGAGTCATGATGATATATTGTAACAATGTGTTCACTTTTCAGGGTGCAGTTCCTGAAATACCTGAGAAAACGCCAGAGAGTTACTTCTTAAGGAATATTAATCTACTCGGAGAAGATGCCGGCATTTGTTATGCTGCGCTAAAGGAAATCTCTAGCATTACTTGGCCGTACAAACTAGAACGATCCATGTCTATAATGGTATGATTATACAAGATTATATGTTCGTAAATAATAATAATAATAATTATTATTATTATTATTGATATACCCGTTTATATCCTCGGCCTGGCTGAGGATTACCTCCAAACGGACGACCCCTCAGGGGCCGACCCTTCATCAGGCTCAAGACGACCCCTCAGAGGAGCCGACCCTTCATCATGTTCCAGACGACCCTACGAGGGGCCGACCCCTCCAACGAGCTCCATACGACCCCTCAGAGGGGCCGACCCTTCACCAGACTCCATCCGACCCTACGAGGGGCCGACCCTTCACTACTCTCCAGACGACCCTACGAGGGGTCGACAGTACGAGGCCAGAATTGGACCAGACTCACTACCGGAGGGAACTTTGCCCTCGGCCTCGGCCCATAGGCCTAGGGTGACATCATCGCAGCGCGTGGTTTGGGAGACGCGTGGAACAGTGCGCGTGAGGCTGACATGGCACAGGGGAGACCGTTATAACAAAATCACACCCTCACGTGAGGGAATATTATGTCATCATTTGGCATCTACAGGTGTCCACAGGGGACTGGCTAGATCATGATTCACATGCACCATGCATACTTGGGGGGTACACTACACCCCCCAAGACCTATATATATACTTGTCACCTACAACCCTACAGGGGATCGATCCATGAACTGTAGCCCTAGCTAAAACTCTGCTTGTACACATAGTAGAGAGATAGAGAGAGGGTTATGTGCATTGTATCCAAGGCCATTAGTGCCCATACTTAGTGGATCACACACTCACAGTGGATGTAGGCCAAATTGGCTGAACCACTATACATCATTGTCTTAGTTCCTCTTATACTCATCCCCTTCTACATACTTATACACTCATACATCTCTATGGCTGCCATAGCTGCTACTGTTTGAGCTCATTATCACTTATCCGGTGGTGCTAAATCTCAGCATCATCAATTATTATTCAAGAGATGTATAATTGGATAAAATATGTTTAGGCACTTGAAAATTGTGTCATAATTTTAATCCCTAACTACCAAATATCATAGTAACATTATGTTGAAAACAACGACTTTAACAATGTTATGAATCAGTTGTTAGAGATAACCATGTTAACACCAGCGAGGATGTGGCAAATGACAATGTCCACTATCATTATTCTATGCTTTTTCTAAGGGTATAAAATAAACACACAAATTGATAATGATATGTCTAATGGTGTTCACTTTTCACTGTGGTGCTAGATGTTGTGTCAACATTATTTTAACTTTTAAGTTTAACATTGTAATGCAAAAATAATGTTCCCCGACCACAATGCCACTAATTCACTAAATATTACGTGAACAAATATGTTGGAACTCTGTATTTTTTTTTAATCCAAATGTGAAATGTATATAAAATTACCCACAAAATTATTATGATGTTTCAATCTAAGATGATCTTTTCAATGTAGGTGAAGCTAAACTTATCAATATTGGAAGGTATAAGCGATGATATGGATTTTTGCCTCAAGTTGGATAAAGAGGATTCCATAATCGTTCTGCTAGGTAAGAAACTTGATAAATCTCCCTCTAATTAATAAGTAATCTTATATTTATTGTTAAAGGTATATAAATAGAAAGATAAACTTGTATTGTATTTATGTGTTTGAAGCAGATACACGAGATTTATATATAGAATGAGAAACTTATCGTTCCTTCAAGATTGGGACTAATATACAATATATATTATGGCACTAATATATATATATATATATATATCCAAGATTGGAGTCAAACTCAAGATGGTTGATTATTGTTCAACTTGAGTTTGTTAACTAAATCTTGGAATCTGCTCGGAGGATTATGTTTAGTGACGATATTGGTAGTTTGATGAGAACAAGTGACAAAGAGGAGATGAATAGTACCATGTATAACATGTTGACATAAAAAATGATAATAAACCTAATTTTTCTTAGTTCATTTATAAAGACATTATTATGAGCAATTTGAATAACACTTTGATTGTCACAATAGAGGATGTCGTTAGTAGAAGACGAGACCCCATATCTTCAAATATCCAGCAAAGCTAGAGGGATTCCTATGTAGTGTCAACAAGATCACGGTATTCGATTTTTATATACGACTGAGATATAACAGATTGCTTCTTACTTTGCCAAGATATAGGATAGTCAACCAAAAAGTAGTCAAGTGACAATCGTTAAGATCTCCAGCCTAATTAGCATCAGAATATCCTTATAAAATGAAGGAGTATTGAGAAAAAAAAATGAAGATCATGTAATAAAGTACCCTTTATGTAGATAATGATGCAAAAATAACAACATAATTACTTCTGTGTGGAGTAGATAAGGACTAACTAACAATATGAACTACATAAATAATGTCAGGGCGAGTAACTATAAGGTGGGATGGAAGCAAAACCAAAGGTGGCAATAGTGTTGCTGAACTTGGCAAACAAAGCTCAGGGAGCCTGTTAGGGATCATATAAGGGACAACGAAGTTTGTACACTTGAGATGGAGAATAACCAAAACTGGGATGAGGCTTCATATACAGTTACTCAATAAGATTGTCATTCAGAAATGAAATTTTGACATCCATCTAAAATAATGGACATCGACGAGCGAAAGTAAGGATAAGAAGGATGCGAACTGAGGTAAGCTGAGCAACTGGAGCAAAAGTTTATTTATAGTCAATCCCATATTCCCGATTAGGGATTTTGAAACAAGATTAGCTTTGTAACATTCAATAGACCCATCTGAATGAGTGTTTGAGAATGGGATTCACTCAAGAGCCTTTTAGAAATAGGATCCCAAAATCTTTACCCCTTGTGTTCAATCCCATCTCTTAATGTCCAAAATTTATATAGAATTTATCTTAGCCATGAATTACCAATTTCGTAATCACAAATAATTATTTAAGTGATGATAAAGAAAATAAACAAGGTAATAAAGGACAATAAAGATTTTTAACATGGTTCAACTTCAGGAAAGCCTACGTCTATGATTATGGTATTATTGTTAAGGGTAGTTGCACATAATTTCGGGTAGTCTTGCTTGTGCACAACTGACTTATCCCTCGAGCTAACAGAAATGAGGTATTTATAATGGTATTAGAAACCAAGGGGTGGGATGCCTTTATATATTCAGGCATTTACACATGTACATAATGAACAAGACTATTGATCTTCTAAAGCACGTGTGAAATAAATCTTGATAATTCTCATGTGAATGACTTTTCATCTTCCTGGTGGTTCATCTTCTTAAACTGGTCAACTGGTATGTCGACCAAGTATTTCTGGATCCAATCAAGTATAAATGAAGGGTTGAGATGTATACATATGAGGGAAGGTGTCCCGATCTCATTAATCCACGTGGCACAATAAATGCTTGATGATTTATTGAAAGGATGGAGGATTTGTTCTAAAACATTTCTCGACGTTCCAATATGATGGTGGTCGGCAGCCGACCTTCTGAACTTGTAAATTTTTCTCACGTATATCAGTTAGTGGATTTTTTGTGAATAATTTGAAAAATAGCGGACCGCCCAAGGGTACACTCGTCTTTTCATGCTTTTGGGGAAACATGCGGATATCAAGAGTTCAATCATTAGTTCATCTAATCATTACATTTTCACTTTCGAGGTCAATCTATAAAAGGAAGGAGTTTTTCCCTTCATTTCTTTTCACCATCAACCTTCACACTTAAGTAACCTATTTTCCTTCAAGCTTTTTTTTGTTGTTCCTTCTTTTCTATTGTTTAGTGAGCTCTGTGAGATTTCTTTCTTCTTTATCCCTTTTTTTTTGCTTTATTTCATTTCAACAATGGTGTACATTGTTGATGGGATTCTTGTGAAGAATTAAGGGAAAGACAAAAAGTCCCAATTAGGTATCTTTATAATTAGTAGAAGGTCCTGTAGATGTATTGTTATTAGATGAGGGTCATTGGATTCCCACTGTATTTATTGTAGAGTGTGGAATAACTATCCCTCTAAATCATTTATTTCTTGCGTTTTTGTAAGTATTTTGATGTGGTCCCTGCAAGCGTAGATCCTAACACTTGGAGGGTTGTAAATGGGGTCAATCGTTTAAGTGAACTTCATGGAACCCACATTTGGAAATTTGAAATGATGTATTGTTACAAGTGGGAAAAAATAAGAGACAATACATACTACCTGAAGACTAGACAAGCCAATAAAGCGTTAGTAGTTAATTTATCGAATTCCAACAAGGATTATTGGGATTATGGAGTAGTGGTGAAGAACTGGCAGTATGCCCCCCTTCATGAGGGGGTGAAATACATTGGTCCCAAATGCCCCCAAGAAGGGCGTGGCATAGGTCGACTAATAATTGAATTTTATTTCTCTCCCATAGCTACTAACTGTTTGATAATATGCCGACTAACAATTCTTGCTTTATTTTTGTAAAGGAACGTAAGAAGAGGTTTCCTAAGGCGTCTGAGGTGAACTTTGACGAGTTGAAGTTCTTGTGATCAATTCATAAGAGAATAGGGGAAGAGCACCCTATATCCTCTTCTGTCTTCCTGGAGTATAAGAGCTTCATCACATATTTAATAGCCAGACCAATTGAGATTGTTCCCTAAGCTCCAATCAACTTGCACTAGGAACCTATTTTAACTTCTTTTGGTATTGAGTCGTTTGGAGTAGATAAGGAATTAACATTAAGAGGGACATCAACCTCCTTTGAGTCCTTTGACATCACTTCTATCCAGACTTTACCCACTACTTATATGGGAAAGAGAAGAGTTCATAACCCGTTGGCTAGTATGCATTCTCCACCACCCAAAAAAAACCACTATTGTTGACAAGAGACCCATGGCCCTTAAAGTTGAGGAGGATAAAACCATAGAGCCTCAGTTACAGATATTGAAGAGAGGACCAATTTTCCAATAAAATTCGATCAAAAAAAGCTCAGCTAACGAGTCTGCCTCAGTGGCAGTGAACCTTGGGCTAGCTAGGGGATTAATTGGTGTTGGAGTTCTTCTGAAAGATAGGTCGGCAGCAACCCCTTTATCCAGATCCCGTCTGTTGGAGAGGGATAATACAAATTTAGCTTTGGTAAATTTCTTGAACCTTTGCCTCCTTTTAATAATTTTCCTTTAAGTATATATGATAATAATTTTATTGTTACCTTGTCCTACAGTTTTTCGTCGACTATGACCAGTTATAAATCAGAGATAACTTGCTAAGGTCATCATCAACTGACATGGAGGAACCCTTTGAAGGCTTAAAGAAATCTTTTAAGGACTCTGAGGAGGCATATGATAGGTACCAAAAGAAAAATGGTAAGAAAATCTCAAGGAAACTAAAGATAGGGTGACATTAACCAAAGACAAGGTGAAGACTGCTAAGGATAAGGCAGATAACTCGATTGTTGAAGAAGTTGTCGAGAAGAAAAAGTTATTGAAGATGAAGGCCCAGAGAAAGAAAGGTAAGGAAGATTCCCTTAACAGGGTTTGGAATAAATCCTTTGTAGCAGCTAATATTCAATTTGAGTATATGAAGAATTTTCATTCAAGGATGGATGGACTTCTGCCTTAAAGGAGGTCAACACCTTTACCGACTTTGATTTATTTCATAGGCATGATCCTATTACCCCTCTTAACATGGCAAAAAAGATTGATGATGAAGAGGGAACAAGTGAATCCTCATTGGCACATGTGATTGGGAATGAGTCCATCCTACTAGAGACACCACAAAATGACATCGAGAAGGTATAAATCTCTTCAAGTCTGATGAACCGTTCTTATCTTGTATCCCCTTTATTTGATGTTTGCTTATATTCCTTTTTTTCCCTTTGATTTGTAATGGAACAGTCCCCCGTAACACATTCCTTGGTAATAAACGAAAAGTTTTCATTAGTTAACTCACTAGCTTTTACTTTTAACTGTGCTTGTTCATTCTTCTTGGTTGGATTTATTGGTCTTATACTGTTGCATTTCAGTTTACTACCAGGAAAATTCCATTATCTCCGATGAGAGTGAAATGTTAAGACGTATCAAGAGCTTGTTAAGTGCTGGACATATAGGTCTGACTGAAACTGAGCTATAAGGGTTTCTCGGTGTGGATCGATCAGGGCAAGTAAATGAAACATATGTCCATCTGCATTATATCTTTGACAGAGCTATGGCAAATAATACGTCATACTATGAAATGATCGAGTAACTTCAAGGTGATCACAATATTTCTCGAGCTTTACTCCATTCTGATTATGAGGCCAAGTTTGAGGCCTTGATTGCTGGTTATGGCTTTGACAAGAAGCTTCAAGTGATCACATATGCTTTCAGGAAGAAAGAGTTCCTGTTGAATAGAGAGGTGGAAAGTGCTCCGGACATTTTCGCTATTCTTGAAAAAGAAAATAACAATTTAAGGAATGAGTTAAAGAGCTTAGAAAAATCAGTTGAGTTTGTGCCGAGTGAATATGCTTCTTTTTTGGAGATTGAGAATGCCAGACTGATGGAAGAATTGGAAAACTTGAAGAAGAGGAAGACCAAATTTAGCCAATATTCTAGATAGGTGACTGTTTCTCGATTAAATAAGGACGGAGAGAGGACTAAGAAATCCTTGGCCGACACGGCAACTCTGTTAATGGATAAAGATAAAACCATTAAAAAGGTCCAAGACCAAGTGGCTCGATTAACTTTTCACTTCCATAAATAACCCAAACCTGTCTGAATGAATGGTTATGATGCGGCCATAAATCACATGGAAGATCAATCGAAGCAATCTCATCGAGAAGGTAATAAGTGGGGATGGTTGAACATACTGAGACTGTTAAAGATGGTTGAAAATAGTGAATTATGGCATGCGATCCAGTCATGTTAGATTATCATTACCCTCCATTCAGAATTGACGCTGAATGGATTCCGATTGATGCCATTCCCCAGAGCTTAGTGAGAAAGTACCTAGGGGATTATGGTCTTCATGGTAAAGATACCTACATTCGTCCCCTTCACTTGTTAGATCAGCCGAGCACCTTTGGCTTTAATAGTTTGAGAGACTTCAGGACTACTACTCTGCCTACTACTCTTGATGCTCATCTGGCAAGAATGGATAAAGATGAAGGAAAATATCCCATGGAATGATTTTGTTTTTCTTACTTATTTCTGTTTCAATGTTTGTCTTCAATGGAAGTTTGTTGAAATAAAAAGACTTTCTTTTGTATACATGTTTATTTATGTATTTTAGTCTTTGATTCACAATTAAGGTTTTGATTGGCTGATCATTTATACAACCAACTAACCTGCTTGATTGATCTGTGTTTGGTCAAGTTATGAACTTGAGTTATTGGGCCTTAGGTTCTACTAATGCACGTAGGTAAAACGCATCTTCGTCATTTTTAGGTCTAAGTGTTTGCATTAGTTACCATTGACGACCAACTGTATTAGGAATGTAGTTTTTTCTTGAATTTAACTTAGTCAGGTAAAACTCCTTATTTTTTACTTCAAGTCATACATGAAGTTTCAGTGACTTCTTCTTCGTGACTTATCAAAGATGAAGTCATACACGAAGTCTATTCTTTTTTAAGCTGGAAAAGTTTGAGGGGGATATCATCGTCGTACTCACAAAAAAAGTATGCATAATTGGTTGGAAATCACAACCATATTAAATTGGAAGAAACGATTACATCAAATACATAATAGAACTACTGATAATATTTTTTTGAGATGATCGATGTTCCATAGATTCTTGAATTTTTTCCCTTCAAGTGTTTCTAAGCGATAATTTCTTGGTCGGATGACTGTCAAGATTCAATAAGACCATGCTAGTTTGCTTCCAACTTGTTTCCTTTCTGGATAACCTTGTTAAGGATATAGTCTTCCTCCTTCAAGTTGGTCGGCTTGACCATTCTGTTGTAAAATCTAGCAGTTTTTTATTGATAAACAACTACTCGAAGTGCAACATCCTCCCTAACTTCCTCAATCAAATCTAAATCCAACCTCCTCATGAGATCACTTTTAGGGTCATATGAGTCGGCAAACCTATCTCGGCTAGTACCATTGCCTCATTTCCAAAAGCAAGCATGTAAGGAGTTTCACTTGTGGCTGTTCCAAGCATAGTTCTATATGTCTAAAGAACATGGTGAAACTCATTTATCCAGTTTCCCTTAGTATCATCTAACCTCTTGTTCAGAAACTCATTTATCAAGTATAGTTTTATTGGCGACCTCTGTTTGGCCATTACACTATGGGTGTCCAGGTTTAGAATGAAGTTTCTAAATCTTGGACTGAATGCAGTAATTTTTAAACTCATCTTTGTCGAACTGTGTGTAATGATTAATGATGAAGGCATATGGCATTCCGTATCGGCATACAATATGTTTCCAGATGAACTGAAAAGCTCTTTCATAAGGCATTTCAACTAATGTCTCAGCCTCCACCCATTTGGTGAAATAATCCGCTGCCATTACCAAAGTACTTGAACCTCTCTTTGGTCCACGACAAAGGGCTGAACAAATTAATTCCACAGATAAAAAAAGGTCAAGGAGAAGTAATGGGAGTTAAGTTTTCCCCCGGTCTTCTATGGATTGCAATAAACTTTTTACACTTATCACACTTCTTGGCAAAGGATATACAATTTGCTTTCATAGTCGACCAATAGTATCCCTACATAGCTATCCTTCGCACCAATGATCGGCCAGTTGAATGTTCTCTATAGGAACCTTCATGTACCTCTATGATCAAATGTGGTACCTCGATGGGGTGTACACATCAAAGTAATGAAATAGTGTATCCCCTTTCGTATAAGACTTCTCTCTCTAGAACATAACTGGCTACCTTGTACCTTAACTTCCTGCATATTTTAGGCCGTTAGGTAATACATCTTTGTCAATGGAGATTTTAATAGGATTAATCCATGAGGGTCCTAAATCCACCATAATAAGACTGGTCATCACTTCCACATCTATACTTATATGTGCAAGAATATCCACCGGGATGGTTCTCCTAAGTTCTGTCTTGGTCGTTGAAATTAGTCGATCAAGTGAATTTGCTCGGGAATTCTCTATGTAAGGACATATTTTTATAAGTCCGTTATCAATTTCTTATGTCATATACCACTACACCGTCGAAGAGCATTCAGGAGCAATCTACATTAAGACGGATCCGAATTAATCAAGTTCTTCATCAAAAAGACTCCGCGAAGTTTACTTTAGTAAGGTTTTGTTTTTAATACCTTAACTTTCCACTTAGAGCTTTTGGGATATTTTTACAAAATATTTTCTAATTGTTGGAGTGGATTTTTTCGTCAAAATGTGAGAATGAATATTTTTTCTAAGTCCTGAAGTGTACCTCGATTTTGACGCCCAGGTCCTTCAATCGAGATAGCTATCTCGTTCGAGCGACTTATGGATGTCGCGCGATATCGTTTGAACGACATTTGTACGTCATTCAAGCGAGATCCTTATCTCGTTTCAACGAGCTCGTATTCCGAGGCAACGCATTTTTGTATAAATACTCATTAAATGGTTTCATTTTCATTAAGAAGTCCCAGCGTTTTGAAAGACAGAAACCTACGAAAGTGCAGAATCCTTTTGACTTCTTCTTTTATGGTTTAATCCCTTTTTGTTTTCAATTCACAAAACTCTCATACGCTTTAGTGAATTGTTTTGGTGTTCAAGAACAATACTTTGCTTTTGTTCAACCTCTGTGGAGAAGGCATCTCCATATTTTATCGGTGGATACCGAGCGTAGTCATTCTGCGTGTGGACGAGCCGCCGATGACGAACCGACACCTGTAGGGTATTTCGCTGTCTCTCGTATCTTTGAAGGTTTGCTGAAGGCACCATGCATTACACACTTGTGGGCGATTATCAGGTTGTATGTAAGTCAAAGGTCTTGTGAATTCTTCAAAGTGTTATAAAATGTTTTACCCGAAAGGTTTTTTTCCCTGAATCGGTCGTCTTTATTTTTTCATGCATGGGTTGAATGATTTATGACATTTAGATGCATGTTTAGGGGCTGAATTAATTTTGTTTAAAAATATACTCTAATTAAATAAGTGTGCCAAATTAGAAATTTACGAATTTAATCAATTATCACACATTCATGTTTTTCAAATTGGTATCAGAGCAGGTTGCGCTAATTTATCGCGTATTCCTATTTTCTGCAAAATCGTGTGATATTGAATTTTTTTGAAAAATCAATTTTGTGAAAAATCGTAATTTTTCCTATGGAGCACTTATATAATCAGATGCCTATTTTTTACGGGTCTAATTATGATTATTGGAAAGATCGCATGAAATCTAGTTTAAAAGCCATTGACAAGCGTGTTTGGTCCTTTGCGAAAATGGGTGGACTCCTCCCATGGTCATCGTTGAAAACATCACCTCTTTAAAACCCGTGTCGGCCTGGATTGAGGATAATTTTAAAATGTCTAAATTTAATTCACGTGGCTTGAGTGCTATTTCTGGAGCTGTCACTCCCGACGAGTTTCTCCCAATTATGACGTGCAAGCATACGATTGGACGATATGCTCTAATATCATCTCCTCGAGATTGTTGTTAGACATTTTTTTTGGACTTGGTAAATGTTTATATCTTAGGAGTAGTTGTTGTTATCCTCAACATCTATCTAAATGGTATATTTATAGTACTGAAGCCGCACCGTATACGCAAAAACTAAGTGACATCTATCTACAAAATATCAGTCCTGATATTTAAGATGATCTGATCAATCATCTTTATTGGACGGTAAAATAAGTCCCGCCCACAAATTTTTTGGGACTGAAGCTTCACATTGATATCAATAAAATATCAGTCCTGATATTATAGATGATTTGACCAATCATCTTTATTAGACAGTAAAATAAGTCTCGCCCAACAATTTTATTGGACTGAAGCTGAACATGGATCTATCTAAAAAATATCAGTCTTGATATTATAGATGATTTGACCAATCATCTTTATTGGATGGTAAAATAAGTCCCGTCAAACAAGTTTATTGGATTGAAGCTGAACAGGGATCTATCTACAAAACATCAATCCTGATATTTAAGATGATGCGACTAATCATCTTTATTGGACAATAAAATAAGTCCCGATAAATAAGTTTATTGGACTGAAGCTGAATAGGGATCTATCTATAAAATATCAATCCTGATATTTAAGTTGATGTGACCAATCATCTTTATTGGACGGTAAAATAAGTCCCTCCCAATAAGTTTTTTCGACTGAAGCTTCACATTGACCATTGTCTTATATTGCAAATCACATATAAATATATCAGAATGTATAATTTGTTATCTACCATTTTCTTATATTTCATAGATGGCTTCATCTCCTTACAAATAATCCATTTATAATGGATCATACACAGATATTGTCGGTAACAATTGGTATGGGAAGAAACTAATTTTCCAAACTTATCTGATTGTTACTTCTCGATATTTTCTTAATGACTATGGTCAAATTTTCATAATCCCTCCTAGTTCGGAACCTGAAGACGGAGTTGAGTACCCTTGGGAACACCTCACATGGCCAGATAAATATGATTAAAGGTACGACCTGGAGGTGATTTCCCATTACCATCACAATTCTGGTTATGATTACTTTTCGGAATGCACATATGAAAATGACAGGAAAGAGTACGAACCAAATATATCAAACTATAACAAAGAATATGTTGATTCTGATATGCAACAATCTTACTTACCTAAATGTTAAGTGCGTAATGGGAAACCATTTTGTTACACTTCTACTAGGTTTGACCTAAGCGTTTGAGTGTTTGTGTTACTTAAGTATGAGTGTACTACTTAAGAATAATCCTAGTAATCATTTATTTTATGTATGAGTGTTTGTACTACTTAAGTAATTACTTCAATAATAATGAATATATGTATTACATTGGATACTCTCAATATTAATTTTTTTGTATTACAAACAAGGACAAAAATGATGTCACGTCAAACTGTTTTGTAGACTATGGTTTCATGGTCACGTCCAACTATTATTAGACCGAATAATAAATATGATGTGACCACTAAGAATCAGACGGTTAGAAAAGAGCCGCCCAACAGTTTTGCATAGACACAGGTGATTCAACAGTGCAAGTATAATACTAATGTAAATTAAACGGTAATTTCATTTCAAACACTACCAAATGGAAAGAAATAAACATATCGATGATTATAACCCAAGTAGATGTTGTTTGGATTACTTCAACACAAACATGGTCGCCAGGAACAAAGGGCCCCTTAAGGTGAAGTAGAAATCTAAAGCATCAACATCATTTGATATTGGACATGTTGAGGAAGTTGAACCCCTTTTGACCAACCCAGGAATCTATGAAGATTCCCATTGAGGGAGTTGGTTTGGGGAGAAAAAGGTTTTTAAAAACATCCCTTTATTCACACTACATTCTTTAGGTGATGTTGTCCATCTGATGAAATGGTTAACTCCAACTAAAGGTAATATTCCCTGTGATGATCATTTGAAATGGCCTAAGTTATATGACAAACGCAGCGATTTAGAGTGCTTCTCTAATTGGCATGGGTTACCCATGACATAAGCAAAATTTGCAAAATTTTGCAAAGATTCAACCAAAGACATTGAGAAATGTATCCATCTAATACAATGGGAAATTGAACGGATGGAAAAAAGATTACTTTGCTATGCATCTGACCCGGAACTTTCAGATTATAAAAGGGACGATTCCGATAATGATTTTGTTCAACATCTACCAAACATGTTGATGCGTGATGGGAATGCAATATGTTGCGATCCGTGGTTGACCAGGAAACCACAAAGTAATTAATATGTAACTTCATTTTGTTTTTGAGTTTAATATGTGTTTAATATGTTTTTGTATGTGTTTAATATGTCTTTGTATGTGTTCATTTTTTCTTTCTCTTTGTAAGTGTTTAATATGTCTACTATGCTCAGGATAACCGTTGGAACATATAATAGAAATAATTTTGTCTTTGAGTATGGTGTTTGTACTTGAATCCAATATCTTTAATAATGGCACAAATTATAACATTGCTAACTCTTTTAAATAAAGGTACACATCGTTATTAATAAAAAACGATTTTATTATCACAAAAAATATTACATTACAAGTTTAACTTTACATCGGACCCCTACCAAGATATTGGTCACAAGGAAATGCGTTAAAAAGTAACAAAACGTCATCGGCAAGAGATGGTTGACTGAGCGATTCTCCGAGATCTTGTGAGGGTGGATGGGAAATATTAGGAGAAGTAATTGGATATTCATCTCCATATATGCATGGGTGTGTGTGTTGCGGAATGGGGTTGTGCCCGGTAGATGAACTTGGTCCAGCGCCTTTTAAAATTGCAATCTCTTCATCTTTCTATCACAAAAGTTCGTCTCTCTCTCGCACCCACCTTTGCCACATAATCTCCCATTGTAACGTTTTTGATTTAATTTTCCCGATGTAGTCCTCTCTAAAAAACCTATATCACGCCATTGTGAGCTTGAGTAAAATTCTCCGGGTGCTAAGTTATTCAGTATGCTTAACGGATCTAGTTTAATGATTGTTGTGCCATTCATACTTATATCTGCAACTTCAAACTCCCTTGACAATGGTATAAGATTTGACGATGAAGATTGTCCCTGTGTGTTGTATGTATGGGGAGCCTCCCATTTATCTAGTGGTGCGATGGGTACTCGTAAATCAGAGGGTGCAATGGAGTCGAACCCCACCCCGTCATGGTTTTTTCACCGTAATAGGGAGGGTAATATTGCACATTTACCCACAATCTTCCAGTATTTCACTCATCCTCCGATGACAGTGTGACACGAGCAATTGCAGGTTGCCAATTACAAATTTTTTGCACATATATTTCTGTTGGAATCAATGACATTGGATACACTGGGTTCTCTGGAATTGCAATGATACTTGTCATTTGACGGTAGCAGCGGTCTCCGAGATACCAGGTTCCACCTAACTCGACATTGAAAAGTATGAACCATCTCTGTGCCAAATCGTGAGCAACTGTAATGGCATTAAACTGGTTTTCTGCCAATCCCATAAAAGGTTCCCACTTAACTGACTCGGGAGAGCGCATTTCCAGTTACTCTTGCATTGCCGAACTTTTAAACCTCATTTGTCCCATGATATCCCCACACTGATTAAACACCCATCGTAGCATACGCGACCATCTTTCCACGATATTATCGTGCAATATGGGAGCCATCGTGTGAAGGTACTCGTAGAGGAAGTACTGCGGGTTTAACGAACAACTCATTAGCATTTGGTAGATTATTAAAATAAAAAAATTTAAATTTAATGGTTGTGATTCAAATGTTAAATTGATAAATAGAGAAAAAAATACCTCTATAAGTTGCCAGAAACAATTTACTGGTTTTTGCCCATTTGTCGTGCATACATCAAGGGCATAGTAAACAGGGGCTAAAATGGAAGAACCCCAATCCTTAGCATCCATGTCGTTAAGATCGTCTAAATAAGTTTCCCAATCCACACACAAGGAATTATGGCCCGTCGGGAAAAAAATGGAGCTTAACACAAAAATAATAAAAACTCTAGCGATTTGTTCTGTGCTCGCTAATCTTTGCTCTGGAGCTTGTTGGCACCAATCCAACATGTACATTTTTAATGTTTTATAAGAAATATTTCTTCCCTTGTACTCTGGGAGGCCTAATCCGGGAAAATATATGTTGAACATTTGCTCCATATTATAAGAACTATATGTTGGAAAGCTAGGCAAAATTGGATGGATTCCGATTGGAATTCCTAAAACCAAATAATTTAAGAAGTATTAAATATGGAAAGTTTCAACAATAATTAATAAAAATAAATATAGTGCGAAAAAATATTATTGAAATATTACCGGATAAATGCACAAAATCATAAGGGGTAATCCCCAACTCCACACTCGGTAGATGGAATGTATGCGTTATCTCCGACAGCCTGCTTATGAGCACTTCGATCATTTGGTTGTCCGAGTTAAGAAATGATTCGCCAAAAAAATGACTAAAATTCCCAATGGCCTCTCGCATAAACGGAATCTGGGATAATTCGACATACTCCTCTATCGGACCTTGGACACTACCGCGCATGTGAAATTGAATATCGTTTAAATGCACTATAGGATCAACAATCGTGTCTCTCGCATGTGGGAAACTAGCGTCAAACAACCGAAAATAGTTCCGATATAATATTGGCAAATTCGGTGGTGGGGGTGGAACAAAAATTTATTTCGCGGTTTCGCCACACTATTTTATTTGAATCGGTTACATTTTCGAAACAAATACTATTAACTATATAAAATATATGTGTTTTGATTTTTGGGATATAATAAATATGCTAGTATTAATTTTGGCATTATTTTGGGAGTGTGAAAAATAGGAGATAAAAGGAAGTTGTAGGATTATTTTTGTGAGTGAAAAATAAAAGATACGAGGATGTTGTGTTTATAGGGCTTAATGTATAAATATTCAGGGTTAACGACTATTTTCATAACGGTAATATTGGTAATGTGTCTAACGACGGGTAACGGTTAAAAGCTCCTGGGCGTGGGAGTTTTATCCGCCCAGGGCTTGGCCCGCCTAGGTCCTTCACCCCCCTGCCACGTCAAAGTTGCATTGTCCCACTGTGTATGCATCTTAGAAAATGTAGTGCTAAAAATCTAAGTTTACATTGTGGGAGATTGTCCCACTGGAGATGGCCTTAGGATTGGAGACACACTTGTTCTCCTTGTACTCTCTCATTGCTTGAGAGGAGTATGTTGCAGTATGTAGTACTTTTATGCATTGTTGTGCAACAGTGTTGGCTATTGGTGTGTTTGTGCACTCATTCTATAGAAGCATAATTCTCTACATATTTATGTTTGCCTCAACGTTTGGCATGGATGCAATAATAAGAGTTGATGTCCTTTTTTATGAATTTTTTTATATATACGTCCCATAAGATAGAGTTTCCTTAATTAAGTCCTATTGAATTTTCAATCATTAAATATGCCTATTCCTAAATTTTTGGAACTTTTTTTAACAATTTTACCCTTTTAAAACTAGTCATCCGTAACTTCCAACATACGTTGCTGAACTTTTTTACATCATATTTTTAATCTTCAAATCATCATGACTTTTGATTGACAAACCCATTTCTCGCAAAATTACTATTTTTGAAATTTGCTCGTCGAGATCTATCAAACAAGATCCATGAAGCCTATAAAATTTGAAAGAAAAAAAATTACACAGATAGTATACTTTAATGTATGCACAAGAAAATGAAAAAGGTTTTATATCCGTGACATTTTCACAAACAATAACATTTAATGTGTTAATATTACACATAGAGTAAAATTTACCGTGTTCACAAGAAAATGAAATTCATATATTTATCAAACAAGATCTATGGAGTTCATAATATTTCAATGAAAAAAATTACATGGACAGTAAAATTAACTGTGTACACCTTTAAAAATAGAACTTAA
This sequence comes from Sambucus nigra, assembly GCA_949130495.1. Lineage (NCBI taxonomy): Eukaryota > Viridiplantae > Streptophyta > Magnoliopsida > Dipsacales > Adoxaceae > Sambucus > Sambucus nigra. Next base: position 59,550,214 of record OX422213.1, read on the forward strand.
TTAATGGCTGAATAGTCAATATGACTTAATTTTAAAAAAATCTCAAAATAGGAATTATATGTAATAATACATATTAACTGGGTTATCACATTTATTATTATTAAATAATAATACAAACATACTGGTTAAATATATGGATCAATTAATGTATATATATATATATATATATATATATATATATATATATATATATATATATATATATATATATATATATATATATATATATATATATATATATATATATTGTAATAAAGGCACCTATTTTTAGTTTAACCCATTTAGTCACTCAAACACCCATTTATTCAATATTCTCTTATTTTTAAAGGTCCGCGCAAGCGGCACCCCATGCCACCCGTACTCACCCCAAACCGGAGATCTGTTGCATTCAAAACACATTTTTCCAATATTCTCTTATTTTTAAAGGTTCGCGCTATCGACATCCAATATCCACCCTCACTAACCCCACCGTCGGAGCTCCAATCGGCTCAAACACCTATTTACTCAATATTCTCATATTTTTAAATGTACGAGCTAGTGGCACCCAATCCCCACCTCCACCCACGCCCATTGTTAGAGCTCCAATGACCTTCATAAGAGCTCCGATTTGGAGTGGGCAGAGGCGGTATGGGTGCCGCTTATGCGAACCTTTAAAAATAAGAGAATATTGGATAAATGAGGTTTGAATCCATTGGAGCTCCGGTTTGGGGTGAGTAGGGGTGGCATGGGGTGCCGCTGCCGCGGACCTTTAAAAATATGAGAATATTGGATAAATGGGTGTTTGAGGAACTAAATGGATTAAACTAAAAATAGGTGTCCTTTTTTTCAATATATATATATATATATATATATGGATTTATATATTAATTGATTAATTTATTTAACTAATTTGTTTATATTCATGTTTAATAATAACAACAAATGTGACAACCTAGCTAATATGTCTTATTATATGTAATTCCTATTTTGAGATTTTTTTAATTAAGTCTGTAACACCACGTATTTTTAAGCATTATATATTTAATTAATCCGGCTAATTTAAAGTACATGTGTGTCGTCATTTAACTGAATTATTTATTATGAGTTTACTTAAATATTAATCGGGAAATTTAATGGTTAATATTTATGGAAAATAGTTACTAAGTGAATAGTAATGATTTATTTACGTCATAACGAGTGATAGTGACGTGGTATTATTTTATCTCAACCGGGAGTCGAAAATAGACTATATTGAGATCGAGATAGGGAATTTTAATAAAGTAATTTGGATGACATACTATACACATCAAGCATATCTATAATAAAGTAATTTGGATGACATACTATACACATCAAACATAATACAATTCTTTCCTTGTTTTAGTCTATATATATATATATATATATATATATATATATATATATATATATATATATATATATATATATATATATATATATATATATATATATATATATATATATATGATATACTATACACATCAAGCATATCTATACTTATATATTACACACTATATAAGTTTAACAACCATCCCTCAGAGCTATAACTCAATGGATGAAGTCGCTAGGATGTTATCATCCTTCAGGGAATTTCTCACACATTTTCCCGGGCAGCCAGGTCGGAATCTCACACCGAACCCTATATCAAACACAAATGTAGGGGAAGTGGTCATAGTTCGTCACCTGAAAGTGAGACCAAATCATACCCAAGACATCTCACCTAGAATAAAAATCACACTATATAATAACTGGGCGACTATGCCCTGGGGCTATTCTCACCTTGCTCCTCAAGCCAGGGGATTCACCCACATCGTGCAACTTTCCATGATAGCACTAGAGGGGTATGTTCCACATAAATATATCAATCACACACAAATATATTTATAATCATATCATATATACTCTCTCTCTCTCTCTCTCTCTCTATATATATATATATATATATATATATATATATATATATATATATATATATATATATATATATATATATATATATATATATATCCTCAAATCCGCCTATTCATGCCTATCTCTCACGACATTACCCAATAATTCCGAATATACCAATTCGTAATAATTTATAAGTACACACAACTTATATTAATTCCATAAGTGTTAACTCACTTATGATAGGATATCACCTTTATTTCTTCCGAATATTAGATTATCACGTCTTACTAATATTCTAATTTAATCCTACTCGCATGTTCGATTTAAATCCTATATGACCGGCATATATATATATATATATATATATATATTCTACGGACATAAGTATATATATCTAAACCCGTCGAAATAATTTACCGAGTGTCGTTCGTCTCCAAACACTCCTCAAATTTATACCTCGAATTTATTCTCACTAACCCAATGTTCATAAATCACTCCTTTAATCATTTAGAAGTCCTAATACTCTATTTAGGATCTCCTAATAATCATGTAACACCCCTCTCAAAATAATAACGGGTGGTCAGCCATATACTACATTCAATCACGAGTTTCAGATGGTCCAGTCTCAACATCAACTGTCGGTACCATATAATATAGGACTAACTACCCGATATCATATAAGCGAGATGTTAAAATTTAATAAAATATACAACAAACAACAAACCAACACTATAACACTACTAATAAAGGAAAGAAAGATGCATGAAGGAACTATAATAAATGAAATGCTAGAATAAATGAAATAAATGAGTACAACTGAATATACCACAAGGTAGTAAACCCGAATACGCTGTCGGGTCACAACCAATACAATGATTGAAATGAAATAAATATACACATCTATAAATATCCCTTGGGTATAAACACCCGATATGCAACATGAATCCTACCTAGATTTTTCAAGAAGTAGGAAGCAACTACAAGATACATCCTTCAATAGTCCGCACCTGTCACGGCTCCCAAGACTCTGGATAGGAGGTCATCCGGCATCCATGCGGTAGGACACCTGTAGTAATATATATATATATATATATATATATACAGGCAGGAGAGAAAAGTAAACGGGTCAGAGCCCGAGTTGTGAAAAATATTTAGCAAGTGTGTTAACCGTGCATAATAAATATCGGTGCACTTATTTCATAATTAAAGTGGAATCGCACTCTCGTGAAACCCCAACTCACCTCTCATCTAACGCTGCGCACCTATTCGCGTCCTGAGATTTTAGTAAAATTGCCCCCATTTATAAGGACAACCTAACTTAACATAGGCCCCGCCTATTTCCACGAGATTTGCCTTCCTATCTTAACCCAAGAATCCACCCCTTTCTAAACACAGTTAATTATTTTTATGAACATGTATGCCATATTAGGCTTAATGGATTCCGGTTTATAATTTAATCAATTAAAATTATTAATACGTTACCCGTATATATTTGGGTTTAATCATATGATTTAATTACTAAGAACATGCATACAAGTTATTATTGACAAAACTTCTCTCCAATCTCAACATTGTACTACGTTTCGTGCGTGGGGTGTCTCGCAAAGCGAAATCCAAACAAGGAACCACCCCGTTACACTACTCCTTGACAACGTCGATCCTAGAGATCCATCATGCCACACATAATTATTTGAAAAAACTTTTCTCCAATCTCAACACTGCACTACGTTTCATGCGTGGGGTGTCTCGCAAAGCGAAATCCAAACAAGGAACCACCCCATTACACTACTCCTTGACAATGTCGATCCTAGAGATCCATAATGCCATACATACCATATTATACGACTAATACTACTACAAAATTTTAGACTACAATATGAAAACAACTAAAAATCTCCAATAGTATCCTTGGGATGATGTAATCGAAATATTCCTTAAATGCGATACATCAACCCCCATCAATCTAGTACACCATAATCATCCAAGATGTACTCCACAAAGATTTCCATATCCTTTCATCTATAGGATATATAAATATAAATATATATATATAGGCATTTTATTCTAACCATATATATATATATATATATATATATATATACCATCATCCATACCCATGACCAAGTGTACATATCATATCTGATGTACAATGGACATGCACATAATACACCCGGCTATATATATCACCGATAAAACTGCACCATGCTATCATCTTCCCAGTGCCCGGCTCACGTAGCAACTGGGGACCACCATGATGGGGCTCAACGACACCCATCACGTGGTAAACTCACCCACACGACGTCCCGGGAAGCGGTCATAGCTCCTAACTGGCAATGAGACGAAACATACCCACCATGTCTCATCTCATCCCAAAAATATAAATCACATAATAAAACACGGGACGACTATGACCTGGGAAATATCCACACCCTTCTCCTCGAGCCAGGATGCTCACCCTCTGCGTGAAAACTTCCCAATAATAGCATGAGCGGGGTATGCTTAACCACATAAGTATGTATATCGTTCACATGCACAATATACATACATCCATATGATCCCATCATATGATCAAACCCTAAACCATCATATACGGTTTAGATACCCATACCATGTATGTCCACAACATAAATATATCCATATATTCATATATATATATATATATATATATATATATATATATATATATATATATATATATATATATATACAAACTAATTCTCGTTCATGTGTATAAGATATCTATATACACTCGGCTATAAGGATACATAATCCTCAATGTACAAGCTGTCACCACAATTTCCTTTAAATTTACCTCGATATGTGAATACAATCCCTCACTTGAAACATATTCAATCATTTTTCCTATGATGAATAGTCTCCCAAAATCATATGTATATATATATATATACATATATATTCAACATTAGGGTTATCACTCAAAATTTTGTGTAGGAAACCATCACTACACATACCATCTATATCCGAGAGCACATTAAAGAATCTAGTAATAATTTCGACTACTGGTATAAACATAACTAATAGTCTATAAGCCTCAAGCTTAGTCTTACCTTCATCAAATAATCCCATATGTTAGGGAAAATACCCAATGTAAATCACACACTGATAAACAACATCTACCCCCAACTAGATTTACACACTCTACTCTAGTTGGTAATATGATCCCATTGCTCTTGATTTCGACTAGGGTTCAATCACTTTTGTGAATCCCCTAGTCTAAGATCTCTCAGATTTTTTTCTTAAATTTTATCATTACTAAGGGTATGCGACTATTCTCTCCCATTTGGCCCCAAATTGTATCTTAATAATATCCTATCCTTATAAGGATTCGACATAAAGGTTGGCCTAGAATTTCACAACATACCCTCGCAACTCTTTCCAGGAGTTCTTAGCCTCCCATCACATCTATACTTACTTTTGGGATATAACTAGGATTCTCAATCCCAATGAGGTTTCCCCACAATCTCTATACACAACTCCAAATACATACATGGGTATATTTTTCTCAAATTGTCCCAAGAAGTCCCCATAATCAAAATGTGTGAGAAACCCCTAGTGTGTCTCCAAACATATCTCTTACATCATAAGAGAAGACCCCAATCAATAAACCCAACCAAAAAGGGTTTGAAATCACTATGGAGAAAATTACACAAAATGCCCTATTTTTGAATCGATTCAGCCCTATTCCGAATCGATTCGGCCTATTCGGGTCCAAAGACCTGGGCTTCTGCCTCAGGCCGAATCGATTCGGCTTGGGTTCGAATCGATTCGTCTTGGGTCTGAATCGATTCGGTCAATGCAGACCTGCCAATTTCCTTAAACCGAATCGATTCACTTAGGGGGCGAATCGATTCGGGCCTGCAGATTTTGAAGGGTTCTTCTTCTTCAATGAACCCACGAATTTTAAACCCTAAAATTTTTCTTCTAACCCCCAAACCTTCATCAAATCATGATTTTAATCCCATAAATCAACCCAAAGTTGATCCCAACCATTTCTACACCATTAAACCCATATTTAAACATTGATTTCAAGATTAAACCCAAAAATCTAGGTTTTGCTATTACTACCCAAAAATCCATTTCTTTAACCATAAATTATGAAATCAAATACACAAATGACTTATTTAGCAAGATTAAAAACTTGCCTCAGATTTGTAGAGGTTGGATCGTCCTCGACGTCGCGGTTGGGCCGAAAATCTCCAAGCTTTTCTTCCTCTCTCTCTTCCTTTCTTCTTCTTTCTCTCTTATTTTCCTTTTCTCTCTTTCTAGATTTTTCTCTCTTTCTCTCAAATGAGAATGGCTTAATCCGTAAGCCTCTTAAGCCTTTAAAACATAAGTCCCAGTTTTAATTGTTAATACACACCTTAAATGACTCGTTTACTCCAATTCGAGTCAAACTAACTTAAAATATTTCGGAGCCGAAATAAAACCCAATGACAGTCATTTTGACTATCTCGACCCTTCCGGGATCGATGGTACACTCAAAATCATCATCCGGAATACTTTGAAATGTCCTCTATTTTTGGAGCTCAATTCCAAATTTTAGAATTTTCCAATTTTATTAAATTTTATTTTCCCCAAAATTTAATTTCTCAGTCTTAAAAATCATGGGGTGTTAGAATCTTCCCTCCTTACAAAAATTTCCTCCGCGAAATTTAAGATATGCCTAGGACCTCAATCTCATCTAGTCCTTACATCAATCCTCAGGATCACTATACCGATCCTTTCTAGTTCTCATGTCGAACCATATAGATTTGAAAAATCAACTAACCACCTAGGGCTCCCATACACCCCGTACCCGAGCTTCACTCGTAGAATTATGTTCATGCTCCATTAGCCTCAAATCGTAATATATTATCACCAATATAATCTATAACAACATATTAACTATATAAAAGTTTGAAATTTCCCATAGTTGAACTCTCCTCAATTCTTGACGCTAGCTACCTTCGTGCGGGGGAGGTCTCGCAAGCGAAATCCAAACAAGGAACCCTCCCAATACACTAATGTGTAGCTAGGTCGGGGATTGAGATTAGTTGAACCAGGGTTAATGTTTTATAAAAGGTTTTCATATTTTAGATACTGCCCGAAGGCCTATGCAACAATATATAATATAAATAAATCCCGCGTCTTTCGACACGCCAAACAAATACCTTATGTTTAGAACACAAGGCCTCAACAAATACAACACTTCTAACCACTACCTAGTTCTAAAGACTAGCACAACTATGAGCTAAATTCTCCGCTCAAAATAAATCCACTAAGCTCTAAACCTCCCAACCATACTAATTCTTTTCATCACCCCAAAACATCATTTCAAGGCAAGTCCTTGAATCTCAACTTAGGATACTCTACTTCTCCCATGATAATCATTAATCCTAAACCTATTTCTCCACAAGAGAAACATCTTCCTCAAAATCCTTCATAACCATATTGAAGGACAAAATGCGACTGCGACTATCGAAAACTCCCTCCATCCTACTCGATAAACCCGAGTCTCCAATTTCATACGCCCTTCTTAAATAAAGACGATACCCCTTACAATTTGTCAATGCCACCTACCTTCCACCGGTAGAAGTCAGCATTACAAGGCTTCCTAACAAAGATTGACGGGTTTCTCAATCTAAACCTGCCAAGGACTACACTATATACCTCTCCTCAGACTTACCTCCCTAAGTCCAAGATTTGACATTTGAGTAAATTTCCCTTTCTTACTCAACCACCGATAAATCACCTTGAAGCACTACTAGAAATCTCCTCAATATCTCCACCGAAATCGGGGAAAAACAAATACCCTCGATTAAAGCGTACCTAAAATATGCTATGGGTATTGTATCTCTAATCTTGTCCTGTCCTAGACGACATAATCTAGGCGACGTCTGAAACGAAACGAGAGAAACTCTTATCAGAACGTCGAGCAGTGAATACACTTCACAGAAAAAAGATAAACGCATTGAATACAACAGTCCTAATAGTAGGGCTTTATATCAAGGACGTTAACGGAAGAACGCAGAAAACCCGCACAGATCCTAGAGACTCTAGAACCTGATGCTCTGATAACATCTGTAACACCCCGCTCAAAATAATAACGGGTGGCCAGCCCTATACTATATTAAATCAGGAGTTTCAGATGGTCCAGTCTCAACATCAACAGTCGGTACCATATAATATAGGACTAACTACCCGATATCATATAAGCAAGATGTTAAAATTTAATAAAATATGCAATATACAACAAACCAACACTATAACACTACTAATAAAGGAAAGAAAGATGCATGAAGGAACTATGATAAATGAAATGCTAGAATAAATTAAATAAATGACTACAACTGAATATACCACAAGGTAGTAAACCCCAATAAGCTGTCGGGTCACAGCCAATACAATGACTGAAATGAAATAAAAATACACATATATAAATATCCATTGGGTATAAACTCGATATACAACATGAATCCTACCTATATTTTTAAAGAAGTAGGAAGCGACTACAAGATACATCCCGCAACTGTCCGCACCTGCCACGGCTTCCAAGACTCGGGATAGCAGGTCATCCGACATCCATGCGGTAGGACACCTGTAGTAATATATATATATATATATATATATATATATATATACCATCATCCATACCCATGACCAAGTGTACATATCATATCTGATGTACAGTGGACATGCACATAATACACCCGTCTATATATATCACCGATAAAACTGCACCATGCTATCATCTTCCCAGTGCCCGGCTCACGTAGCAACTGGGGACCACCATGATGGGGCTCAACGACACCCATCTCGTGGTAAACTCACACACACGACGTCCCGAGAAGCGGTCATAGTTCCTAACCGGCAATGAGACGAAACATACCCACCACGTCTCATCCCAAAAATATAAATCACATAATAACACACGGGATGACTATGATCTGGGGAATATCCACACCCTACTCCTCGAGCCAGGATGCTCACCCTCTGCGCGGAAACTTCCCAATGATAACATGAGCGGGGTATGCTTAACCACATAAGTATGTATATTGTTCACATGCACAATATACATACATCCATATGATCCCATCATATGATCAAACCCTAAACCATCATATACGGTTTAGATATCCATCCCATGTATGTCCACAACATAAATATATCCATATATTCATATCTATATAGATATATATACATATATTCACATATCCATATATCTATATATACAAACTAATTCTCGTTCAAGTGTATAAGATATCTATATACACTCGGCTATAAGTATACATAATCCTCAATGTACAAGCCGTCACCACAATTTCCTTTAAATTTACCTCGATATGTGAATACAATCCCTCACTTGAAACATATTCAATCATTTTTCCTATGATGAATAGTCTCCCAAAATCATATGTATATATATATATATATACATATATATTCAACACTAGGGTTATCACCCAAAATTTTGTGTAGGAAACCGTCACTACACATACCATCTATATCCGAGAGCACATTAAAGAATATAGTAATAATTTCGACTAATCGTATAAACATAACTAATAGTCTATAAGCCTCAAGCTCAGTCTTACCTTCATCAAATAATCCCATATGTTAGGGAAAATACCCAATGTAAATCACACACTGATAAACAACATCTACCCCCAACTAGATTTACACACTCTACTCTAGTTGGTAATATGATCCCATCGCTCTCGATTTCGACTAGGGCTCAATCACTTTTGTGAATCCCCTAGTCTAAGATCTCTCGGATTTTTTTCTTAAATTTTATCATTACTAAGGGTATGCGACTATTCTCTCCCATTTGGCCCCAAATTGTATTTTAATAATATCCTATCCTTATAAGGATTCGACATAAAGGTTGGCCTAGAATTTCACAACATACCCTCGCAACTCTCTCTAAGAGTTCTTAGCCTCCCATAACATCTATACTTACTTTTGGGCTATAAGTAGGATTCTCAATCCCAATGAGGTTTCCCCACAATCTCTATACACAACTCCAAATACATACATGGGTATATTTTTCCCAAATTGTCCCAAGAAGTCCCTATAATCAAAATGTGTGAGAAACCCCTAGTGTGTCTCCAAACATATCTCTTACATCATAAGAGAAGACCCCAAATCAATAAACCCACCCAAAAAGGGTTTGAAATCACTATGGAGAAAATTACACAAAATGCCCTTTTTCCGAATCGATTCGGCCCTATTCCGAATCGATTCGGCGTCCAAGGCGAATCGATTCGGGTCCAAAGACCTGGGCTTCTGCCTCAGGCCGAATCGATTCATCTTGGGTCCGAATCGATTTGGTCAATGCAGACCTGCCAATTTCCTTAAACCGAATCGATTCGCTTAGGGGGCGAATCGATTCGGGCCTGCAAATTTTGAAGGGTTCTTCTTCTTCAATGAACCCACGAATTTTAAACCCTAAAATTTTTATTCTAACCCCCAAAACTTCATCAAATCATGATTTTAAGACCATAAATCAACCCAAAGTTGATCCCGACCATTTCTACACCATTAAACCCATATTTAAACATTGATTTCAAGATTAAACCCAAAAATCTAGGTTTTGATATTAATACCCAAAAATCCATTTCTTTAACCCACAAATTATGAAATCAAATACACAAATGACTTATTTAGCAAGATTAAACACTTGCCTCGGATTTATAGAGGTTGGATCGTCCTCGATGTCGCGGTTGGGCCTGAAATCTCCAAGCATTTCTTCCTCTCTCTCTTCCTTTCTTCTTCTTTCTCATTTCTTTTCCTCTTCTTTCTCTTTCTATGGCTTTTTCTCTCTTTCTCTCAAATGAGAATGGCTTAATCCGTAAGCCTCTTAAGCCCTTAAAACATAAGTCCCAGTTTTAATTGTTAATACACACCTTAAATGACTCGTTTACTCCAATGTCAAACTAACTTAAAATATTCCGGAGCCGAAATAAAACCCAATGACAGTCATTTTGACTATCTCGACCCTTCCGGGATCGATGGTACACTCAAAATCATCATCCAGAATACTTTGAAATGTCCTCTATTTTTGGTCCTCAATTCCAAATTTTAGAATTTTCCAATTTAATTAAATTTTATTTTCCCAAAAATTTAATTTCTCAGTCTAAAAAATCATGGGGTGTTACAAATCATCTCCATAAAACTATTCTCATACCATCCTTTAAAACTAAGAGAAAAAATTTCAAAACTGTTTGGTCCGAATCGATTCTGCTTGAACCCGAATCGATTCGCTCCCTCGGTGAATCGATTCGGCCCTGGTAAATCTTCCTACGAGTTTCCATGGAGATTTTCCCCTTATTCTCCATTTTATTCACCAAAAATACTCCCAAAATTCTCCTTAACACAATATAATCTTACGCTAGTATCACCCAACCTAAGGCTATAAGTTTCTTGGTTTAATTCATGGGATTCATCCAATTAATTAAGAAATTCACCACTTTTTCTTAATTAAGCCTTTCATATGGAATTAATATCACTTCAATTCTTTTTTGAAATCATCCTCCAAAAACCCATTTTGTGCAAGAATCCCAAACCCAAAATCTTATAGTTTTCATCACCAACTATAATATGAACAATAAACGCACTTAATAGTTAAAGCAATTTAAACACTTGCCTCATTGGATAAATTCGATGACCTCGTGCCGAAAATCCGTCGGAGTTGGCCCAAGTCTCCTCTTTCTTCCCTTTTCTTCCTTCCTTTCCTTTATTCTTTCTCTCTTTATCACGACTTAAATGAGAGAAATAAGACTTATCCCTTTATTAAACCCAAAATTGACTCATATATATAATTGTGAGTCCCTACAAGTCCAAAAAGTCCCCGAAATCCAAACACTATCCTGAGTACTCTATTTTGACTATCTCGGCCCTTTCGAGACCAACCATGCACTCAAAATTTCCATCCGAGTCACTTATCAAAAAGTCACCTTTTAAATCCAATACAACTTCATACGTACTTTTCCGAATAAAATATCATTCCCTGTCTCTTTGCCCAACCGCGACCTGATATAAAAATGACTCAACTTCATTTACTTATTCCTGTAAGTAAATGTAAAACACATCAATATTAATCCAAAACCCGCCAATTAATATTTAGTCCACACCTCAAATTCTCTTTCACTTGAAATTCTTAATTGATTAAATTACACCATTATTTAATTTAAATGACCATAAAAGTACTGGGTATTACATACTTCCCCCCTAGCAAAGGAATTTTATCCTCGAAATTCGGATACAACCTCTACTAATACGGAGGATCTTACAGCACCACATCCTCCAGTACTCAAAACCAGCTTCGCAACAAGCTTGTTCAATTCTCTTGATACTGATATTCTTCATCAGTTATAAGATCACACCTCAATAATCGCACGTCACATTTTGATCCTACCAACGACATTCGAATAAGACGAGTTTATACATCACTGGCTCTATTATCCTAATATTATTAGAAGGCTGCACGTCACTAAATGCAATCTTCTCGTATCCATCCCAACAGTTCGTGGTCACTCCACCTTTATCAACGGACTTTAACTCTCGTCCGATCTAAAACTCTAATTATCCGCTCACCTCTAAACCACCAAAGCGAGAATGGTCAGGCTTTTCCACATAATACCTCAATAAGCGCCTTGTCGATAACAACCAGTTACGAGTGTTACACACAACCCTACCATCAGAAATTTCTCATGCCAATTACCGTACTATTATTTACTTCACTTACAAGCTATATCAGTTATGGAAGGAAAATAACCGTGAATTAGCATTTAATCTCTTTACTGGTCGTCAGTCACCTCCTGTCCACTCATCGGGTCATAGGTGACACGACTTACCTAAAATAAACATCATCCCCCACTACTTCCTAAATTTCCCCATTGGATGTGGGGTTCAAGGATCTCATCCCGATTCGCAACAATATTGGGCGACACCTCGAACTGGTGAAATCCTTCTTTTCAAAGAAAAAAATGGGACACACTATCTAATAGTGTAACTCACCCCAAAAAAATAACAATTACTTCACCTCGGTGAACTTGTTCCACACATTCGAAGGAAATTATGATCTTATCCTGGTGTTGGCAACCCATCAATGAAATTTACTAGCCTGACTGCCCCTTCTGTCATTGGAATCGTCGGTTTGTTACAAAATTTTTTGTTGATCATCTCGAACCAACTTATTTATATGTATGAGTGGTGCATGCATAGACTATCTCACTATGTCTCACCTAACACCAGTTCCCATTTATAACGTCTCACATTAAGTGGTACTTATACTCCCCTTCCTCCCCGGGGTATACCAAAAGTTTTAGCCCATGCACTTTTCGCCACAATGTGCACTTCTGTGCTCTTATACCTTATTGACATCAACAATCTTTTTAGGCGCAAGTCCCTCTCAACATTCGACTGAGTAGGACTCTGCTCCAATTTCTATAATAGTTAGATTTTTCCTCTTCTCAAGAGATATCTTATTTAAATGGCTTCCCACAGCCTTTCAACCTATTTCGAGTGTGCTACTCTCATCGCACATATATATTTGGATTATCGTCTTTCTCGCATGACGTTTACCCCATTCTAATATTTCAACTTTATTTCATTATAACAGCCCCACAGGCACATATTTCACACATCTATTTCCACGCCCCTCTAACTCAAATGATTTTTAAATTGTCTAACCAAGACACCCACACACTCTATAATCTGAGCATATTGGCATAACATCACATACGCCTCACATGTAACGTGCGTTACCCTATTTCCCCCACATTCACAACGTGGCTATGATACTTGGGTATTCTCAATCACCCCATGAATCGAAATTTTAATTCTCTTTAACCTCGTTCCACCCTTCAACTCGCGGTAAGAAGAAAAAAAAATTCAGTGCTCTCTCACAGCACAACCGACTCCACTAGCCTTACATCATAATATAACTTTCAACTCACAGTTATAACTGCATACTTGTATAATGACCGAGGCACCAGACTCGTGGACTAATGACCAAATATCTCCCCACTTCCGACGTTGCTAAGTTTCATGTGTGGGACGTCTCACAAAGTGAAATCCAAACAAAGAACCCTCCCGATACACTACTACCTAACATTATCGGTCATAGAAATCCGTTATGACCTTTGTCCATAGCATGTACCCCTAAGTTCCCGTCTCTCTCTACTCACGACATTTACCAGGATCTATGCGTTTCTCATCCCGCAATCACATTTAAACAAGGAACTTTCCCCAAATGCACTATCACTCGGCATTGGTGGTAATCACATTCCATAAACCTCAAATATACAACCGGGACTCAAATTTCTATCCCCAGACATATAAACATCAATCTCAAATCCCACATCTCTAAAGGAGCGAAATAATAATGCACTCTTCCTATCGCCAAGTTCTAAGTGCTAAACATCATAACGAGCTAAATCTCTTCGCTCAACAGTAAACCCAATACACTTTGAATCATATTGGTAAAGTCCCTACACATCGGGATCAAATATCTCGAGACAGCCATACCCTCCGAAGTCTCTATAATAAGATAATATGAATGCGAGCTCGACCCTCTCGTAGGTGAGGCATCGCCAAAACAACACATCCTGCCCTAGAGCAGCAACCACGATAGCCTTGCACTATCTTCCCACTATCGTTCTAACCATTACTATAAAGTCAGATCCAAGATAATATCATACTCGTATAACACATCACTAAAATGAGCAATCACAATAAAGATATATACCACTATCAGTACATCCGCTCACCCGCGGATGACACTAGATAACCCCTCTATACCAGGGAAAACTTAAACATAATAATAATGTTATCGATATATGCACTAAACTCATCTCTCACATGAATCTAGCGCTAATCATAATACAGTGACTCATTCGTGTCACATAAAACGTACCTCTTTCCCCAAGGTTAATATTTTCTACCTTTCCAATCACCTTGGGTGCTCAAATGGTTCCCGGGAATAACATGCTTGTCCGAACCAAACCAAAAATCATTCTTAATCATTACCCTTACTAGGCACCATACTCGTCCCTTTTTTTTCGCTTCGGGAAAAATTAATGCATGTGGTCATACTTTCCAAAAAATATCTCTCTATATAATCTACTTATCTCCGGTCATACTGACCATATTAGAGTTGTCCTTCTCTCGGACTTTAGTAGTCTCAAATCTGATGGCTACTCCCTTTGTTCCCTAGAGTCCACTGGCCCTAAGGAACACACTGGTGGCCTCAACAACCCTGACTGAATTCACCGTCACTTGGTAAGAATTTAGCTATTTGAATCATTTAGATGGGTCCCCTGATGGGTCTCCCCCTTACAGTATTTCATTAACACCGTTTCATCCAGTCTTACTCCTCAACTAAATCTTTCGATTATTTTAGCTCCCTTAACAAATAAGCATTAATATCTCAATTGTCAAAATGTGACACTAACACTATCTGCATCGACAGTCCAAGAAGAATTTCCCTTAAGTGCTGGCAACTCTTCTCGCGAGTCAATTACCCACTTAAGAATTTTCTTCTCTACTGTACCAACCTCATCCGGTACACAATTCGCTATATAATTAAATTCATTTTCACAAATGGACCTCTGTTCGGCTCTCCTGTGATAAGTACAGAATATCGTTCACATCTCCTCCTGAACATCTGATGAAGGAACTTACGGTCAAACCGTACCTAAGATCCTTCCATTGACACAGCATTTCACTTTCAAAATGCGGTGGTTAACTCCCACCATTATAACTTTTCTCTTACGAGCCAAGAAAATTTACCCAAATTTTTTCCATTTATGGGTATACCACATTTTGCCATGCCAAAGCCTCTGGATATCTAACTTCCATTGGCTAACACACACATTTCAACATTACTAAAATTCCCACGAATGGTCCTCTTCAAAGACCCGTCTGACTCTCTCCCATTCTAATCACGTTGGGTGAGCCTAATTTGGCACCAGTTTCTACTATAATGGTACTTGAAAATCATATGCTGCGCCCTAGCAGTCTTTACAGCTCCTAACTTACCGAGCAATAATAGGGGTGACCTCATCTACGGTCATTATCCCCAAAATATTCAACAACCTCGACTGAGCCCTGCCTCTTGTTGTCCTCCCAACGACCTTTGCCCATCGTACTTCATTCATTGTTCGGCAAATGAACACACCCTAACGCAAATAAGATTCACGAATATTTATACATTATAGCAAAAGAACGAAATCTCACCATATGAATCAACAATCCTAAACATAGGGCTCTATATCCAAAAAAGTCAACACCGAAAGCGTAGTACGTCTGCACAGATCCTAAAGACATTATAACCTGAAGCTCTGATACCACCTGTGACACCCCGCCCAATAAAATACCGG
Organism: Sambucus nigra; assembly: GCA_949130495.1. Lineage (NCBI taxonomy): Eukaryota > Viridiplantae > Streptophyta > Magnoliopsida > Dipsacales > Adoxaceae > Sambucus > Sambucus nigra. The sequence continues at coordinate 59,566,491 of OX422213.1, forward strand.
GTGATCAGTCCTATATCAACTTAGGACAAGAATCTCATGTGATTTCATTCTTAACATCACTGTCAAAAATCATTTAATTACTAATAACCTATTAGGCCCGGTGTCAAATTTTAAATTTTCCTAATGTTTTTAACTTAATCGCACAATTAAATCCATTCACACAGGAAAATAAACAACTGGGATAAATCAATAGTTAACCGATAACTCTCGGTAAACATAATACAACTATATCGAATGTGCGTAAAATAAAATCGCTGGAAATAAAATAAATGGCATCCATTGGGCAACATGCCCGAATATACTCTCAGTACCTCCTATCTAGATCACAAGGAGAGAGACGTCTATATAATATCCTGCCCACATCCACAGCTGCGGCAGCAATGTCTAACTCGAAAGAAATAATCATCCATACGTCGTTGTGTCTGGACACCTAAAAAATATAACAAAGAAGAAGAAAAAGAAAAGATAGATACGGGTCAGATCCCGGGTTTTAAAACATTTTTATCAAGTGCTTAACATACATTAATATTTAAAATATGATATTCTCCATATTTAAACTGGTGCCGCACTCACATGAGATACCCCTCACCTATCATCTAACAGTGCACACCTATCGCATGTATTTTAAACACCCTAGTTACGCTACCCAGCCTAACTATCATCTCACCAATCATTAATATCCATACGCTATCTCAACTACTCGCGTATATAATATCCTAAGCTTTCGCCCGAGCTGATGCATTAACCTATGGCTTATCATTTGCTCGTTTCTTACAAATAACTTTCACTAGTTACTACATTATTCACATTTTAGTGTTATCAATCTCGTATATAATATTCTCACCTTATAACCTATATTTTATTTCGGATTTCATACTCCCGAATAATCCAAAATTAACTCACATTTCTTTCTCTGTTTTAGTCCTCTCTCTCTCTCTCTCTCTCTCTCTCTCTCACACACACACACACACACACACACACATATATATATATATATATATATATATATATATACACACACACACATCAAGCATATCTATACTTATATATCACACACTATATAAGTATAACAACCATCCCTCAGAGCTATAACCCAATGGATGCAGTCTCTAGAATGTTATCATCCTCCAGGGAATTTCTCACACATTTTTTCGGCCAGTTAGGTCAGAATCTGTAATACCCCGCATTTTTTTTTATTGAATTAAAATTGAACTAATTGAAGAAAAATAATTATGGTAGTATATATATTCGAAATGTTTGGAAATGAAAATTTAAAATGAATTAATTGAGATACGAATGTACGACTTAAATATTAGAAGCGAATTAACGCGTAAAAGGATCTATAGGGTTAAATTTGGCGCAATGGCATTTTTGTAAATAAACAAACCCTAGGTATAAATAGAAAGGAAGAGAAGAAGTCTTCATTCTTTCATTTGAAATGGAGGCTAGGGTTTGGTAGAGAGAGAGAGTAAGAAGAGAAGAAGCTAAGAGGATTTCAAGAAGATTTCAAGAGGATTTCAATTTCTCCATACAATCCAAGGCAAGTTAATAACCTATATGTGTATATTTTGTATCTATAATGAAATTTCACATGAACATGTATTTGGATCCCTAAATTAATATGAAATTAATGTTAAAAATGATATGCAATGTATTAGGATCATCCTCCATATAGATTAAAATGTGATAACATCATTATAGGGATTGAATTGTTGAACAAACTCCTGAATTTGAGAAGTCTATGAAATTGAGTAAATCGTCTTATTAAAAATTGTTTTGAGCTATTTTAATTTCGAGAATTTATATTTCGTCCAGGTTGCCCGGTAGAAAATCATATTCTGGACAACTTTGTAGTTTTAAGTTTTTTCAAAAACGGATCGAAAAATCCTCGAATATGCGTTTTAAAATTCTGCGCAGAAAGTTATCGTGAACAGGTCCGAACTGTATATGTTAATTTCGGGTCTGTTTTAAGCAGCCTATGGTAGCGTGCTCGCGAGTCCTTATAGAAAATCACGTTTCGAACAACTTTGTAGTTTTAAGTTTTCCCAAAAACGGATCGAAAAAGCCTCAAATCGGCGTTTTAAAATTCTGGGCAGAATGTTGTCGAAAACAGGGGCGAATATTATATGTTAGTTTTGGGTCTGTTTTAGGCCGGCTATGGTAGCGTGCTCGCGTGTCCTTATAGAAAATCACGTTCCGAACAACTTTGTAGTTTTAAGTTTTCCCAAAAACGGATTGGAAGAGCCTTGAATCTGCATTTTAAATTCTGGGCAGCATGTTGTTGAAATAAGAGTGATAATATTTTTCATGTTGTTAGTAAGATAATTATGGTGTTGTGCCTAATATCCTAACTTGATCACACACTTAAGGTTATTAGGGATATATAACCTTAAAATGATTTGGTGTTGAATTAGTAAATTAATGATGTAAATTATGTTATATTATAAATAATGACTATTGTATAACTCAAGTAAGAGACTTGACACGATTGTATATATACATAAGTGTGAAATTGCTTTACATGTATATTGTCGAGTATACACTAGACTAGTCCTCCGGTCGATGTAGGCACATGTTGAAAGCGATTATTTGTGATTGATCCGGTTAGGTTCCGCTCGAGTGCCGTGTCGGAGATAAACCACCGGAACCGGACACATGGTTGTAATGCGGGTCCGATAGAAAGACCTTGAAACGCCATGTGATTTAGGACTTAGTATGATTGCCCTTGCCACGTAATATTGGGAAATATTCGTGTGTAGGCCTAGTGTTACGACTTGTTTCCCCGGGTAACGATAGTGACCCGATATGACTTGTATGAGATATTATGTTTGTGTCTTAAAATAATATCTCGAATCAATGCATTTGATATTATACTTGAATGAAATATTTTTATACGTTAAATACTGAAATGAAACTAATAATGATTAATTAAGATACGATATGAGACTACACGTTACTCTAGTTTGGGTTGGGCAGTCCCGACATAGGAACATTGGTTGGGTAATTGAATAATTTAATTACTGGAGACGAGTAATGACTAGTGTGCTTTCATTATAAGTACATCTTATAATCTTATAGCTTGTTTTCTTGCTTTGACGTTCGTCTATCTTGCTTCTTGCTCCTCTCCTATGTATGTATTATACAGGTCCTCGCCCCGTTGGACAGTAGATCGTGGAGCTGGATGACCTCGCATCTATTCTTAGGATTTTGTAGTGGTGGACGCTGGTCCATATCCTATTTTGCCACTCTTCCTTAGAGTGTGGTATCAGAGATTTCCCATTGTTAGGGATTTGATAGTGTTGAGAGGTTTATATTACACTCTTTACCTAATTTATCTTTGGGCCCGTTTGTTTGGGCATTTTATATTCAGTACTGCTATTACTTGTGGATCCTATACTTACTATGATGTGATTTGGTTACACGTATGTGAGTGTACATATTTCCTTTACTGCGTTTATTTAAATTATGTTTCTAATGCCAACATATTGACGCTCCGCTTTAATTTAATTGGGCGTAGCTAACCGAATTAGATATAAAAAGCAGGGTTGTCACAGAATCTCACACCGAACCCTATATCAAACACAAACATAGGGGAAGCGGTCATAGTTTCTCACTTGAAAGTGAGACCGAATCATACCCAAGACGTCTCACCCAGAATAATAATCGCACTGTATAATAACTAGATGACTATGACCTGGGGTTATACTCACCCTACTCCTCAAGCCAGGGGATTCACCCACATCGCGTAACTTTCCATGATAGCACTAGAGGGGTATTAATGATATGCAAATATTGCATATTTCATCCTCCGAACCTACGCATTTTAGCCCCTCGGGTGCCTTAATCTCTATATTTAAGACCGTTAACCAGACAACCTCGATTTATATTGTTAACATGCTATATGTGGTATAATTGGGCTTTTGTAGGTATTTAGGTACTAAGTATGGAGTTCGGACGCATTCCGATGAAGTTTCGTACACAATAGCACGTTTAAGGGCATTTTAGTAATTTCACAGCTTGGGCACCTGGCCCGACATCTCACGGAAGTTGTAGCCCTCCTCGCTAGCTTTGTGGGGCCATGAACGATGCGCGATTCTGAGTCCGTATGAAGAAGTTACGGCGATTTCAGCGGAAGGAAAAACAAGGAAAACAAAAGAGGAGAAGAAAAGAGAAGAAAAAAATGTAGAAGCTGCAGCTTGGCTCACCTCTGCTTGATCGATCGATCGACCCTTCTGATCAGTCGAATTTTTACCTTGGTCGATCGATCGATCCCTATTTTTCTACAGATATTTTGCCTTTTCTTTTCTTTTCTCTTTTCTTTTCTAATTTAATTCCCACTTGGTATATAAGCGAATTTTGTTGTAATAAACAGAGATATATGATTTTAGCTTAGGTTAGCTTAGGGTTTTGAGGGTTTTGGAGAGTTTGGCTTGGATTCTTTTTGGTTTAACACCCAATTGGGTTGTAAGTTACAATATTCATCATCCTCTCCCTTTAATATAGTTGTATTTATTCATTTCTTGCTTTGTAGTGTAATTTACATGCTTTCTAAATTAGGTTTACTTTCTTTCTTTACACGCTTTATAGTGTAGTTTTACCGCATTTTTTTATCGCGTTTATTTACCACGTTTTTACGATGCTTTCTAGGTAATTTAATTTAGGTTGTGTTTGAATGGAACTCACTCGGGTTGACGCGTTGCTTTGCTTTGGTGATGGTGTTTACGGGTCTATTTCGGGTGCGTTGTCCTAGTCTTTACGCCTAGGAGATTTGACGGGACATATCATGTATGTCCCGTGCTTACGACCTTTCGTGCGTAATTTTTGGGATATTTGTTGACGCCAAAATCATATTAGGCTTTTATGCGGATTTAGGGGCGTAACAACCCTTGGTTCAATTAACTGTCGAAACGAGACGCATTTGTAATAACTCGTCGACCCATGTAACCATTTTATACATATTAACTCGGGTGAGGGATATTCGACGCAACCTATAGTTTTACTCGCTTTCATAATCTAGTTTCATTTCCCTCGTCTCGTTAAACATTTCCCTTGATGCATATTTTCCTTTTTAGTTTGTAATCACCTTTTACATTTTTATTTCGGAATATTAAATGACTTAAATGCTAGCAACTCATTTTTGTGGATTTTCGATACCCGACTTACCGTTGTGCTTGCACCGCAAGTGTAGTAGTAATTTAGGTTTGTTTGTATAGTCGCGTCGAGACAGAAAACAACGACTGTGGCCTTACGCGGCCACACTTCTCGTGCGCTATCAAAATGGCGCCGTTGCCAGACTTTATTTGATTTTGTATTTCATAGTATTTTCTTTTTATTTGTATTATTTGCTATTTTTTTTCTGGACTTCCACATTTAATCACTTAGAAACGCTCGATTCTTTCCCGCGCGCACTTACTTTGTGGAATTCGCCACTTCGAGCCATTTTTGGCGTAAGCACGCCTTATTCCAATTCTTTTGGTAATCATTGTTATAATTCTCAAAATTCTTACAAACCTATGACTTTCGGTGCATACTTAGAATCCCAAAGTATAACAAATTCAAATATTACTTTGGGCGAGTATAACGAAAGTTAAAATTTAGGTTATTGGAATTTTGATGATGATGACAATGATTTTGGGCCTTTACCTCCTTATAATAGGAATTTTGAAACGAATTCGATTAGTTTTCAAAATGCCTATAATAATGAGTTTTCGTTTAAGTCCGATAGTAACTTTCAAAGTTCCCATTTTCATGCATCCGCACGTCGACCTATGACATTCGGTGAGGGTTTGCGTATATATGAGAATGAGAAACTTGAAAATCGTTATCGGGAGGAAAATCATTCGTGGGAACATGAGTTGGATTTATTATTTGAGTCTGACGACGATTTTGCTTCCGAGACTTTCGAGGTCGAAGAATGTTTTGAACCAAATGAGGTGCTTGTGCCTACTTTGGAACAAGCCATTCTAGACTTTTCCCATTGCGTAATAGATATTGAAAGTGAGGATGATAATTACGTAATATCTATTTGTAATGAAATGATTTCTTCTTTGGCCCCCAAAGAAGAACATTTTATTGAAAATGATATTATTTCATCTGAAACTCAAACTTCATGCGATGATGATTCATCTCATGAGTTTGAATTTCTTTCATCCCCATTTTCATTCTCTATTATCACACCATCACAAGTACCCGATGATTCGGTTTCAAACTTTAATTTTTTAAACCCTATTGCCGATGAGGAGTACTTGCTCGATACGCGCTCCATAATCGCATCTTTGCCTTTCTGTGCGCCACCTCCCATTCCAACTTCAAAATCATTGGGAGGATATTTGGCTTTTCTCGATCCCCACTTGTTTTTGTCACCCGTTCAATCCAAACCCCCCATCTTCCCTCCAAAACTTTTAATTAATGATGGTTCCTTTCTTCCGCCTTACACATGCCTTCTGTTGTTCAAGCGAAATTCATATTTTTCGGAAGGCATGCTTGTATGTGAGGGTACACCGGTTATCCTCCAAAGTCAAATCGTTCTTATGGTGGACCCTCAGCTATTTAGACTTCTAGTGTATAGTTAGTGTGAGGCATAAATAGTAGGTTGTATATAGTTAGCTTCTTATTCTTTCCTTCTTTTTAATTTAGTTTAGTGTAATTAGTTAAGTTTTTTTTTTTTGCTATGCTCGGTACTAACTTGTTTTGTAGATTCTTTGGACTTGTTCTTATGGGGATCGCTCAAATTTTGGGTAATATCACTATTTTCCTCTCTTAACTTGGTTCTAAATTCACATTGAGGACAATGCCAAGTTTTAAGTTAGGGGGTGTGGGATATTCTATCCATTTCTTTATTTAGTCCATGTTTTTGCTCACATGTTAGTTACTTAGTATGTTTTTCTTAGAAAAATTCAAGAATTTCAAAAAAAAAAATTCTTTCCTTTATCTCCTTTTTTGGGTATTTTGCCTTTGTTTTCGATGATAAATTTCAATAATTTCCCGATCTAATAGACGACCCAATGATGCATGTTCTCGATTTTAGAAGTTATTAGACTTTAGTCTCACTTATTGATATTATTAATAACTTCATGAATTAAACTTTAATCCCATGAGCACATGAACTTTTATGGTTATATTGATTTGGTTTAAGATTTTTATTACTCTGTAATCTTTTGTTGCATTGTATATACTTACACCGAGTAAACTTTGTACCTTTCGTCGTTTGTGAGTGTATACACTATTCTTTTCTCATGGAAAACGTTGAATTCGTCGGTAATCTCTCTATTCTTTCATTTGACCGTTCATTAATTGAGTTCATACTTGAAATGTGTTACTTGAGCATGATATATTGTTTTGATTCGAGAATTACATATACTTTGTGAAATGATCATAGTCCCTCTTTGTTATATCACCCATATTAGCCTTGACCTCACCTTATATGTTTACCCTCGTTAACCCCTTTGAGCCTAAATATAGCCTTTCGTTTCATAACCCCAATCCCATAACCAACTCTAAATTTGAGTTTTAATCGATACACACACCTTACATACCTTTGTTTGGAATGTTTCTTGGGATTGAATGATGTTGTTGTGATGTCGGTTGCAATTTAGGCATATGAGAGTTTGATAAGTAAAGAAAAGAAAAAAAAAGTGAAAAAGTGAAGAAAAAGAGAAAGCAAAAAGCAGAAGAAAACAAAAGAGAAAATGGGAAAAAGAAGAAAACAAAAAGAAAGAGAAAGTTGTAAATGTTGTATATAGTTCAATAAGCTTTGATTACTCTCCCGATTGTTATATTTAATGTCGTTTTGGAACTTGTTTTTCCAATTTTGTAATTTCCCGTATTTTCCCATTATCCCGAGTTTTCATTCCGAACACTTTGAATCCGTACATATATTCCTTCATTTCATACCCTAGCTTGGCCTACATTATAACCCTATTAAAGTCCTATGTGATCTTAGGTTGATGTAATTCAAAAGTCATAATAGTTTTGATAATCTGTGAAAATGCATTTCGCCTCTTTTAGTGTGCGGTATCCTTTCATTGAGATTACAGGTTTTTATTTTATATTTAGCGTTTTTCATTGTGACATGTGTGTGGCCTAGTTTCCATTTACATTTACTCCTTATGCCCGCATGTTCCATGTGTTACCTCCCTGTTTCGAGTGAATTCGCTTGATGAGTGTAATGTCCGTGAGGATTGAATATATACTTGCTTTAACGTTTATCCGATTTATATAAGTTTTTCTCCAAATCACACTTTGCATGTGCTCGCCCCCCTCCCACATTTTAAGGTTTCAATTCTATGAGGTGCATCATATAATGTTAATGATTTGGACTTTTGTTTGAATTCATTCAATGTGCTAATAATGTGTATGAAATCATTTTCGCTTTTGTTGGGCTTGTCGCATGTTGGGTTGGGCATATTTTGAAGAAACCATGTGATGTTTGTGGGTACCATCCCTAAAAACCCTCACGAGATGACACTCGTCCACTAGGGTGACCTAGGGGTTTAATGACTTATTGCATACGCTAAATGCCATCGAATAGCCCGCGAAAGTGGCCTTTTTCTTTTATACCATAATTTTGTACTATCTCCTATTTTTGGTTTGCTTGTAGTTCTTGTTTCATCCTATTTCATTGCAAGGGACTAGCAATGTGTAAGTTAGGGGGTGTGATGATACGCAAATATTGCGTATTTCATCCTCCGAACCTATGGATTTTAGCCCCCTCGAATGCTTTAATCTCTATATTTAAGACCGTTAACCAGAAAACCTCAATTTATATTGTTAACATGCTATATGAGGTATAATTGGGCTTTTGTAGGTATTTAGGTACTAAGTATGGAGTTCGGACGCATTCCTGTGAAGTTTTGTACGCAATCGCACGTTCAAGGGCATTTTAGTCATTTCATAGCTTGGGCACCTGGCCTGACATCTCACGAAAGTTGTAGCCCTCCTCGCTAGCTTCGCATGGTCGTGAACGGGCGCGATTCCGAGTCTGTATGAAGAAGTTACGACGATTTCAGCGAAAGGGAAAACAAGGAAATCAAAAGAGGAGAAAAAAAGAGAAGAAAAGAATGCAGAAGCTGCTGCTTGGCTCACCCCTGCTTAATCGATCGATTCACCCTTTTGGTCGATCGATTGACCCTTCTGATTAGCCGAATTTTGGCATTGGTCGGTCGATCGTTGGTCGATCGATCGATCCCTATTTTTCTGCAGATATTTTCACTTTTCTTTTCTTTTCTCTTTTCTTTTCTAATTTAATTCCCACTTAGTATATAAGCCAATTTTGTTGTAATAAAAAGAGATACACGATTTTAGCTTAGGTTAGCTTAGGGTTTTGAGGGCTTTGGAGAGTTTGGCTTGGATTCTTCTTGGTTTGACACCCAATTGGGTTGTAAGTTACACTATTCATCATCCTCTTCCTTTAATATAGTTGTATTTCTTCATTTCTTGCTTTGTAGTGTAATTTACATGCTTTCTAAATTAGGTTTACTTGCTTTCTTTACACGCTTTCTAGTGTAGTTTTACCACGTTTCTTTATCGCGTTTTTTCGATGCTTTCTAGGTAATTTAAATTAGGTTGTGTTTTAATGGAACTCATTCGGGTTGACGCGTTGCTTTTCTTTGGTGATGGTGTTTACGGTTTATTTTGGGTGCGTTGTCCTAGTTTTTACGCCTAGGAGAGTTGACGGGGCATATCATGTATGTCCCGTGCTTACGACCTTTCGTGCGTAATTTTCGGGATATTTGTTGACGCCAAAATCATATTAGGCTTTTATGCGGATTTAGGGGCGTAACAACCCTTGGTTCAATTAACTGTCGAAACGAGACGCATTTGTAATAACTCGTCGACCCATGTAACCATTTTACTCAAATTAACTCGGGTGAGGTATATTCGACGCAACCTATAGTTTAACTCGCTTTTAATAATCTAGTTTCATTTCCCTCGCCTAGTTAAACATTTCCCTTTATGCATCCTTTCCTTTTTAGTTTGTAATCACCTTTTACACTTTTATTTCGGAATATTAAATCACTTAAATTCTGGAAACTCGTCTCTGTGGATTTTCGATACCCGACTTACCGTTGTGCTTGCCCCGCAAGTGTAGTAGTAATTTAGGTTTGTTTGTATAGTCGCGAGGAGACAGAAAACAACGACGGTGGCCTTACGCAACCACACTTCTCGTGCGCTATCAGGTATGTTCCACATAAATATATCAATCACACACACACACACACACACACACACACACACACACACACACACACATATATATATATATATATATATATATATATATCCTCAAATCCGGCTATTCATGCCTATCTCTCACGGCATTAGCCAACAATTCTGAACATACCAATTCGTAATAATTTATAAGTATCCACAACTTATATTAATTCCATAAGTGTTCATGCACTTATGATAGGACATCACCTTTATTTCTTCTGAATATTAGCTTATCACGTCTTACTAATATTCTAATTTCATCCTACTTGCACGTTCGGTTTATCTCTCATATAATCGGCATATATATATATATATATATCTAAACCCGTCGAAATAATTTATCGAGTGTTGTTCGTCTCGAAACACTCCTCAAATTTATACCCTGAATTTATTCTCACTAACCCAAGGTTCATAAATCACTTCGCTAATCATTTAAAAGTCCTAATACTCTATTTAGGATTCCCTAATAATCATCTCCACAAAACTATTCTCATACAATCCTTTAAAACCAAGAGATTTTTTTTTAAAAACCATCGGGTCCGAATCGATTTGGGTTGAACCCAAATCGATTTGCCTTGACCGAATCGATTCTCCCATGGTAAAGCTTCCTACGGGTTTCCATGGAGATTTTGCCCTTCTTCTCCATTTTCTTCACTAAAAACACTACCAAAATTCTCCTCAACACAATATGATCTTACTCTAGTATCACCCAACCTAAGGGTATAAGTTTCTTGGTTGAATTCATGGGATTCATCCAATTAATTAAGAAATTCACCACTTTTTCTTAATTAAGCCCTAATTTTTATTCTTCCAATTTTTTCACCAAAAATTACACCATTAACATGGGTTTCAGCCTATATTTCATATCGAATTAATATCACTATAATTATTTTTTTGAAATCATCTTCCAAAAACCCATTTTGTGCAAGAATCCCAAACCCAAAATCTTATAGTTTTTATCACCGACTATAATATGAACAATAAACTCACTGCATAGTTAAAGCAATTTAAGCACTTGTCTCGTTGGATAAATCCGACGATCTCATGTCGGGAATCCGACGGAGTTGGCCCGAGTCTCTTTTTTCTCGCATTTCTTCCTTCCTTTCTCTGCTTTCTTCCTTCCGTTACTTCCTTCTTTCTCTCTTTCTCACGACTTAAATGAGAGAAATAAGGCTTATCCCCTTATTAAACCCAAAATTGACTCGTATACACAATTGCGAGTCCCTACAAGTCCAAAAAATCCCTGGAACCCAAACATTACCCCCGGGTACTCTATTCTGACTATCTCGGCCCTTCCGATACCAATCGTTCACTTGAAAATGCCACTCGAGTCACTTATAAAAAATTCACCTTTTAAATCCAATACTGCTTCACACGTACTTCTCCGAATAAAATATCGTTCCTTGTCGCTTTGCCCAATTGCGACCTGATATAAAAATGATTCAATTTCATTTACTTATTCCCGTAAGTAAATGTAACACACAATCAATATTAATCCAAAACCCGCCAATTAATATTAAATTACACCATTTATGTAATTTAAATAACCATAAAAGTACGAGGTATTACAAGTTTGTGGCCGTCATAACTCAAAAAGAAAATTCTAGTTCTGAAGAGAAGAAAAGAGGGAGAAAGTACGGAGATTTTGGGGAGCCAAATTAAAGAAAATTCCCTGCATTCTTCATCAAATCATCATTGACCCCAAAGGAAATCAGACCCTACAAACCAATACAGGGAAGTGGTTTACTTGCTTTTAATTTAATTTACAGTCTCCGATTCATATTATAGTGGGTGTGATAAAAATCCATTTATGGGGTGGGTTGACATAGAAGCTGGGTTTTAATTAATTGAATACTACGTGTGGATTATGTATTTAAGAAAGATTGATATCTCAAGTGTACTGTTGAAATTAAGACTTGTGATTTGAACTCATATATTTATCTCGTTTAAATTGATGATTAGTGAAATCAAATTGAGTTGGATGTATTATAAATCTTGTGTAATTCGATTTATGAATTTAGAGATGAATTTATGTACTGTAAATAATTAGGGATTATAGGACAAATTTCAGACCTGTGTTGTTGGTTGATATGGATTTAGGATTTGAAACTAGTAGAATTTTGTGTTAGTCTCAAAGGGGTTATGGAGATTGATTTTGGGTAAAATAGAGCTTGAGGTTTCAACCATGGCTATCGTAATAGGGAAGACGAAGAGAAAAAGACCCAGACGATCGTTGAGCGACCTGGGGAATCGTTCGAACGACATGGTGAGTCGTTCGAGTGACATGGGGAAAACCCCGGAGCAGTTCGGCTTATTTTTCTTTTGGACTGAGATGATTTAGTGGGCTAAAAGAGGTTATCAGTAAGGGAACTTTATTTTCTCTCATATATAGGGATTTAAAAAGGTGGATAATATAAACAATTTTGTGTATAAAGACAAAGAGTGTGAGATCTAGATTGTGGAATTTAAGGCTATAGATTCTAAAGTATAAATTACGGGCCGAGTGGATGTGTCCAGGCATTTTGGTTGAGTGATACAATTTTAATAAATTAATTACTGTGCAATTATTTAAATTTAGAGCCGGAGAATTAACTCGGATATTTTAGGCTAGTGCTACGGGAGTTAGGCACGGATGAGTCGGGTTTAAGTTAATTATATGTATATATATATATATATATATATATATATATATATATATATATATATATATATATATATTATTGTATGATCTTTTAATATTAGTGTAGATATTTTTATAATTACATACCCCTCTAGTGCTATCATAGGAGGTTGGGCGATGTGGACGAATCCTCTAGCTAATGAATGTAGTGCAAGTATAATCTCGAGGTCATAGCATCCGGTATTTTATGTTGTGATTCTTTTCGAGGTGAGATGCTTTGGGTATGATTCGGTCTCACACTCGGGGAACACTGACTGCCTCCACTACGTTTATTATTTATTTCATGATTTGGTGTGAGCGAACCGTCTCGTAGTATCCAGGTTGGATTGAGTATAGCTGGGATGATAACATTTTACAGAAAACATCCGGTGAGTTATTACTAGGGAGGATGTATACTATATACAACATATGTGTGAATGTATAGTATATTTATACGCATAGAATAGTGTAGATAATTATATACGGATGACATACTTGAAGTGAAATGGTATTATTTATATAACTAGTGAAATTGTTATTTAAAGATGAGAAATTAAGTTAATGCGAGAAATAATTGATAAATAATTGGTAAAAGTTACTCGAGCTAGAGTAAGGTTTTAGGCAGCGTTTATAACAAGTCTAGTTAGATGAGCTAGTGTAGCTAGGAGGGTTATAAGGAAAAGCGGTAGGTGTGCACAATAGTTGAGAGGTGAGTATTATCTCAAGTGAGTGCGAACTAGCTTAAATATGAAAAACATTCATGCATTTTAATTAATGCAAACTTAATCACTTGCTAAATATTTTCAAAATATTTTGGGTTCTAACCCTTGCTGTAAATATTTTTATAAACCTTTTAGGTTTCCAGCCACATGGATGCCAGACTTGAGATTCTATTTCAGGGATACGCAACTGCGGCATATGTGAATGCATGCAAGAGTTGGATTAGACGCATCATTTTTTCATTCCTATATTAGAGATCTCATTTCAGTACAATCCATTTAGGGCTTGTTTCCTATTTACTTGTAGATTTAGTATTTGGATTATTTTATTTGATGGTGTGGTATCAAAAAATATCACAATGGAGATTATACGAAGAACAATCACAATCAATAGGGAAAGAAGATAATCACACGCGCAACATAACTATATACGTGGTTCAGCAACTTGCCTACGTCCAAGGAGGGGTCTAATATTTTATTAAGTATCTCTCAATATGCTTGGTTACATTCCCCTATGCCCCGGGCCAGGGGATACAATATATAGGTATAGAATAATTATTCTTCAGGTAACTCCACGATGCCCATGATGATCTATGAATCCCTTAAATATCTCCACGAGATTATATGGGATTGACTTGGTTTTGGAGTAGTGTGGACTGTACATGCATGTATATCCTTATTGTCACTTGAGGTCGGGATGATTTCTTAATCTGTTGGGCCAGGTCGGTCGTTGTTATGGGTTGGGAACATAATTTGGCCCCCATAATTTCCCCTAAAATCCTTGGGCCAGTGCTTGGGCTGATGGATTTTACATGTGGCTAAGGATGCAACTTTGTCAGTGGCACGTTCGTAATTTATTGAAGTATGAGAGGTGCACTTATCTTTTTGTGAGATATTTAAGCGCAAAATCTTCCTCGAGAAATGAAAATTGTCACTTGAGTGTTTGAAAACTTGGTTTGTCAAAAACCCAACCGTTAATTCATCATTTTTGTTCGTTCTTGCGCAAATTGTGTACTCAGGCTTTATTTCTCACTCTTAATCTTCAAAGTTAAGACTTTCTTATCTTTCCAACTCTTCTCTATCTCGTAAGTTTCAACCTTCTTCTTTTTCTAGTTTCCTTTCTTATGTGAATTGATCTTCTACTATGGCTAGGGTTTTTATGTTTTCTCTCATGGCGATGCTTGATAATAAGTCTCTGCCCGAGTTTAGGAAATGTTACAATATACCTGATTGGGTAGAGAGAGAGTGTACGTTAGTCCCCAGAACCGTTCGTGACCTAGAAGATGGTCACTGGATCCATGTTTTGTTAGTTTCACAAGGGGGTTTAACGTTTCCCCTTAACCATATGTTTTTGCATTTTTTCCAATACTTCAACATAGTCCCAGGTCAATGTTCTCCAAACGTGTGGAAGATTTTTAATGGAGTTCACATGATAAACCAACTTTATGGCACCAATTTAGGATTAGTTGAGATTTTCTATTTCTATTCCTTCTCTTGCACAAATGGGGGTCTTCTGTACTTGAAGGCAAGGAGTCCTGATAGGGTATTAGTTGTAAACCTACCTAATTCCCATAAAGACTATTGTTCTGAAGGTTTTATTGCCAGGAATTGGCAATTTCCTCCTAAATCAGGGGGCATAAGTTACTTGGGACCTCGGATCCGTACCTTTTGGGGTGGAATATATAGATTATTATCTCTATCTCTACTTTATTGCTTATTTTCCTTCATTTATGTGCACTCCTTCAGATTTTTCCTTCTTTTTCTTTTATAGCAAAAACCAAGAATCAAGAGCCAACTTATTGCGATATTCGATATGCTGAACTTCTAAAAGCTTAGAGAATAAGGGATACTGTTGCTGAAGGGGAACATCCTCGATCTGCTACATTCTTGATGGAGTATAGGAACATTACATCCAAATTTATTGCTCGTCCAATAGACACAATCCCTCATTTGGATGTTCTAGGAGAAGAAGTTGGTGGTACCTCTAAACCCATTGAGTTAGAATAAAAGGAAGAGAATAGCTCGAGGGAAGATCAGGTAGAAGGCAGTGAGGAAGGAAATGGTGAGGAAGAGTTTAGTGAAGGAGAGTCAAGCAAAGAAGAGATGGCCCCTCCGAGGAGAAGAATCTTGATTGATGATAACGATGATGATGATGTGTTATTCAATAGGATGAAGTTCCTCAAGCAGAAGGATGGAGACTCTATTGATAGCTCGAAGGTGGTTGCTCAAGAGAAGGAGGTGGAGAGAAAGAAGAAAGAAGAATAGGATAAGCGAGCGAGAGAGAGAGAGAGAGAAAGATAGAAGAAGAGAAAAAGAGATAATGAGAGAAGATAAGGGCACAGCCCTTAAAGGCCTCGATAGTGCCTTTTATTATTATTGTTGAGGGATCCTCGATGGCTGCTGCTCCCTAACTTATCCCCTGCTTATGGAGAAAGCAGTGCTCGCAGATGATCGCTAGCGCTCATCGAGCATGGGGGAGACCAGTTAGCCCTAAAATCTGCCCAAGGGCTTGCTTGGGTAAGTGTTCGTTTCTTTATGCTTCTTCATTTTAAGTTTTCCTCTAACATATCATGCTTATCCTGTGCTTTTTCTATTTTGCAGTTTTTCTCTGACTACACTATGCTACTCCGTGGTCGAGCTGAGCTGTCGAGGAAGAACTCAGAGTAGGATGAAGCTTTAAAGTCTTCAGAGAAGGTCCTTGCTGACACGAAGGCTACCTTTTAGAGAAGGTCTTTACTGACACGAAGGCTACCATGAAGCTAATGATGTCGTGATTATGGACAAGCTGGCTATGGCAGAGGCAAATAAGGGTCTGGTCACGAAAGTGGAGAAGTTGAAGGGGGAGGCAAAAATCGTTCGAGAGAGCGAATATAATGAAGGTTGGGATGTAGCGTATGGCGTTGTCGAATGACAAATTGCTTACCTCCGGCCAGCATATTTTAAAAAAGGATGGAACCAAGCCTTGACTGCTACTGGAGTTACTTCTGATTCACCCCTCTTCTCTCAGCATCATCCTCATCGCAATCCTGTTGAAGAGTCTCCCTCTTCCCAACCCGATGCTCAGAATGACATGGGGCCCATTACTCCTACTACTGGGTCTGCACTGGTCAATCCATAGGGGGCCATTGTCCCAGCTGGAGGAACTTCCCCAGGTGCTGGTGAAGGGGAGGTTCCTATTGACCAAGCTGATGATAAAGGGAAAGGGCTCTCCACGTATGACCAGGTTGAGGACTCTTAGGAATTCTAGGCCTTGCTCTTCATTTTTTGTTCACTTATTGTATTTTTTCTTTTTTTATTCATTGTACTGGCCTGTGCCCTTTGACTTAATGAAAAATCAAACTTTCTATCTCATTACTGATTCTTACTATTTATGTTGCTTTTTTGGTTGGTTGTAGCTCATTGACTTAGACGAATATATCCCCGCTAACTCCCGGCTGGGCCAGATTCTCGGTCTGAACATAAGCGCTCATATGCGTCGAGATTTTATAAGGATTTGTAAATCCATGAGGGTGAGAAATCAGGGTTATAAGGATCAGTCTGAGGTGTTCTCCAAGCTAAAGGATAGGCTTGAGGAGATGGAGGGAATAGGTGCCTCTTTGCAGTAGAACATGGACACCTTGAAAGAAAAGCTTCTGGATGCGTCCGAAATCAACCAGGTGGGGGAATTGCTACAAAGAGAGAATGAAGTTTTGAGGAGAGAAGTTACTCACCTCAAAGAAAACACTCGATCTGGTCTTCCTCTGGTGCTGGGAGGCTCCTCCTCATCATCTGTTGTGGTTATTAATGTTGATAACCAGGCTTCCAGGAGGATGATTTTCGAGATGAAAGAAGATGTTCATCGAGCTTATGTGACCTCTGTTGGTCTTCAAAGAGACGTTACACGATTGAGATAGTTAATCTGAAAGGGTCCTTGGAAGGTTTGGGCTGACGGGTACGACCAAGGTTGAACGGATGCCCCAGTAAGACTGAAAGAGTCCAAAGAACTTGCTTTTACCAGGGGATGGATGAACGCTCTTAAGGAACTAAAATTTTTTAAGGAATCAACCCTGTGGTATAAATATCAGACTATTCTCTCATCTGTTATGCAAAATCCCTTCTCAAAAGATGATCGATGGGTTCCAATAGGTGCTATTTCGGTGAAACTTCTAAAGCCACGTCCAAATAGCTTTGAAGAAGACTTAGATCCTCATCCCGATGATGGTTAAAGAGCCCGAGTAGTGGATTACAGAAAGCTCGAGTAGAGGACTACCTTGCTCGTCACGTTAGTCCATCGTAGGTCTTTATGATATATGCAAATGTAATAAAAGCATGATTCTTTAATGATAGATAAGTTGATTATTTATGCTTTGAGCACTTGCTGACTAAACATGTATTAATCTTACTTGTTTGTTGCTTGGTATCAGTATTTAAGAAGGTGCTTGATAAATCTGATCATACTAAAAATGAGTTAGTACACAACTTTTAATCATTTTGGGCTTCTCGACCGACTTAATGACATTGAGTTTTGTTATCTCGTGTTTGAACATTCTCCCAGTCCAATATGCCTTTTTCATATCATTCCATTCCACTTTACCTTTTAGGTCGTGTCGTCACACTTCCTTAGGCCTAAGTCGGGCGATGGTGAGAATGTACCTGGTTAAGGGGACATCCGTCAGAACATGATTTTTCAACTAACCTAAGTTGGCGACCAACCTTGAGTTAGATTTATTGCCTAAGGGTCCCCAGTCGGTCTGTCATTATTTTTGGAGCAACTCAAGATGCCAATTGTGTTTTTAACAAAGACCTGAGGAAGGTTAGGCGTGAACCTTGCTTTATATATATTTGAGCTTTGCATACACTGAGTATAGCGTACTATAGGAGTTGTGTTCTTGGGCTGGAGCAAGTTGATCAACCTGCTATTTCTGTTATGTTTTGTCGGGGTTCATATTGCTTTAGAAAGGATTCGTATTGAAGTTTGATCAAGAGACATTAAACAATCAAAAAGTTCAGAATGCACGGGACAATAAACTTTTATTGACTAAAAATGATAAATAAAAGGCAACATTAGCCTGTAAATGAAGATTTGCCTAAACTAATGATGCTTGAAAAATAAAAAAGATAGAAGTCTGAAAGTAGAACTTCTTAAGGTTGGCTGCATTCCAGGCTCTTGGTATCTCCCTTCCCTCCATCATTTCTATGTGATAGCCCCTGTAAGTCGTCTCTTATTAACTTGAAAGGTCCCTCCCAATTTGGTCCCAGTTTACTGTCTGATGGTCTGACAGCACTGTCGAGGACTTTCCTTAGGACGTAATCTCTACTAGAAATTTCCTCAGATTGACTTTTTATTTTATTGTTTAGCCAGTTGTTGTTGGTAGGATGCCAACTTAACTAGTTCCAGTTCTCACCGCTCGTCGGCTAAGTCAAGATCAGTGAGTAATGCTTCATCATTATGGCCTTGGTCGATGACGGTAGTCCTCATAGTAGGAAGTCCTTCTTCCAGTGGGATGATTGACTCCATTCCATAGGCGAGCGTGAAGAAGGTTTCTCCCATTGCTCTCCTTGGAGTTGTACGATAATTCCATAAAATGTGAGGTAGTTCGTCTACCCAGGCACCTTTGGCTTTTTCCAGCCATCTCTTTAGTCTTTCGATCATTGTTTTGTTGGAAGCTTCAGCTTTCCCATTCCTCTGGGGATATGCTATAGAACTAAAGTGGTTTTTGATGCCATGCTCATCGCAAAATCCTTGAAAGAAGCCACTTTTAAACTGCATGCCGTTGTCAGAGATAATCATCCTTAGTATCCCGAAGCGGGTGATGATGTTCTTCCATATGAACCTCATCATGTCAGAGTCTTGGATGTTTGCAAGTGGTTCTGCCTCTACCCATTTGGTGAAGTAATCAGTTCCGACCAGCAGATACTTGCGATTTCCAGATGCGTTACATAGAGGCCTTATAATATCCAAGCCCCACTGGGCTCTCTGAACTTTTATATTTGCAAATAATAACTCCAACATCCTTCTCCATGTATGTCCACCACTTCCTTGATCGCTCGGAAAGCTAAGGATCTTTCTCCTGCATGGCTCCCACAAATGCCTTCATGAAGTTCACTAAGAACCTGCTCGACATTTTCTGGGTGAACACACTGGAGGTAGGGTCCAGTGAAAGACTTTCTGTAGAGTTTTCCTTCAGGAGATAAGTGAAGGTGAGCAACCTTGACTCTTATCTGGTGCACCGACTTCTCATCGCCTGGCAGTGCGTCACTCCATTGGTAAGTTACGATGGGATTCATCCAACTGGGTGCCTTCTCCACACTGAGGACTTGCTCTACGACTGTTTGGTTGATGCTTGGTTCCGCGAGGAATTCTATCTGAATGGTCCTCCTCAAGTTAGAGTCATTGGAGAAGCTTAGAGCTTCTAGGACGTCGGCATGACTGTTCTGTCCCATGGTGAACTGTTGGACATCAATTCTATCAAACTTCGCCATAAGTCCTCTTACAATAGCGAGGTAAGTTGCCATCCTTTCATCCTTAGCACTGAAGTCTCCACTTATCTTCTTGGACACTAGCCAAGAATTGCCAAATACTCGAAGGCATTTTACCCTTAGTAATTGTGCTTTGCGCAGGCCGGACATCAGTGCTTCATATTTTGCTTCATTATTGGAAGCTTTAAATCCTAGCCCGATTCCTTGTTCAAGCACAATATTCTCTAGGGAAACCAATATGATGCCTACTCCTGCCCCTTGAAGTTAGAGGCTCTATCAATGTAAAGGGTCCAGTCGAAGGTTTCTGCTTCCTCTTCTGCTGGTTGCTCGATTTCCAACTGGGCAGTAAGCTGATTCCCCATGAACTCAGCGATAAAATCTTCTATAATTTTCCCCTTAATTGTTGTCTTTGGTTGAAAGTGGATATCGAATCTTCCAAGCTCCACCGACCACTTTAACAGTCGGCCGGAGATATCAGTTTTACTTAGAACAACTTTGAGGGGGTGCGAGGTGATTACGATGATGGAATGAGCCTGAAAGTAATGCTTCAGCTTCCTCGAGGCTACTACTAGGGCATAGGCAAGCTTCTAGAGGGGAAAGTAACATTTATCGGTGTCCAGGAACATTTTTCTTACATAATAGATTGGGTATTGGCCTTCTTCCTTCTCGCATACTAAGGCGGAGCTCACAACGTGGTTTGACACGGAAAGATAGAGATATAAAGGGTCGCCTTCACTTGGGATTACCAGTAAGAGTGGCTTGATGAGGTAAGACTTGAGTTCTTCTAGGGCTTTGGAGAAGTCATCGTTCCATACTAAGGCTTATCTTTCTCCAACAGTTGGAAGAATGAGCGGCAATGCCTTAAAGACTTAGAGATGAAGGGATTGAGTGTAGGGATCATACCGGTAAGCTTGTGGACATCTCTAATCATCTTTGGGGGCTGGACTTTTCTGATTGTGTCGATCTGAATAGGGTTTGCTTCAATCCCTCTTTTGCTGACCAAGTATCCTAGGAAATTTTTCTGACTGGACACCGAATGGACAAATGCTAGCATTAAGTTTCATTCGATATTTCTTGAGGATCTCAAAGTCCCTGCTAGGTCTGAGAGATGGTTGTCCTTGAGTTTACTTTTGATGAGCATGCCATCGATGTGTAACTCCATTATTTCTCACATTTGTTTCTTGAATATCTTGGTGACCAGTCATTGGTAAATCGCTCCAGCATTTTTAAGGCCGAACGACATGACTTTATGATAATACAACCCAATGGGCGTTATGAAGGAGGTCTTATCTTGGTCAGTCTCGTAAAGTGGTATTTGGTGGTATCCTGAGTAGGCATCTGGAAAGCTAATTCTTTCATGCGTTGCAGTGGCGTCAACCATATGTTCTATCTTTGGGAGAGGAAATTTTTCTTCTGGACAAGCCCCATTGAGGTAGGTAAAGTCAATACATACTCTCCAGCTTTTGTTGCTTTTGGGTACTACGAATGGGTTGGATAGCCATTTGGGGAATTTCACTTCCTGAATGGAACCTGCATCCAGTAACTTGCCAACCTCTTTCTCTATTGCTTTTGCCTTTTCTAGGTCCGTTCGATGAGCCTTCTGAGTGTCAGGTTTGAAAGCTGGGTCGACGTGAAGTTAATGGCATGCAATTTAGGGGTCTATCCTAGGCACCTCGTATAGTTCCCAAGCGTAAACATCCAGATTGCTCTGTAGGAACGTGGTGAGCTCCTTCTTTTCTTGGTCGGTGAGAGAGGCTCCAATCAAGAATCGCCTTTTTGGTAAGTTGACTCAAGCTGCAACTTCTTCCAAGTCCTCGACGACCCTATCTGCGGGGTGGACCCTGGTTTCCTCCACCCCAGGTAGGCCGTAGCATAATTATTATTTTGAAGGCGACACGCCTTCTCGGGCATCCTCCTAGACTTTCTTCTCGCCTTTTCTTCTCGTGCTTGGGGCGGATAGCTGCGATAAAGAATTTTCGGGCCAAAGCTTAGTCGGTACGGATCTTGACCACCCCCAATCTGTTATGCACTTGAGTATCTGATGATATGAGGATGGAACGACCTTCATGGCATGGAGCCAACCCCTGCCCAGGATGGCGTGATAGGGGTATTCGATATCTACTACCAAGAATTCTATCATCTTCAAAATACTTCCCGCCCTGACGGGAAGGACTATCTTTCCCAGAGGCATGGTTGTCCTTCCTGCAAAGTCGACCAGCAGAACCGTGGCCTCTTTGAGGTCGGCGATATTCAACTTTAACTTGTGGAACAAATCAAGGTAAATCACTTTGGAAGAGCTACCTTGGTCAACGAGCAGCCTGTCGATGTCCAAATATCCTAAGTGTGATGACCAATGCGCCATAATGAGGGATTCTCACCCCAACTAGGTCGTCTTTAGTAAACACAATGTGTTTGCTGTAATTGACCTCTTCTGGTCAACGACGCTTTTCGGCTTGAGTCTTGGCGGGGTCTATTTGAAAATCTTGCATGACAATAGTTATCTTATTAACTTCCATCCGAACAATATTCCCCTGCACTTGCTTGAGGTTTGATGCCCTATGAATTACTGCGAACTCATGGCCTATCTTGTCCTCGAGGAAGTTATCTAGCTTCTAGTCGCCATTGGTTACGACTTTGTCTGCTTTCTTGTCGATGAATTCATTAAGATGACCAGCCTGGGCCAGCACCTCGAGATAAGATTTGAGCGCTTTGCAGTGTTAAGTCCTGTGACCGCCCTCTTTGTGGAATGCACACCTCAGTGCATTATTGCGCTGCGTCGGATCCCCTCCCATATACTTGGGCCATTTGACAAATGGATCTTCCTTGATTTTGTCCAGAACTTTTTATATCGGTTCCTTGAAGACTGTGTTAACAGTCTGGAATGCTTTTAAGGGGTCGTTCTTGTTGCCGTTTTTAGTGTCATTCTTTCCCCCATTCTTATTTCCTTTCTTCTGGGAATCATTCTTCTCTATTCATTTGTTCGTCTTCGCGCGACCATTGTCCTCTGCATTAAGATGGACTATATCTTCAATTTTGGCGTATTTTTCAATATGGGCCATTAGGTCGTCGATGGAATTAACCTCCTTCTTAGTTAGGGATTGGTTCAATAAGGAATTTCTTGGCAGTCCGATGTTGAAGGACACTACGTCAACCTGCTTCGAGCAGTCCTCAATCTCATTAAAAATCTCCTGGTACCTCTTGGCATATTCCTTGAGGCTTTCCTGTGGCTTTTTCTTCATGGTGAGCAATGCATCCATCCACTTGGGGTTGGAGCTGTTGGTTATGAAGCGAGCTGTAAATAATTTAGCTAGAGAATTAAAGATCTTGATAGATCTATATAGAAGCCTCTCAAACCATTAGTGGGCTATGTCGTGCAGTCTGGAAGGGAAGATGTGACACATCAACGCATCATTATGGCTCCACATAGTTATAACCTTCCTGTACTTCTAAACATGATCGATAGGGTCAGTTTTCCCACCATAGATCTTGAATCTAGGGATCGCAAACTTCTTTGGGGGATCTTCTTCTTCCATCTCCCTTAAAAAAGGGCACTTCATTTGGGTGTTAAGAGCTCTTATGGCTAGCTCTCCTGTGGACCTGGCCCCTCGGTGTGCTGGGTGCTGATCCATCTCCTTATGGACCAAACTCCTAATTTCTTCATTCTGTAGACCAGGACTGCCACGACATCGAGCTAGCTGTAGTCTTTCTGATCGATCATTTTTTGACCTATTCCTCTCAATTGTTCCTTATTTGTGCCTGGGGCTCCTTCCTCGGTTGTGAGACTCACTCTCCTGAGGACTAGGAGTCCGATCATAGCGTCGTCTTGTGTTTTTGTGGAGATCCCTCTCCATTCTTTCTAGTCGCCTCTTTAAGCGAGCATTCTCCTCTTCTTGGCAACAAGTGGTTTCATCTTGTTCTCGAAGTCTGGTCTCATAGGCGTCGGCCAACTTGGAAATTTATGTGGATCTTAGTGGTCCATGACTCTCTTCAGAAGGCTGCCTTTGATGGCAAAGCCTTGGATTTGGCTGGCGAACTTCTGACCTTACCCTGGGCGGGCCAAGTTCTTCCTGAACATCATCGGATGGAGGGATGTTACTATTATGGTGAGACATCGAGGGCTTTCGATTAGTGAGTGTTATTGTAGGAATAACAGTCGTTCCCATACACGACGCCAATTGTGGTATAAAAAAATATCACAATAGAGATTATACAAAGAACAATCACAATCAATAGGGAAAGAAAAAGATCACACACAACACAACTATATATGTGGTTTGACAACTTACCTACATCCACAAAGAGGTCTACTGTTTTATTAAGTATCTCTCAATATGCTTAATTACATGCCCTTATGCCTCGGGCCAGAGGTTACAATATATAGGTGTAGAATCCTTATTCTTCATGTAACTCCACGATGCCCATGATGATCCACGAATCCCTTGAATATCTTCATGATATTATAGGGGATTGACTTGGTTTTGGAGCAGTGTGGACTGTACACGCATGTAGATCCTTATTATGACTTGAGGTCGGGCTTCTTTCTTAATTTATTGGGCCAGGTTGGCCGTTATTATGGGCCAGGAACAAAATTTGCCCCCCACAGTTGGATTATTATGTTGGATTTAGATTTATGGCTGGTGGTTTATTCGGCCAGTTTTTTAGTTATTTATTCAGCTTTGCTTTTAAACTCAGTGATGGTGTGCATGGATTTATTATTCTACGAGTATTTTTATCCGTCTAATGAAAGATAAAATTTGGCACCAGTTTAATTAATTAATTAGGTTGATTAGTAATTAATATGGTTTTCGATAGTGATGCTAAGAATGAACTAAATAGAAAACCTGTTTTAATTTAATAAAGGACTGATCAATCGGTATTTAACTAAGCGAGGTGTCACAGATGGTATCGGAGCATCATGTTCTAGTGTCCATAGAACCTATACGACTTATTACGATTTCTGCGTATCGTTCTTTTGATATAAAGCACTATTATTAGGACTGTTGCTTTTACCTTTGCATGTTTGAGATATCGTGCTTCTGCTATTAAATTTTTTATAAACTGTGTACTTATACAATTCGATCTATTTTCAGATGCCACCGAGGAGAGAGCGAGTGGCTAGGGCAGCAATCAGGGATGAGGTGAGGGAAGTTAATATCGACTGCATAGGTGGCTGAGATAGTGTCCCATGTGGTCAACGCAGCTATGGCCATTCATTTCCCACAGCCTTAGCCACAGCCGCCAGTGGCATCGACGATCTAGGCCCAGACAGGGCCATCTACTTGACCGAGAGACGTTTCAGAAGCGTCTGTCTAGGCCATCTACTTTGTCTAGGACATGCCTATGCCACCAGCACCACAGGGGCCGCCAACAGTTGAGGGTACATTTCCTTTTCATGGGCATGAGGGTATGATTCTTTTTTATACGGGAGCATCACACTCCTTTCTTTCTACTAAATTTGCAAGAGAAGTCGGTCTTTTAGAGACAACTAGCACTCTCTTTATGTGTGTATAGTCACCATTGGGTAGTGGGTCACTTATACACTCAGTATGTACAGGTCTAGTTATTATTATTGGGCATCCAAGCTTAGCAGCGGACCTTCTGGTGTTAGACATAGAGGGGTACGATGTTATCCTAGGTATGGATTGGTTGGTAGGATACAGAGCTATGGTATACTGTTACGAGATGACCGTAGTGTTATCCATTCTGGGTCAGGAGATGCTCTTGGTGGCTTCGCCTCTTCCTAAGAGAGGGTTTCGCGCTCTTCTGTATTACATTGAGGAGGTGACCTCATAGGATTTAGTGATTCCGATAGACTCAATTCCAGTAGTGAGAGATTTTGAGGATGTATTCCAGGAGATACCGGGGTCACCACCCAATCGATAGATAGAGTTTGTTATCGACTTAGCACCTAGTACGAGACCTAATGCTCAATCATCGTATCGCATGTCCCGTTCAGATATGCGAGAGTTGAGGGAGCAGATTCAATAATTATTGGGGCGAGGTTTCATTTGGCGGAGTACATCACCGTGGGGTGCATTGGTATTATTTATGAAGAAGTGGGATGGTTATCTTTGCTTGTGTGTGGATTACAGGGAGCAGAACAAGGTCAAGATATGGAATAAGTATTCGTTGGCGAGGATCGATAACCTGTTTGATCTGTTGGGAGGGGCTGCATACTTCTCAAAGATTGATTTGAGATCGGGATATCACCAGCTACGCATTCGGGAGGAGGATGTTCCTAAGACCGCTTTCTTATCGCGGTATGGATCGTACGAGTTCAGGGTGATGCCGTTTGGGCTCACCAATGCATTAGCGGTGTTCATGGATCTCATAAATAGAGTATTCAGGGAGTTCTTGGACCAGTTCGTGGTTTATAGGCGACATTCTAGTTTATTCTTGTACCGAGGAGGAGCACGCCGAGCATTTGTGTAGGGTCTTGTAGACACTTCAGGACCACCAGTTGCATGCCAAATTAGAGAAGTTTGGATTTTGGATACGGGAGGTGTAGTCTTTTTGCCACATCGTATCTGACAGGGGTATTGCAGTTGATCCGAGTAAGGTATCGACGGTGAGGGAGTGGGGACAACCCATGACAACGACTGAGATTTGCAGCTTCTTGGGGTTGGTCGGGTATTATCACCGCTTCATTAAGGAATTTTTGAAGATTGCGGGTCCATTGACGAACTTGACTCGTAAAGGGGTACCGTTTGTGTGGAGTGGCCACTGTCAGCTAGCCTTTGATGAGTTGAAGGATAAGTTGACGCCAGTGCCGGTACTTGCATTGCCTTGGAGTGGGGTAGAGTATTGGGTCTACACAGATGCATCCTTGCAGGGAGATGGGGGTGTATTGCAGTAAGATGAGAGGGCCATAACTTATGCGTCTCGAAAGCTTAAGCCATGATAAGCACCCAAAACTATACAATTTATACCCCGAATAGATGTATTTTAGTTCCTAATTCTCGACAATATGGGTCTTATGTTCTTAAATGTTTGTCATGCAGGCTTAACTGCAATTGCGGTGTCAAAAGCTACATTTCGAGGCCAATTGCAGTTAGAATGGAGCTAATTCCCTCTTCAGTACCCTAACCCGAGCCTAAACCTAGACCAAACTTACCCCAAGCCTGTGTGTGTTTTGTTTGTGTCATTTTATTATTTTTTAGATTTTTAGTTTGTGTCATTTTTATTTTTAGGATTTACTTTTGATTTATTTAGGATTTTTAGGTTTTATTTACTATTTTTATATTTTATTAGTATATTTTTTTTCATCTTTATTTTTATTAACTTTTAGTCTTATTTTGTTAGGATTAGTTTTTTTAGGAATTCACTTATTTTTTTAGTTTAGTTTTATTTGATTTTACATTTATGTAGGATTTTAGTTTTAGTTTTATTAGATTTTATTTTTATTTCCTGTTTAGTTTCATTTTTTTAATTGAGTCTTTATTTTATTTTTAGAATAGGAATTTAATTTTTAGATTTTTAGTTTTACGATTTTTAGTTTATTTAGTGTTATTTTTAGGTGTCCAAATAAAACACACACACCCCACTTACCCTACACTTTCCTACACCCAAACACATCCTATACCCACACCATAACCCATACACCCTCACACACACAATAATCCCCTACTCCATCTTCTACCTTCAACGACCTTCTCTCTCCTCTCACCTAACCTTACCTCCATTACAATGAAAACCCTCATTCTCTCTCTCCTCTCTCCTCTAAACCCATCTCTCTCCTAAACAACCAAACCCCGCCACTCAACACCTAAGAAACCCATACCAGCCACCCCATTGCCGGTGGCGCCCAGCGATCGGGCATACCCGCGACCACCATTTCCGCCAGCGACCTCGGTACGACCCAAGCCCCCGCCACTGGACCACTTGCAAAAGCCAACCCAGGTGCCCAGCGCCGGTGCACCTACCCGTCCCCACTACCGCCGGAGATGTCTCACCCCCTCTGGCGCCGACCTAGGCCCGCCCAGCCCACCTCCGGCGACACCTACCTCAACCCGACCCTCTCTCTCTCTTCGCCTAGTGCACCTCAGTCCGGTGACCTCCAAACCTAGAGCCGACCTAAAACCCTCGTAGCCCTCACCCCCTCGACCCGCCGGCTAACACAAACGGCGGCGATTTCCTGTCCGGCCCGAACTCGATAGCAACTCGCCGAGTCACCAACCCGCTATGTTCGGTAGCTCCAGACCTACCAGGACCAACCCGACCTCTCCTTATGCCACACCTCCGACGGCTCCAAATCCGAATTCAAACCTCAAACCGTGTCAAACCAAAAACCAATTTCCAAAATTACCCCTCACTATATCAGATTTTTATTCTCATTCACATGACCTCACACCCAAACCACATGCACCATCCATTAAATTCCTAAATTAACCCTCACCCAATACCTTACACACCCTCTTGCACCTTTGTCTATCCAAAATACCCCTTAGGCCCAATGTGTGTCATGCATCTACTATAAAAGAAGACTCAAGACACAATTTGGGGGGACTCATCATCAAATAGAGAGAGAAAATTCTAGAGAAAAGTAGAGAGTTAGGTTAGAATAAATTAGGTAGAAATATTTGTAAATAGTTTTATTTCATTTTTTTTAGATATTTGTGAGTGATAAATGTGTGAAATTCAATTGAGTTAATTATTGAGTTTATTATTGTCGAATGCTCATATTGGATGGATTGTGCTTAATTTCAAAGGAATAGAAGTTCAATTTCACTTCAAGAGATTGGGATTTGATTGTTTTCTTCTCTTCTCATTTATTTTATGCCTTTGATTATTAATTTGTCATATTTCATATCATGTTAGGCTAAAACCCCTTTCAAGGGGTGGGTTAAAACCCTTATTTGATGTTATTTTATTTTAATTAGTTTAATTACTTGAAAAGCCCCTTTGAATGTTAATTTTGATCCCTCACCCTTAGATTTACGCCTCGAGAGAGGGTAAATAATTTTCGAGAGAAAATCGAAATTCTAGTTATAATACCCATTTTAGATTCGAACTAGAGATAGGGGTTTCTTAAGTGGGGTATTATAACTTGAATTTCAACTCTAAATTTATTTTCTAAGATTGACATAAATTTTAATTGATCGATCCTAGCAGGCGATTAATTAAAAGGAGTGTAGATCTATTTTTCTAGAGTTATGGGGTGTTAAACTTAATTTTTCAAAAGATTACTATTATAATTACACTTGGAACGATAGTTGATTTGTAATTTTGATATTAATTTGGGATAATTCAAATAATTAATTTAATTAATTAGAATAACTAAAATTTGTGGTGTAATCCCACTCCTTGATTGTTCTCACATTTATTTACCTCACTTTATCTCTTATTTTTAGTTTAGACTTTATTTTCCATTTTAGTAACTTTCTAGTTAGTTATCATATCACTTTAGTTTAGTTAGTTTAAATCATCACCTCACCCATTTGTTTTAATATTTGAAAAAGCTAAAAAAAAGTAGAAAAAGTAAAAAGCCCAAAAAGAAAATAAAAAGTGAATTACAATTGAATTTGTCTCTAGCTTATCCCCTTGGAAGTGGATTGATACCCTTACTTACCTCTACACTTGAGTTTATTAATTTTGTAGGTATTTGAGGTTTTGACTAACTTGGATTTCAACAACGACCCATACAAAAAGGTTCTTTATCAAATGGCGCCATTGTCACTCTTGGGATCGTGAAGCGCTCGGAGCGGATTTCATATTGTAGTTCATTTATTTTTTTTGCACTTTATTATTTTTTGTACCATTTTTATATTTTTAGAAGGCTTGTATTTAGGTTTATTTTATCATTGCTTGTATTGCGGTGCATAGGGCACCATTTATTTTCCATTTGAAATTATAATAATAGAAATAAGCGTGATAGGGAAACCGGACAAGGTAGAGAGAGGGCGTCCAAGGCGAGGATTTAGAAGCCTCTCTACCTTGGGTCGGTAGAACTCCCGGGGACGACTGAGATAGGCGTGATCTTCCCCCGGTCGACTCAACAATTTCGGCACCCCACGACGTAAAAATTGCGGGAGGTACATTTCTAAACCTTCGCACCTCTTCTGTTAGCGAGTCCATTATTGTGTGTGCTTGTGTGCTCTTGTGTGATTTTATTCTCGCATTTATTTTTTGAATGGTGTGATGAATTAAATTACTAAGACCTACACCCGGTCACTCACGAGAAGGGATTTCATCACCCGACTCACTCGCTTACCATTGTGTGCTACCCGAGCCATCATTAAATTTAAAATCAATCAACTAGGTAGCCCACTAGGAGAACATTTTGCAATGGCGATCACTAAAATATTTCCGCGATTTTTTATCGCACACGGACTTAATTAAAATTTGACTACCCTCTCACCTAAAATTCAAAGATAAAAATTGGCTATGTGCTAGTTAGGAATTTTCTTGACTTGTGTGTGTGTCCAATTCATTTTTCGGTAGTCAGATTTTAGTTAGTTCGTGCAAATCAAGAGTCCATATTATTTTTCCCCACCTTTTCTTCCAAAAAATCCAAAAATATTTTCTTTCATTTTTATAACAAAAAATCAAAAAAATATTTTCTTTCTTTCCTTTTTAGAAAAATCAAAAAATATTTTCTTTCTTTCCTTTTTAAAAAAAATCCAAAAATATTTTCTTTCTTTCATTTGAGAAAAATCCAAAAATATTTTCTTTCCTTTTGAATTTTTTTTAAAAATATATATATATATATATATATATATATTTCTCTCCTCATGGCCGAAGAACGTCCTTTACGGGACTACTTTGGTCATTTGCTATTGACACGTGACACGTGTGAGAGTGATCCCGAGTCGTCTCTTTATGATATTCTTAGTCGTTTCAAATCTCTCACGAGTAGTGTTGGTACTCTTGACCCATCTATGAACGCACCACCTATTCCATCACCCTCGTTGTCAAGTGTCGACGTGCCTCCTCCTTTGTTGGGCACCCATTGTTATTATGCCGATCACATGTCCCATGAGTGCCCTTACATGTCATATCCATACAAACCCACCACGGACCATGTGTATCGATATGACACTGTCCCGGAATTCACCTCGGCCTACTACCCCGCTATACCTAATCCCAAGTTGTGTGAGTCCCCGAACTATTCGTGGAGGCCTGATCACCCTTCCACGCAAAACAAATCCCAATCCGATGTTGTGGATCCTCATACGTTCCAGCAGTCATCATGGCAACCTTGTTCACCTGTACACGATCAGTTCCCTCACTACGCACCCCATGCGCATCAACCATTTGTCCATCACGAAAGCGATCCTTTCGTGTACGATGTACTTGGCCCCACTCCACACATTTCATTTTAGTATTCTCCATATAGTCCCGATTATAGAGAGTTGTGTCCACCTCAACCACCACCACCACCCATCATTCCACCAACACCTTTATCCACGTCCGCTCTCGAAACCCTCTTGCAAAATTTCATACTTGAGCAAGAGCAAGCCATTCAAAATCAAGCTCTCCAAACGCTTGAACAAAGGTTAAATGAATTGGAGTGTGCGAGAGAGTCGGATATTTCCATGGTTCCACCCATCGTTGCAACCGAGTGTGACGATGATGTGTCATCTTGTGACACGAATTTTGAGAGTGACCAACCCTACCACGCCGAGAATCTCAAAGTTGAGACCATTCCATGGTCCGGACCCCAAGTTGACTATTATGTTGACTTATCTTTCGATAGTGAGCCTGATCCAATCCCACCATGTCATCATGAACCCATCATTGCGGTTCCCACTCCCGTTGAATCCAAAACAATGCACGAGTCTAGACCTATCGAGCTTCACCCTTGTGTTCCCGAGGAACCAATTTATCCTAGGTTAGCTCCGGCTACGGGTTTTCATCATTTTCTAGAGATAGAATCCGTGATAGTTCCTAACTATCCGGATATGGATCATGTCCCATCATGCATGGCTCCCTTTGAGCCTGATATTTCTAGAGATTCCTCTATCTTAGATCTTGGTGCCTCGTCTTACCCACCCACCCCATTTACCGATGCTACTCTTATGGAGAAGTTGACAACTCCATCTTTAGGTACCACACTTCCTCCTGCGAGTTCCCTTGTGGATCACTTCGCACCTCATGAGGAGTGTGTGTGTCCTACTCTTGAGTTGGATCATCTTCCTCCACCATTTATCCCACCTGATCCACCGTTTATCCCACCCGATACACCATTTGTCCCACCCGACCCACCCATTGTCCCTTTTATCCCACCACCTGGTTTGGATCTTGATTTTACACATTTCAAGTTTCCATCTACATTTTTAGATCCTCACCTGAAACCATCCTCCACCTTCCACGAGAGTATTTGTGGTGCTACTTTCCACTTCCGTGACACCGAGCTTGTTACTCTATGCCCACCACTTTCTTGTGGTGTTGATTTTTCCCATCTACAGCTCCCTGGTGTGTCACGGCGAGACCATTATCATCGCCCATTTATAGAACGGTCGTGTGATTTTTATGAGCCCCCCTCATTCCACTTTCTACACCATTTTGCCTCCCTCGCCAACTTGAGGACCATGCCTATAGAGCCCTAGTCGCCCTCACCTTTAAGCTCAACAAAGCCCAAGACCGATACCTCTTCACCCTTTCCACCCTCACCCTTACCCTCATACCCACCCACCCATGGTCCACCGATGCTTTGCATCGTGTGATGCACTTTGCCATACAAGTGCATTGACTCCTTTAGCCTTTATCCAACAAGACTGGAGCTTCAGTCTTGTTTGGGGGTGATTCTCATCACCCAATTTTTCTGCCACCCCGCGCTATCATAGATCTTATCCTTAGGGTGAGATTCCTTCGGTCTGGCTGAAGACATTAAACTTAGCGCTACCGGGAGGCAGCCCGCGTTTCTTGTACTAGTCTCATCCTGTTTGGGGGTGGTGTTTCACATCACCCTATGCTTTATCATGCTTATAGACTTGTACACTTTTTTTTCTTATCACTCACTCAGGTTTATTCTTGGCTACATCTTTCCACTTCTTAGCGGTTCATTATGGTAATCTCTTTCCTACCTTATGCTCTCAATGTTAAAAATTATTTTACTTAACATCGAGGACGATGTTCCTTTTTGTTTGGGGGTGGGGAATTTTATCAAAATTGTACCTCTTTTGAAAATTTTTGAGTTTTAAACCGATTTTTAAAATTTCGTGCAGTTTCTTTCATCTCACTTATTGATGTGAATTTTCAATCATCCATCTTTTAAAGTCTAGGAATTAAGCTAGAGAATATTTTTTTTCTAAATAGCTTATGTAATACGTCCCAAGACATTTTGCACCATGAATTTCTAGACTCAACAAAAATTTGCGCACTTATCACGTCATTACGTTTAGAGTTGAGGAGTATTACAATTCTAAAGAGAACCTTAAGGATCACTAGTAGAGACTTTAGCTTGTGAGATTTGTGCCTTTCACCCTTTATGAGAGTTTTACGCAATCTCCGAGTCACAAGTTGATTCAACTTCTTTTGGGTCCGCACTTTAATTGTTGTATGATCTCATTATCTTTCATAAAATTTTGGTTGATCACTGAGAACGACATCATTTTCGAGTTGTAAGAAACGCGTGTCTTGAAATTTGTCCCAAATACTAGATTTTCATCCATACACCTACCACTTTCCCCCATATCACATTTCTATTCACTTCACCCATTATATTCCCATTCTCTTCCATATTCCCACATATTTCCCCACACCATCACCTACCATCTCCATATCATCTTTCATTTTCAAATAAAAGAGTGTGATTTCAAATGTAAATGTCTTCATTGTTGGTTTGAAAAGTGAGAGAAAAACAAAAACAAAAAAAGAAAAAAGAGAGAAACATAAAAATAGAAAAAAGAAAAAGAAAAAAAATAGAGAAAAAGAAAAGAAAAATCGATAAAAAAAGAGAGAAAAAAAGAGATAAAAGAAAAGAAAGAGAGTTTGTAGTTAGTAATAAAGACATTTGTGCCTAAAGTATAGTACACTCTTCTCGCTCATCCATCATATATCCATCATTTCACACATTAATCCCATTCTACATCACCATCCTTACCTCATCTTATATCACATCCTTATCAACCCATTTCATTTCCCCTCACCCATATACATCCATATTTCCCCTAGGCGTTCGGGCAAATGATAGTCAACGTGGTGAATAACTCGACGTTCTCACTATAGTGATTAACATTCTTTCATGAGGTCATTTTTCTTTCTAATTGTTCTTTCTTTCTTATGTGTGTGTGAGACGTTTGAACTTGTTTACATTTACTCACCTCATCACACACAAGAGCGATACACTAACCCTAATCTCGAGAGTTC
Source organism: Sambucus nigra (assembly GCA_949130495.1). Lineage (NCBI taxonomy): Eukaryota > Viridiplantae > Streptophyta > Magnoliopsida > Dipsacales > Adoxaceae > Sambucus > Sambucus nigra. Next base: position 59,600,850 of record OX422213.1, read on the forward strand.
GTTTGAGAGAGATATATCTAGTGAGATTTGAAGTTGAAGCGTTGATTCCAATGATGCAATCTAGGAATTACTCTTGTGATACTCGACCCATTTTAACTGATTCACACTACACACGTTGAGTTTTAGGAAGTATGTGCCTTGAGTATTTACTTAGCTTAATCTTTTTACACATTCTAGCTTGTATTTCTGAAATCATTTATCTTATGATGGATTGTGCGATTATTCTATGTCTAATAAGAGATTGACTGCATTTCAATAAATCTTTGCAAATAAGAATTTTGTGGGTATATTCCCTGTAAATCCTCACGAGACACAACTTGTCCTGTAGGGCAACCTATAGGTTTAAAGGCTTGTTGCACATGCTAAGTGCAATCGCAAGTGCTCGCGAAAGTGGTACACTTTTGGTTTCTTATCTTTCTTTTTCTCTCTATCTTATTGCTCGAGGACTAGCAACGCTCTGTTTGGGGGTGGTGTGATAAGCACCTAAAAATGCACAATTTATACCCCGAATAGATGTATTTTAGTTGCTAATTCTCGACAATATGGGTCTTATGTGATTAAATGTTTGTCATGCAGGCTTAACTGCAATTGCGGTGTCAAAAGCTACATTTCGAGGCCAATTGCAGTTAGAATGGAGCTAATTCCTCTCCCGTACACTAATCCGAGCCTAAACCTAGCCCAAACTTACCCCAAGCCTGTGTGTGTTTTGTTTGTGTCATTTTATTATTTTTTAGATTTTTAGTTTGAGTCATTTTTATTTTTACGATTTATTTTTGATTTATTTAGGATTTTTAGGTTTTTATTTACTATTTTTATATTTTATTAGTATATTTTTATTTCATCTTTATTTTTATTAATTTTGTCTTATTTTGTTAGGATTAGTTTTTTTAGGAATTCACTTATTTTTTTAGTTTAGTTTTATTTGATTTTACATTTATGTAGGATTTTAGTTTTAGTTTTATTAGATTTTATTTTTATTTCTTTTTTAGTTTCATTTTTTTAATTGAGTATTTATTTTATTTTTAGAATAGGAATTCAATTTTTAGATTTTTAGTTTTATGATTTTTAGTTTATTTAGTGTTATTTTTAGGTGTCCAAATAAAACACACACACTCCACTTACCCTACACTTTCCTATATCCCAAACACATCCTATACCCACACCATAACCCATACACCCTCACACACACAATAATCCCCTACTCCATCTTCTACCTCCAACCACCTTGGGAGAATTCAAATAATTAAATTAATTAATTAGAATAACTAAAATTTGTGGTGTAATCCCGCTCCTTGATTGTTCTCACATTTATTTACCTCACTTTATCTCTTATTTTTAGTTTAGACTTTATTTTCCATTTTAGTAACTTTCTAGTTAGTTATCATGTCACTTTAGTTTAGTTAGTTTAAATCATCACCTCACCCATTTGTTTTAATATTTGAAAAAGGTAAAAAAAAAGTAGAAAAAGTAAAAAGCCCAAAAAGAAAATAAAAAGTGAATTACAATTGAATTTATTCCCTTTGCTTACTCCCTAGGAAGTAGATTGATACCCTTACTTACCTCTACACTTGAGTTCATATATTTTGTGGGTACATAAAGTTTTTGAGTAACTTGGCTTTCAACAACGACACGCAAAAGTCACGTTATCAAGCCATATGAGAAAAATTACCCCACCCACAACCTTGAGTTAGCAGCAGTTGTATTTGCTCTGAGGATATGGAAACACTATCTGTTATGGGAGAAATTTACATTGTTTACAGATCATAAGACACTTCAGTATCTCTTCACATAGAAGGATCTGAATATGAGGAAGAGGCGGTGGCTAGAATTCGTGAAGGACTACCAGTTTGATATACAGTATCATCCTGGTAAGGCTAACGTGGTGGCAGAAACCTTGAGCCGGAGACCCACTAGGGAGTTGACTGAGGTCTTGAAGGTGAAGTAGAGTGAGCTTCAACATGATGATGGGATTGCCAGAACGTGCATGTTAGTGTTAGCTATCACTCTCGAGATAATCATGCAAGTAGTGAAAGCACAGGCGGATGATCAATACTGTCAGGAAAGGGTACGTCAGCTATTAGCTGAGGGTTCAGATTCTTACTCGATCATCTCAGAGGGAGGAATACATTTTAATGGGAGATTAGTTGTAACTTAGGATGAGGATTTCAGGCATGCTTTGATGACTGAGTCCCATGATTCGAAATTTGCGGTACATCCCGGTGGGGATAAGATGTACCAGGACATGAGGAGACATTATTGGTGGTTAGGGATGAAGCGAGACATAGCAGAGTTTGTCTCAAAGTGTGTTACATGTTAGTTGGTTAAGGTAGACTACCAGAGTCCTTCAGGGATGCTACAATCGCTAGAGATTTTTGTGTGGAAATTGGAGAGCATTTCGATGGAATTTATTACCGGACTGTCGACATCGTAGAGGGGTCATGACTCCATTTATCTGATAATTGATCGGTTGACCAAGGTGGCCCATTTCTTACCTGTCCACGACGATTTTGAGACGACGCAGTACACGCAGCTATTTATTGCGGAGATAGTTAAGCTACACGGGGTACCGATTAACATTGTGTCTGATAGACACAAGATCTTTGTGTCTCACTTTTGGGAGAGATTTCAGGAGGCCATGGGCACAGACTTGCGATTGAGTAACGCATATCATCCACAGACAGATGGACAGACTGGTGGGTTGATCAAATGGTAGACGATATATTAAGGATGTGCATTTTGCACTTCGGAGGAGGATGGGAGAAATATCTTCCGTTGGTAGAGTTTATGTGCAATAAATCTTACCAGTTCACTATCGACATGGAACCGTTAGAGGCACTCTATAGGAGGCCTTGTCATTAGCCCGCCTGTTGGTTAGAGGTGGGGGACAACAAGCTATTGGGGTCGGAGATGATACATGAGACTACTACAAAGATCGAGTTGATCCGGGGACGTATTCATATAGCTCAGGATAGGAAGAAGATTTATGATGATGCAGATGTAAGGCACGTTAAGTTAGAGGTTGATGACCAGGTTTTGGTTTGGGTGTCTCCTATGAAGGGTTCATGAGGTTCGGTAAGACAGGGAAGCTAGTGCCGAGATATGTGGGACCCTTCCCTATTATTGAGAAAGTGGGGCCAGTGGAATATAAACTAGGTTTACCGGAGCATCTTCAGCGGATACATGACGTGTTCCACGTGGCTTCGCTGAAGAAATATCGGAGGAGAGAGAGAGATTTTTGGCACATTGCACTTGAGGAGATTGATTTGCATCTAGACATCTCGTATGAAGAGAGACCCGTGGCTATTCTGGATCATAGTGAGCGTAAGCTGCGGTCTAAGGTGGTACCACTAGTCAGAGTTCAGTGGGGACATCATAGTGTTGATGAGTCGACATGGGAGCGGAAGGATGGCATGCGAGAGAAGTATCCAGAGCTATTCACTGCAGGTTTGACGTAATTTTGGGGGACGAAATTCCCTTGTAAGGGGGGAAGTATGTAACACCCCGTATTTTCAAGCATCGTATATTTAATTAATTCGGCTAATTTAAATTACTTGTGTGTCGTAATTTAATTGAATTAATTATTATGAGTTTATTTAAATATTAATCGGGAAAGTTAATGGTTAATATTTATGGAAAATAATTGCTAAGTGAATAGTAATAATTTATTTACATCATAACGAGTGATAATCATATGGTATTAGTTTATCTCAACTGGGAGTTGGGGATAGACTATATTGAGGTCGAGATAGGGACTTTTAGTAAAGTAATTCGAATGATAATTATGAGTGCACGGTTGATTTCGGATAGGTAGGGATAATCAAAAAAGAGTACCCGGGAGTAGTAAATGGGTCTCTTGGCATTTCTAGGTATAATCGGGCCCACACTGGGGTGTTTGGGCCATTTCAATTTATCTTATGAGCATAATTTTGGGAATTTCATACTAAAACCTAAGTTAGAGAGTTTGTGGCAGTCATGTTTCAAAAAGAAAACCTTAGTTCTGCAGAGAAGAAAAGAGGGAGAAAGTAAGGAGATTTTGTGGAGCCAAAGCAAAGGAGATTCTGTGTGTTCTTCGTCAAATCATCGTCGACCCCAAAGGAAATCGGACCATACGAACCAGTACAGGCAAGTGGTTAACTTGATTTTAATTTAATTTACAGTCTTCGATTCATATCATAGTGGGTGTGATAAAAATCCATTTTTGGGGTGGGTTAACATAGAAACTGGTTTTTAATTAATTGAATATTATATGTGGATTATGTATTTAAGGAAGATTGATATCTCAAGTGTACTGTTGGAATTAAGACTTGTGATTTGAACCCAGATATTTATCTCGTTTAAATTGATGATTAATGAAATCAAATTGAGATGGAGGTATTATAAATCTTGTATAATTCGATTTATGAATTTAGAGATGAATTTATGTACTGTAAATAATTGGGGATTAGAGGACAAATTTCAGACCTGTGTTGTTGGTTGATAATAGATTTAAGATTTGAAACTGTTAGAATTTTGTGGTAGTCTCAAAGGGGTTATAGATATTGATTATGGGTAAATGAGAGCTTAAGGTTTAAACCATGGCTGAAGTCGTAACAGGGAAGACGAAGGGAAAAAGACCCAAGCGATCGTTCGAGCGACCTGGGGAATCGTTCAAGAGCCATGCACCTATCGTTCAAACGACATGGTGAGTCGTTCGAGCTACGTGGGGAAAACCCAAGAGCAGTTCGAATTATTTTTCTTTTGGCTAGAGAAGCTTTGGGCTAAAAGAGGTTATCAGTAAGGGAACCATATTTTCTCTCATATTTAAGGATTTAAAAACAGTTAGATATAAGCAATTGTGTAGAAAGATAAAGAGTGTGAGATTTAGATTATGGAATTTGGGGCGATAGATTCTAAAGTATAAATTAAGGGGCGAGTGGATGTGTCCGGGCATTTTTGTTGGGTGATACCATTTTAATAAATTAATTAGTGTGAAATTAATTAAATTTAGAGTCGGGGAATTGACGTGGATATTTTAGACTAGTGCTGCGAGAGTTAGGCACGGATTAGCTGAGTTTACGTTAATTATATATATACGGAAAGTGCAACAGTATATATATTATTGTGGGCTCTTTTAATATTAGTGTAGATATTTTTATAATTGCATACCCCTCTAGTGCTATCATAGGAGGTTGGGCGATGTGGGTGAATCCTCTGGCTAGTGAATGCAGGGCGAGTATAATCCTCAGGTCATAGCGTTCGATATTTTATGTTGTGATTCTTTTTTAGGTGAGATGCTTTGGGTAGGATTCTGTCTCACACTCGGAAAAATATGACCGCCTCCACTGCGTTAATTATTTATTTATGATTCGATATGAGCGAACCGTCTCCTGGTATCCAAGTTGGATTGAGTATACTTGGGATGATAACATTTTAGAGAAAACATTCGATGAGTTATTACTCGGGATGATGGATACTATATACAACATGTGTGTGAATATATAGTATATTTATATGTAGATAATAGTGTAGATAATGATATACTCGTGACATACCTGGAGTGAAATGTCATTGTTTATATAACTAGTGAAATTGTTATATAGTTATTTTAAGATGAGAAATTAAGTTAATGTGAGAAATAACTTATGAATCATTAGTAAAAGTTACTCGGGCTAGAGTAAGGCGTCAGACATCGTTTATGACAAGGATAATTAGGCGGGGTAGTGTAGCTATGAGGGTTATAAGGAAAAGAGGTAGGTGTGCACAATAGTTAAGAGGTGAGTATTATCTCAAGTGAGCGCGACACTAGCGTAAATATGAAAGTATTCATGTATTTTAGTTACTGCAAACTTAACCATTTGCTAAATATTTTGGGTTCTAACCCTTGCTGCAAATATTTTTAAGAACCTTTTAGGTGTCTAACCACAGGGACGCCGGATTTGAGATTCTAATTCCTGGGATACGCAGCTGCGACATATGTAGATGCATGTTGGAAGTGGATTAAACGCATCATTTCTTCATTCCTAGATTAGGGATCTCATTTCAGTACAATCCATTTATTGTGTCTTGCCCATTTAATTTCAGATTCAGTATTTGGATTATTTTACTTGTTGGATTATTATGTTGGATTTTGATTTATAGCCGATGGTTTATTCGGCCAGTTTTTCAGTTATTTATTCAGCTTTGCTTTTAGACTCAGTGATGGTGTGCATGGATTTATTATTCCGCATGTATTTTTATCTGTCTAATGAAAGATAAAATTTTGCACCAGTTTAATTAATTAATTAGGTGATTAGTAATTAATATGGTTTTTGAGAATGATGCTAAGAATGAACGCAATGGAAATCATGTTTTAAATTAATAAAGGATTGATCAACTGGTATTTAAATAAGTGCGGTGTCACAAAGTTTTATTGACTATTTATCCATTAATTAAGTTCTATTTTAAAGGTGTACACAGTAAATATTACTATATGTGTAATTTTTTTCATTAAAATATCACTACACCAAAAATGCTAATCTGGCACGCTGAAGGAAGGAGATTCTGGCATAGTTTAAAACCGTGCCAAAATCTGGCGCGATTTTATCGTAATCTGGCACAGTTTAAAACAGTGCCAAAATCTGGCACCATTTTAAATAGTGCCAAATATGGGTATGCTTAATTAAAAAAATAAAACCCCAAAATTTCAAGTGGGGACCAAAATTTCAAGAGGACCAAATCATTCTAACCTCTCTTTCTCTCTCTCTCTCTCTCTCTCTCCGAGACCCGCTACCCACCCCCGCCCTCCCTCTTGATGACACGCTGCCACCCCCACTGCCACCCACCCTCTTTCTCCACTGCAACCTACTATTATCCCAACCACACCGCAGCTTTTGTTCTTTCCCGGAGCTTTTGTTCATTCATTCATTGTAAGGTGTAGGGTCGTTTTGGGGGTATTCATTCATTCCCAGAGCTTTTGTTCATTCATTCATTATAAGGTATTCATTCATTGTTTCAATCACATTCATTTCATTTCAATTCGTATATCGCTTCAATGGTAACTTACTTGATGGTATTAAGATGTAGGGTCGTTTTGGGGGTTTTTTACAAGAACACTACGATGTTTTTTGGTATTAGATCTACCATAACGTACGGATTTAATGCCTTTGTTGTTACATTGTTTGGGATCAGGACCCATATGCTGCACGGTTCAGAAAATTGAAAAAACTAGCATATACCCAGATGATGTTTTCTGCATCTATCTATCTAATGGGTAATTATTATCTAATGGGTAATTATTATCTTTTGAATTAAATGCAGCTGGGGCATGTGGGTATGGTTTCTCGGCTATAAGCTTAAGTGCTGGGCAACTTGCAGTTGTTGTACCTAACATTTACAAAGATGGAGCTGGTTGTGGTTCATGTTTTCAGGTATGCACATTTAGAGTTTTTAGTTTATAAATGTGCATAAATACAGTAAGTGTGAATTTTCTTTTTATTTGAGGGAGTCTAATCTAAATTAATTTTGCAGATAAGGTGCAAAAATGCAGCCCTTCGTAACAAAGAAGGGACTAGAGTGATAGTAACTGATCTCAATCGAAACAACCAGACTGATTTTGTACTCAACAGCAGAGCTTTCGTGTCTATGGATAACAAGGGTATGGACCAAGACTTTTTGAAACTTGGGCTTGTAAATGTGGAATACAGGAGGTGAGTCAAGAACTACATATATATGTATCACATATACACCCTTATTTTATGTATTTTACACCAATGACGTGACTATGAGCTTATTGGTTTTGTTTGGAATAAGTAAATACATGTTTTTGTATTTTGTGAAAATGCTTATATATATGTCCAAATATTATAAATATTTTTTGGATTATCATTATTGGAACTGATCCTTTATTCGGGTAGTTCATATTCACCAGTTTTGGTTTATAAACTCACTTGGGAATTTTAACTCCATTAAGTATATTCAATGAGATTTAAGAGGAAACTGACATGTTAGAACCCCAAATGTTGCTGGCAATCAGACATCGAGAAAACATTTTCTGTAGACAATCATTATAAATGTTTCTATTTTGTGGATATAGTGATTGTTAAAATTATGTAGATATAGTGATTGTTGTGTATTCATGTTGGGTCTTGAAGTTCAGGTGTTTGGGTTATTCTGAGCTATAATTTCTAGAGCAATTGGAATTTTTTTGCATCAAGTATAGATCCTTTCTTTTTTGAGAAGTTCCAAATTATATTTTACTAATTTTCACAATATTCAAGTGAGGATAAAGTTTAACAATTAATATGGTAAAGTCAATTTCATCGTAAAATGTTAAATGTGCACTACATGTTTCTCGCATCATTACAGTTTTCACACATCTTTCTTCTTTGAACTATATAGCTAGAGAGACTGGTGATTCCACGCATCATCGCATTTTACTTTGAATTTAAGGTATTCTTAAGGATTTGAATCGATCATATGAGAGATATATTATTGATGTGCATACATTGGAATCTAAACACGATCCAAATACGTATTTTGTATTGGCTCACTGCATACATTGGAATGTGCATACATTGTATACATGATCTAATACATTTATGTGTATACATTACATACATTGAAATGCATACCTTCGAATCTATACCGAATCTCATTTTTAGGTGTGACTCACTGACATGTCATATTCATATTGACTCGTATTTTGACCGCTCACCAATGGGGTACAATGGAATACGAACACGATCCAACACGAGTGCGACACATTAGCGAGTCGCACCCATTGAGTCGAAAATATGAGTCGGCATAGACAATCTTATTATTATTTTATTTTTCTATATGATATGCACCTGTGATTTGCTTCACAGAGACCATTATGTAGAAAATCAATGTACTGTGATGCATGTTGTGTATCGTGTTGGAGTTGACAAGTATGATATTGGATTTGGGTTTGGCCATTTTGGTATTGTCGTTGATGATGTAAGTTTCTGTTGAATTTTTATGTTGTTGATATATATTTGGTCTTACATTTTCCCCGTTGCAAGTGAACCTCCTTATGTTTATTTTATTTTTCAATCACATATACTTGAACATGCCTTACATTATGTGAATTTCATATTCTTGATCACTGCAAATTATCTATTGATTGGCTACACAATCAATAACGATCAATGGCTACACAATCAATGGCTATGATCAAAATGAATGTGTATATTACATAAGATGTGTATAATACCTTTGTACCGTATATATAGTCGCTACATGTAAATTGATTGTGTATATTACATGTAGCTATGATCAAAATGATTTAAGAATTTCCTAAGTTTAAGCCACGTTATTACTCGTGAGTTTAAGAATTTCATATGGAATGATTTGTGTTACAAGTAGCCTTATCAATATAAATAATTTGTTTCGCCTTACTTACAGGGGGATGTATGTATGTTGCGACCTAAGCTACAAAGAGGAAGAATTTGAAGTTGTTGACATGTTGTTAGAGTCTGTAGGCTTTGTTGAAATCGACACCGATTCTACATGTTTGTAAATTTCTTAGTGTTTATGTTCGATTGATTCATCTTGTGGTTATAGTTATCTGATTAAAAGAGATAGAAAGATTAGAGAACATACATGTTTAATAAAAAAATCATTTCCCTTTTTAGACAAATGAAAATGCGAATAATTTTAATGCAAACTTGAAAATATCTAGATTAGGCTTAAAAAGATGTCACACGGGATCAATGTAACTTGTAGAAACTGATCGCATAGTCATAGGTCTTCCGGTTTGAGAATATGATGATAATTTCAAAATATGTAGATTAGGCTTGAAACAAGATCTTCGAGGGTGAAAACCCAAACCAGCACCCAAACGACCCCTAAGAGGCACGAACACCTCGCACGGGACCAATGTAACTTGTACAAACTGACCGTGCAGTCCCGGGTCTCCCGATTTGAGAAAACAACGATAATTTGCAAAAATCAAACTTTGACTTAAAAACAAGCCGTTAAGGGCGAAAACCCAAACGAGCCCCCAAACGACCCCGTAGGAGGCACGAACACCTCTCACGGGACCAACGTAACTTGTAGGAACTGACCGCGTAGTCCCGGGTCTCCCGATTTGAGAGTAGGACGATAATTTCAAAAATTAATACTTAGACTTAAAAACAGTCCGTTAAAGGGTGAAAACCCAAACGAGCCCCCAAACGACCCTGTAGGAGGCACGAACAGCTCGTACGGGACCAACATAGATTGCAGGAACTGACCGCGTAGTCCCGGGTCTCCCGATTTGAGAGTATGATGATAGTTTGCATAAATCACACTTTGACTTAAAAACAGTCCGTTAAAGGGTGAAAACCCAAATGATACCCCAAACGACCCCGTAGGAGGCACGAATACCTCTCACGGGACCAACGTAACTTGTAGGAACTGATCGCGTAGTTTCGGGTCTCTCGGTTTGAGAGTATGACGATAATTTGCAAAAATCACACATTGACTTGAAAATAAGCCGTTAAAGGGTGAAAACCCAAACCAACCCCCAAACGACCCCGTAGGAGGCACGGACACCTCTCACGGGACCAATGTAACTTGTAGGAACTGACCCCGTAGTTTCGGATCTCCCGGTTTGAGAGTATGACGATAATTTGCATAAATCACACTTTGACTTGGAAACAAACCGTTAAAGGGTGAAAACCCAAACCAGCCCCCAAATGACCCCGTAGGAGGCACAAACCCCTCGCACGGGACCAATGTAACTTGAAGGAACTAACCGCGTAGTCCCGGGTCTCCCGGTTTGAGAGTATGACGATAATTTGCAAAAATCACACTTTGACTTGAAAACAAGCAGTTAAAGGGTGAAAACCCAAACCAGTCCCCAAACGACCCCATAGTAGGCATGAACACCTCGCACGGGACCAACGTAACTTGTAGGAACTGACTGCGTAGTCCCAGGTCTCCCGGTTTGAGATTATGATGATAATTTGCAAAAATCACACTTTGACTTAAAAACAGGCCGTTAAAGGGTGAAAACCCAAACGAGCCCCCAAACGACCCCGTAGGAGGCACGAACACCTCTCACGGGACGAACGTAACTTGTAGGAACTTATCGCGTAGTCCCAGGTCTCCCGGTTTGCGAGTAGGACGATAATTTGAAAAATTAACACCTAGACTTAAAAACAGTCCGTTAAAGGGTGAAAACCCAAACGATCCCCCAAACGACCCCGTAGGAGGCACAAACCCCTCGCACGGAACCAACGTAACTTGTAGGAACTGATCGCATAGTCCTGGGTCTCCCGGTTTGAGAGTATGATGATAATTTGCAAAAATCACACTTTGACTTAAAAATAAGCCGTTAAAGGGTGAAAACCCAAACCAGCCCCCAAACGACCCCGTAGGAGGCACGAACACCTCGTACGGGACCAATGTACCTTGTAGGAACTGACCGCATATTCCCAGGTCTCCCGGTTTGAGAGTATGACGATAATTTGCAAAAATCACACTTTGACTTGAAAACCAGCCGTTAAAGGGTGGAAACCCAAACCAGTCCCCAAACGACCCTGTAGGAGGCACGAACACCTCGCACGGGACCAACATAGCTTGTAGGAACTGACCAAGTAGTCCCGGGTCTCCCGATTTGAGAGTATGACGATAATTTGCAACAATCACACTTTGACTTAAAAACAGGCTGTAAAAGGGTGAAAACCCAAACGAGCCCCCAAACGACCCCGTAGGAGGCACGAATACCTCTCACGGGACCAACACTTGTAGGAACTGACTGCGTAGTCCTGGGTCTCCCGGTTTGCGAGTAGGATGATAATTTGTAAAATTAACACTTAGACTTAAAAACAGTCCGTTAAAGGGTGAAAACCCAAACGAGCCCCCAAACGACCCCGAGGAGGCACAAACACCTCGCACGGGACTAACGTAACTTGTAGGAACTGATCGCGTAGTCTCGGGTCTCCCAGTTTAAGAGTATGATGACCCTTAAGAGGCACGAACACCTCGCACGGGACCAATGTAACTTATAGGAACTAACAGCGTAATCCCGGGTCTCTCGGATTGAGAATATGACGATAATTTACAAAAATCACGCTTAGACTTAAAAACAAGCCGTTAAAGGGTGAAAACCCAAATCAGCCCTCAAACGACCCCATAAGAGGCACGAACACCTCGCATGGGACCAATGTAACTTATAGGAACTAACCGCGTAGTCCCGGGTCTCCCGGTTTGAGAATATGACGATAATTTGTAAAAATCACACTTAGACTTAAAAACAAGCCGTTAAAGGGTGAAAATCCAAACCAGCCCCCAAACGACCCCGTAGGAGGCACGAACACCTCGCACGGAACCAATATAACTTGTTGGAACTGACAGCGTAGTCCCGGGTCTCCCGGTTTGAGAATACGACGATAATTTGTAAAAATCACACATAGACTTAAAAACAGGCCGTTAAAGGGTGAAAACTTAAACCATCCACCAAACGCCCCCGTAAGAGGCACGAACACCTCGCATGGGACCAATGTAACATGTAGGAACTGATCGCGTAGTCCCAGGTCTCGCCATTTGAGAATATGACGATAATTTGCACAAATCAACACTTAAACTTAAAAACAGGCCGTTAAAGGGTGAAAACCTAAACCAGCCCCCCAACGGACTCGTAAGAGGCATGGACACCTGGCATGGGACCAATGTAACTTGTAGGAACTGACCGCGTAGTCCCGGATCTACCGATTTGAAAATAAAATCTACACTTAAACTTAAAAACAAGTCGTTAGAGGGTGAAAACCCAAACCAGCCCCCAAACGACCCCGTAGGAGGCACGAACACCTCGCACGGGACCAATGTAACTTGTAGGAATTAACCGCATAGTCCCGGGTCTCCCGGATTGAGAATATGACGATAATTTGGAAAAATGACACCTAGACTTAAAAACAAACCGTTAAAGGGTGAAAACACAAACTAGCCCCCAAACGACCCCGTAAGAGTCACGAACATCTCGCACGAGACTAATGTACCTTGTAGGAACTGACCGCGTAGTCCTGGGTCTCTCGGTTTGAGAATATGACGATAATTTGCAAAAATCACACTTAGACTTAAAAACAAGCCATTAAAGGGTGAAAACTCAAACCAGCCCCCAAACGACCCCGTAAGAGGCACGAACACCTCGTACGGGACCAATGTAACTTGTAGGAACTGACAGCGTAGTCCCGCGGGTCTCCCGGTTTGAGAATACGACGCTAATTTGCAAAAATCACACTTAGACTTAAAAACAGGCCGTTAAAGGGTGACAACTTAAACCAGCCACCAAACTCCCCCGTAAGAGGCACGAACACCCCGCACGGGACCAATGTAACTTGTAGGAACTGACCGCGTAGTCCCAGGTCTCCCCATTTGAGAATATGACGATAATTTGCAAAAATTAACACTTAAACTTAAAAACAGGTCGTTAAAGGGTGAAAACCTACACCAACCCCCAAACGGACTCGTAAGAGGAACGAACACCTCGCACGGGACCAATGTAACTTGTAGGAACTGACCGCGTAGTCCCGAGTCTCCCGATTTGAAAATAAAAATCAACACTTAAACTTAAAAACATGCCGTTAGAGGGTGAAAACCCAAACCAGCCCCCAAACAACCCCGTAGGAGGCACGAACACCTCGCACGGGACCAATGTAACTTGTCGGAATTGACCGCGTAGTCCCGGGTCTCCCGAATTGAGAATATGACGATAATTTACAAAAATCACACTTAGACTTAAAAACAAACCGTTAATGGGCGAAAACACAAACCATCCCCCAAATGACCCCGTAAGAGTCACGAACACCTCGCACGGGACGAATGTAACTTGTAGGAACTGACCCCGTAGTCCCGGGTCTCCCGATTTGAGAATATGATGATAATTTGCAAAAATCACACTTAGACTTAAAAACAAGCCGTTAAAGGGTGAAATCCCAAATCAGCCCCCAAACGATCCCGTAGGAGGCATGAACACCTCGCACGGAACCAATGTAACTTGTAGGAACTGACCACGTAGTCCCGGGTCTCCCGGTTTGAGAATACGATGATAATTTGTAAAAATCACACGTAGACTTAAAAACAGGCTGTTAAAGGGTGAAAACTTAAACCATCCACCAAACGCCCCCGTAAGAGGCATGAACACCTCGCACGGGACCAATGTAACATGTAGGAAATGATCGCGTAGTCCTGGGTCTCGCCGTTTGAGAATATGACGATAATTTGCACAAATCAACACTTAAACTTAAAAACAGACCGTTAAAGGTTGAAAACCTAAACCAGCCCCCAAACGGACTCGTAAGAGGCACGGACACCTCGCACGGGACCAATGTAACTTGCAGTAACTGACCGCGTAGTCCCGGGTCTCCCGGTTTGAAAATAAAAATCTACACTTAAACTTAAAAACAAGCCGTTAGAGGGTGAAAACCCAAACCAGTCCCCAAACGACCCCGTAGGAGGCACGGACACCTCGCACGGGACCAATGTAACTTGTAGGAATTGACCGCATAGTCCCGGGTCTCCCGAATTGAGAATATGACGATAATTTACAAAAATCACACTTAGACTTAAAAACAAATCGTTAATGGGTGAAAACACAAACCAACCCCCAAATGACCCCGTAAGAGTCACGAACACCTCGCACGGGACCAATGTAACTTATAGGAACTAACCGTGTAGTCCCGGGTCTCCCGGTTTGAGAATATGACGATAATTTGTAAAAATCACACTTAGACTTAAAAACAAGTCATTAAAGGGTGAAAACCCAAACGACCCCGTAAGAGGCACGAACACCTCGCACAGGACCAAAGTAACTTGTAGGAATTGACCGCATAGTCCCGAGTCTTTTGGTTTGAGAACATGACGATAATTTGCAAAAAACAACACTTAAACTTAAAAACAAGCCGTTAAAGGGAGAAAACCCAAACTAGCCCCCAAACGACCCCGTAGGAGGCACGAACACCTCGCACGGGACCAATGTAACTTATAGGAATTGACCGCGTAGTTTCGGATCTCCCGATTTGAGTATAAAAATCAACACTTAAACTTAAAAACAAGCCGTTAGAGGGTGAAAACCCAAACCAGCCCTCAAACTACCCCGTAGAAGGCACGAACACCTCGTACGGGACCAATGCAACTTGTAGTAACTCACCGCGTAGTCCTGGGTCTTCCGATTTGAGAATATGACGATAATTTGCAAAAATCACACTTAGACTTAAAAACAAGCCGTTAAAGGGTGAAAACCTAAACCAGCCCCAAACGGCCCGTAAGAGTCACGAACACCTCGTATGGGACCAATGTAACTTGTACGAACAGACCACGTAGTCCCGGGTCTCCCGGTTTAAGAATATGACAATAATTTTTAAAAATCAACACTTAAACTTTAAAACAGGTCGTTAAAGGGTGAAAACTCAAACCAACTCTCAAACAAGTCGTTGAGAATATAATAATAATTGTGACTCGTATATGCAATTTTTCTACTTGAATACGATTTTTTTTTTTAAATGACTTGGTTACTAATATCGTATCTTTTTTGTGTCTTATTTTTTTTATAGGATGACATTTGATCGCTAACTTTTATCCACTTGGAACGCACGAAGAAGTCAATGCATTACAACAAGGGGATTATTTATTTAGTGTCGTTAATATTCAGGATTCTATTTTTTGTGTTATGGCCGAGCAGACTTTAGTAGTTTTATTGTTTACTTTTATGGCCTTACTGGCTATAGTAGTTTTATTGTCGACTTTTATGGCCGTGCAGGCTTTATATGGGCAGATTTTATGTTAGCAGGTTTTGGAATGCTAAAAAAATAGAGGGAACTTTGCCCAATTTTTTTTGATTTGGGAACTATTAGCTCTTGTAATTTTTTGAAGTTTGTATGCACATTAGTTTATCAATAACATGCGATATTCATAATTTGTGAATTTTCTTGATTTTTTATTTTGCAAATAATAAATATTTACCCTATCAGATTTCGAATTTGCAGATTTTTCAGATTTGTTTCCTATTATTATTTTTTTTAATTGATTGAAAAAACCAAAACCGTGCCAATTTATAAAAATGAGAACGCTTATAAAATAAGCTGGCACGCTTTATAACCGTGCCAATATCGTGCCAGAAAATAGACAATTTGGCACGGTTTCGGCATGTGCCAAAAGCGTGCCAGATTTAACATCTAGCACGGTTTAAAAGCATGTAAAAAGCGTGCCAGATTAAAAAACTAGCACAGTTTAAAAGAGTGCCAAAAGTGTGCCAGTTTGGGAAATCTGGCACGGTTTTAAACCGAGCCAAAAAATCTAGCACGCCTGATTCTGGCACGGTTTAAAACAGTGCCAGATTGCGTTTGGCACTGTTTTAAACCGTGCCAGTTTCCTGTTTTTGGTGTAGTGTATATTGTATTCCAAGGTTCTTATTTGATAAATATATGAATTTTATTTTCTTGTTAGCACAATAAATTTTACTATCTGCGTAATATTATCACACTAAATGTTAATGTTTGTAAAAATGTCACAAATATAAAACTATTTCATTTTGAAGTGTTTACAGTAAAGTTTGTTGTCTATGTAATATTTTTTCTTCAAAATTTTATAGGCTTCATAGATCTTGTTTGATAGATCTCGGTGAGCATATTTCAAAAATAGTAATTTTGCAAAAAACAAATTTGTCAATCAAAAGTTATGATCATTTCAAAATTAAAAATAAGATGGAAACAAGGTTCAACCACTTATGTAGGAAGTTATGGATGATTGATTTTAAAAGGTTAAAAATTCAATAGGACTTAATTAGGAGAACTCTATTCTTATGAGACCACAAAAAACCCTTTTTTATTCATGTTATAAAGTAAACGATTTCCTCCCCCCCCCCCCCCCCCCAAAAAAAAAAAAAAAAAAAAAACTGCCAAATTAATTCAACCTTTACGGATAAAACAAAAGAAATTCTATCTCTTCTCCTGATTTTTTTACAACTGAATTTGAATTAGAAAAAGACTAACATGCATATGAGTTTTTGTTGTCGTCTCTAGACAACCTCATGAAAAAAAACTCTGAATATCATTCAATCTATATCCTCAAACCAGGGATTACAAGACAATATATAAGGCCCCAAAACTTGGTGCCCAAGATACTTGATAGGATAATTCGTGGACTCCATTGAACGTGTTGATTCTTCGTCATTTCATTTGTATCATTCTCTGATTCTTTGAAAAAAAGATCGATCACGAGCTTTATAGGAAAATTGCACGAGTATTTTGTGCACTTTTAAAAAAATTTAACTCTATTCTTTTTCCATCAACATGCTTGGATCCGAATATTAAATTTGTCAACAATTATGATTTTGAGGGTAACTCATAATGTTCCAGCTTGGTTAAATCAATTAAAGGGCCATATGGGACTAAGTTATATCTACGCCCAATTCTACTTTTAAATCTCACTGCTAAATATTTTGTCCAAACCTAGCCCAAGCATCCTTATGGTCACAACACACCCCTTTTTCTCTCTGATCTGCTCAACATCGGGGATAACCCATGCTGACTTGCAACAACAGTAGTAGGAACCCAATATTGGTTCACCAAGAGTTCTGTGTGCTGATGTCGAAGTGATGGAAGGGCAGTGGCAGATCAAGGAATTTCATATTTCGGGGGCCAAAACATTGAGTAAACAAATTATAAATATGAATAAGTAAAACAAATGAATAAATAATCCAAAAAATTTACTACGTAGATCTTTATTAACATAGACACCATTGACACGGATAATTATAAAAAAAAATACCCCCACAAATTGTGATCAATGTTCCTTCATTTCATAAAAGTCATCTATAATGTCATCAACTTGAAAATCTCGAGAATTTTTTTTCTCGATATATGTAATCAAATAATTTGCAATAAAGTCATCCTACATCTTGTTCCGTAACTTAGTCTTAACGAGACTCGTGGCTGAAAATGCATGTTCAATCGTTGCAGTTAAAACAGGGAGAGTTAACACTAGGCGAATCAACCTATCAACAAGTGGATAAATTATTGCTTTTCTTGTATTCGTCAAAACTTGGCATAACTCAGAAATTGTGGAAACCCTTTGCAACTCAGTATTTCTACAAATGTCATGCTCATAATGCTCCAGTTGAGACCTCAAACACAAATTCTCTTATTCATCGAAGTCATTAGGATAGAATTTTTTAGCAAGTTTGCAAATATCATCAATGTTGAATGACTTATAAGAATCATAAGGGTCAAGTGCCGTGCTTAGGATAAGCAACTCCATCACATCTTCTTTAAATATATGATTCAATTCTTGTATTTGAGAGTCTATTACAGTAGTAAACACTTCAAATCGAAAATGATGCTCAATTGTAATGTCCCTTTCCCGAGATCTACCCCGACCACCACTATAATGAGCACTCATATTAGGAATTCTATCTTACGCTTTTCATAAAATGATTTCACTTTATCAAATAAAGGATCCCACCCACCTTCTCTCAACTTTTGCATAAGATATTTTTTGTTGATACCAAATAAATTGCATTCACTATATCTTGGAATTTACGTTGTAAGGCTTGGCAAAGATTATCACTAATCCCCATGATCTCTCTCATGAGATGTAAGGTAAATATGAATTCAAAAGAAGTGATCAAATCACAAACTCCATCTACATCTCCACGTTGAACATAACTTGCTCCATCAGAAATAACATTTTTAAGACTGAACAAGTTGCATCAAACATAAATATCAAGCTATAAAGAGATCCCAAGTGAGAGATCCATCGGGTATCTCTGACCCGTTTTAAAGTGCCAATTTGATTTAAAACTTTACCGGACTCAACTTCTTCAATGGCAAGTTTTTTTGCAATTTCTTCTACTTGAACAATTTTCAATTGATCATTCCGTTTATAAGAGGAACCAACTGCATTAACAATGAGGGGAAAATAATTAAAAAATTGATGAACGGTAAAAACCTCTCGCAAAGCAGCCCCAAGTGCTAATTGCAGACGATGAGCAAGACAATGAATATAGTATGCAAAAGGGCACTCATTTAAAAAAGGGCTTGCAACCCATTCCATTCTCTATGCATATTACTAGCACCATCATATCCTTGACCTCACATATTCTGTATACTAAGATTATTATTAGAAAGGACAAGTGATATTTCTTTCTTCAAAGTCAATAAAATGGTATCAGTTACATGAATCAAATCAAAAAATCGCTCCCGTATAAATCCATCTTTATCGACAAATCTGAGAACAATGGCCATTTGCTCCCTTTTTGCTTCATCACGGGACTCGTCCACAATAATAAAAAATTTAGCATCATTCATTTCTTCCCAAATGACCTCCGGAATTTTTCTTGCCTAGATTTGTAAAATTTCCTTTTGAATCGCATGAGAAATGCATATAGCATTTTGAGGAGCTCTATTTAAGACCACTGCAGCAACCTCCTTACTATAGGATGCCAAAAGTTTTATCAATTCAATAGAATTTCCTTGATTTATCGACTCTGTCCGTTCATCATGACCTCTAAAAGCACAAGCTTGAAATGTGAGCCATTTAACTACATCTATTGAAGTCTTCAATTTCAATCTATTATTTTTCACAATTTCAGAAGATTGTTTTTCAACATTCTTCTCAATATGTTGCGATGGGTTAATGAGATCATGACAACACTTCACAGAAATCTTATGCAACGAATTAGGATCTTTACCAACATGATTTAAAAGAGCAAAATTGATACCACAATTAACTTTCTTCCATGAAATCCCTCCACCATGAATGCACTAGACCCAGGGCGACCTGATGGTTTAGTAAAAAGAAAGAAAGTAAGACAATAAATCCCATCAATAGTTGGAGAATATTCTAACCAATTTGGAAACAGCTCGAGCCAAGAACCTTGAAATCGACGAGGATGTTTATCTTCATTAAATGGGTATTGTGAAAGAAGATGTTGATATGGGCCGGCTTTAATGTAAGCTCGTCGGAGTTCATCACGTTGATTATAAGGATACTGCAATATCTGTTGGCGTAATCCCGGATCACGTTCGAAAGAATTTGAATATTTTTCAGCCGAACTGATTTTGGAAACCTTTGAAGGTCGATGTTTAATTTCAACATTAGAGAGAGGTTGTTCGGTGGAAATCGGTGGACTAGCATCTAAACTTTCAACAACACTTTTCTTGAAAAATGCATCAATAGTCGTTCTCTTAACCATGATTAACTATAAAAAATTTAAGACATAAAGAACAACATTTTAATTACTTTGAGTAGCCTATTATCTTAAATTGAAATGAAAGAAAGAACATAAATTATAGAAATGATATATTACAGTGACAAAAATGAAATTACAGGAACAAAAATTAACAAGCCTCTTATCTTAATTTTAAATAGCAGTTACAAAAATTACATAAATGAAAAAATAAGGGAGTTAAAGTTCAATCCAAAAAAAGGTACAGAAAAAGGAGTTAAAAAAATAACTGTTCGATCCAAAAAAAATACAGAAAACGGAGATGAAAAAATAATTGTTCGATCCAAAAAAAAAATTATAGAAAAGAGTTAAAAAATAACTGTTAAAGGAGTAAAAATACCTCATAAAAAAGACTCAGGTTTGATGATGGTCGAGTGGGTTTGTCTTTTCTCTACAGTCTATTTCTTCAGATTAGATAGAGCATTCATTTGTATTTGGGGATCCACATGGGGTACGTCATTTTCTATTTGGTTGATTGGAAAGTAAAAGTTAATAAATGATTTTATTTGATTGATTGGGCATGCCACCACTTTTTATCTTTTCTTTTCTTATGACCTCTTTTGATTTAAAATGTCATTTTTATCCTTTAACTACACATAGAAACACACGTCCATTTTGTTTAACAACCAAAGTCAACTTGAGGGGAGCCACCTCATATAAAGTAAATTATAATATATATATATATAACTATTGTTGCTGTGAAATTTTTCAATACATTTGCAGGGGCCTAGGCCCCCCATGCCCCCCCCCCCCCCCCCCACATCCGCTACTGTGGAAGGGGTTGGTTGGAGCGATGCCAATGACAATTTTTTTATTTCTCTGTCCAATGGTTGACCCTCGCAAAACCAAAATAGTTGCATTGCCAATAAGAAAACTTTCTCACCACCATTGAAGATTAACTTCAAGCAATGGCTCTACAAAACCAACCTATTGAATGAACATGAATATCATTCATGATTGGTACAATTTACAAAAATGGAAATATGAAACAACCACTACACTACTTGGAGAAAAATACTGAGGTGTTATTTGTTTTTACCTCTTAACTCTGAATCTTAACCATTCTGATTTAAGAGGTATCAAATAGTGTTTTTTTAAATGATTAAGAGGCAAACGCCTATTTTTGTTTCTAAATGTTTAGGTGGTACATGAACTTCGAAAGTCTGAATCGATCTAAATGCATTCATTTAGAGGCCCATTAAGACATAAAAATAAACCTATTTTCATATTCAGATTTCAGACGTTAGATTTAAACTTCAGATTTCAGATGAAAAAACAAACGCACCCTAAATAAAATGCACACTGTCAACCAGTGTGTAAAACTCAATAGCATTCAATATTTATCTTAAAAGAGGGATTACAAGATAATATATAGGGCCCCAAAACTTGGTGCCCAAGATACTTAATACATAAAATACTAAAGTACCATTAAACTAATTAGAGAATATTCTATTATTCTACTAACATTAAACACTTCAATAAAAAAATACAATTTAATTATGACTGTGACTTAACTTTTGACATAATTTTTTGAAACAATTATTGGTTGGTTTTTAGGTCTCACTGGCGTGGACCTCAAAAATCAACCAATAACAAACTGGCACGTCAATTTGTTCCAAAAAATTTTGTCAAAAGTTAAGTCATAATAGTATTTTTGTTTAATTCTTGAACCCCATTACACGTGTTGCCATACCTAAACGTCAGCATTGCAACCGAATTTATTTATTCAATCTCAAACTTGCAAACTATTTCCAATACTGTCCGTCAAACCAAAGCAACACATCAAACACAATCGTTGCGCACCACTCTCTATCTTCACTATCGTAGACGGAGATAAATCCAGTAGAGACACAAATCATACATGCTTCAGAGAAAGGCATCATTCCTACATTTTCGTTTTCTCTCTCTTGGACAATAAGAGGAGTGTTAGTAGTCGATTGAAGAATATGGTGTTCCAATTGCAGTCCTTGTGGAATTCTCAAAGAAGGTGACAAACATTTCTCTGCACTCGACAAAGCCGTTCGTAAAAACATCCATGCTTTCAAACAACTTTCCACCATAGTCAGGGCTGGTCTGACATTGTAGGGGTCTTAAGTGAACAACCAATTGGGGTTCTCTTTACATAAAAAAAAAATTCAAACTAAAGAAAATGTGTTCTTCTATTTTTTATGCAAAATTATTAAGTAAATCATTAAATTTAGTATTTTTAACATATCTTTTTCAATTAATAACATAGATAATTCATTTAATCTTTTTTGTGACGTGATAGAACGAAGGTAAGATTTTATTAATACTAACTTTGAAAAACTTTTTTCGATCGATATAATCATGACGGATATTGTCAAAATTATTCTATAGACAATTCAAGCATTTGAAAAGATATAATTAATTATTTTAATAGAGTCTAACGCCTCAATTGCTTTCTTAGTTTCTTTAGGGAAAGACGTTTTCAGAATTTTCAATTCATGAAACATTTAATTTTCATCACTATCACAACTATTGTCATGTGTTAAATAATTTTCAAGGTTAAGACAATAACTATTTAAACTATAATCGTCTAAAGTGTCTGAATTTTTCAAATTAAAAAAAAAATCCAAAAGTATCCTCATATTTTTGAAACCCTAAGTTTTTTGGGTTTGAAATTGAAACCCTAAATTTTAAAACCCTTAATTAATTTTTTTTTTTGGGGGGGGGGGGGGGGGGGGGAGGATAATGGGAGAGGGAGTGTCGAAATTAAGGGGACTTTTTTTTTTGTTTTGTTATGTGAGAGAAGAGAGAGTAAGAGAAAAGAAAGAAAAGAGAAAAGTGTGCTGAGAGAGAGAGAGAGAGAGAGAGAGAGAGAGAGAGAGAGAGAGAGAGAGAGAGAGATGAGAGTTTATTAGGTTTAATAGGTGGGTGGGTGGGTGGGTTGAGAGTGGGTTAAGTTGAGTGAATTTAGTATTAGAGTAGGCTTGAGCTTATTTGAACTTATAAGTGTATATTGGTCTTTAAGCTTTTATTTTGAGGCCTTTTATTTTGCAATTGATTTTAAATTGAATAAGTTTTATTTTTTGGGAGGCACTTTGTAGGTGGTAAACTTTAATTTTTATATATAACTAAAAAAAAATTATAATTTTTTTTATACCTAATTTTATTTCTTTTTAATTCGGGGGACCAAATTAATAGGGGCCCCTATGCAACGACATACTTTAGTTATAGGCAAAGCCAACCCTGACCATAGTTGGAACTGTAATACCCACTGACTTTGGGACTGAGAAATTAAAATTTCTCGAGAAATAAAATTTATGTAAATTGGAGAATTTTAAAATTTGGCAATTGAGGACGTTTTAAAGTATTTCGGATGATGATTTTGGGTGCACCATTGATTCCGAAAGGGTCGAGATAGTCGAAAGGACTGTCATTAGGTTTTATTTCGGTTCTGGAATATTTTTAAGTATGTTTGACTCAAATTGGAGTAAACGAGTCATTTAAAGTGTGTATTAACATTTAAAACCGGGATTTATGTTTTAAAGATTTAAGAGGCTTACGGATCAAGCCATTCTCATTTGTGAGAAAGAGAGAAAGAGAAAGAAAGAAGGAAAGAATAAGAAAGAAAGGAAGAGAGGGAGGAAAAAAAAAGGTTGGAGATTCCGGCCAATGCGCGATTCTGGGGACGATTCAATCTCTACAATTCTCAGGCAAGTGTTTAATCTTGCTAAATAATTCATTTGTGTATTTTATTTAATAATTTGTGGATAAGAAAATTGGATTTTGGGTATTTATATCAAAACCTAGATTTTGTAGTTTAAATCTTGAAATTAATGTTTACACATGGGTTTAAGGAGTATAACTTGATGAAACTAGATATAGGATGAGATTTGATGTTGGGAACATATTTGGGTTGAGTATACTTGGGTGAAAGTTGTATAATTTGGATTTTAGAAAGTTTGGGTTTTGAAGAATTTTCACCATTTCGTGGCTTGCTGCACAAGCCGAATCGATTCGCCCCTAGCGAATCGATTCGCCAAGTTGCAGAAGCAACAGGTCTTTATAGCCGAATCGATTCACCTCTAGCGAATCGATTTGGTATGTAGCAGACTTACAAGTCTAAGTGGGCCAAATCGATTCGCTAGGGCCGAATCGATTCGCTGTTGGGACCGAATCGATTCGGAGGGGCCGAATCAATTCGAAAACATGCCAGTTTTGAGGAATTTTCTTAGAGTGAGTCTTTCTCTATTTAGGCTGGGTTTCTCGATTTGGAACTTTTATATATGACGCGAGTAATATGTTGTGGGGATTTATTGAGAGTTTCTCATTTGTTATAATCGTGGGGATGTAACGAATTAGTTTGGGGAACATGTATGTGTATTGGAGTTTGTAGTATTGATATCGTGGGGAAGTTTCATTAGGGATGGGAGTCCTATTTGGAGTTTAAAAAGTGAGTTCACCTAGGTTGTCGGTCAAGGACCTTCTGAGAGAGTGGTGAGGGCATGGCGTGGAAATTTGTAAGCCGACTTTTGTGTAGATACCTTATAGTGATAGGATTCTATTTAAAATTTATTGGGGACCGACGAGAGAGAGTGGTCGCGTATCCTTAGTAATGTTTAACTTAAGGAATAGATTGTAAACGAAATAAGATTAAGGGTTCCTAAGAGAAATGGAGTAGTAGGCTAATTTGAGAGTGATTGAAATATTCTTATGACTAGAATAAGATTGGGTCAAATGGTAGCCGGAGTAGTTACAACATATCTATGGGTGATTAACGTTGGGTATCCCAAAAAGATGATGGGATTATAAAATGAATTTAAGTTTAATCCTGAGGTTTGTAGACTATTAGTTATGTGCATACCAATAATCGAAATTAGTACTAGATATATCGATGTGCTTTTAGATATTGATGGGAAGTGTAGTGATTGTTATACACATTAAACTTTGGGGTGATACCCTTAATGTTGAATATATTGGAAGACTATTCATATCATAGGGGAAATGGATGAATATACTTCAAGTAAAGGATCGTATTTATATAAGAAATTAAATTAAATACGTTCGTGATAACGACTAGTGTAAAGAGGATTATATACACGTATAGTCGAGTTTATAAATTTCATACATACTCATGAGAGACGGTATGTATATCTGTATATATATGTACTCATGACATGAATATCTAAACAGTATGTGATGGTTTAATTATATGATGTGATCATATGGATGTATATATATTGGGTATGTGAATGATATATATACTTGTGATGTAAAGCATACCAGGCACATGCTATCATAGGAAGTTGCACGATGAGGGTGAGCATCCTGGCTCGAGGAGCAGGGTGTGGATATTCCCCAGGTCATAATCGTCCATTTCATTTATTTGTATGATTTTATATTTTGGGGGTGAGAAGTCTTAGGTATGGGACATTCTCACTTGATCGGTTAGGAACTATGACCGTTTCTCACGCGTTATGATTGATTTTGTCACCATGGCGGTGAGAAAATAGTCCGATATATGGGTACCCCAGGATGGTATATGAGCGATGCCCTGGAAGATGATAGCATGGTGAAGTATTTTGGCATTATATAGCCGGTTATATTATGTATATGATAGTTGTACATTATATGTGTTATGTACACATGGCTATGAGAATGAATGATTGTGTGTGTGTGTGTGTATATATATATATATATATATATATATATATATATATATATATATATCCTATAGGTGAAAAAGGATATGAAATTTCTATGGTGTACATCTTGGGTGATTATGGTGTACTAGATTGTTGGGGGTTAATGTATCGCATTTAGAGACAATTTCGGTGATATCGACCCAAGGATTTAATGAAGAATTTAGGTTGTTTTTAGATAGTGATTTAGATTAGCAGTAATACGATCGGTGTGGTTGACATAGTGGATCCCTACTATCAATATTGTCAAGGAGTAGTGTATCGGGGGGTTCCTTGTTTGGATTTCGCTTTACGAGACGCCCCACGCACGAAACGCAGTGCCATGTTGAGAGTAGAGAGAAGTTTTACCCATTCTACTTGTATGTAGTAGTAGTATGATTGGTGTGGTTGACATAATGGATCCCTACTATCAACATGGTCAAGGAGTAGTGTATCGGGGGGGTTCCTTATTTGGATTTCGTTTTGCGAGATGCTCCATGCACGAAACGCATCGCCATGTTGAGAGTAGAGAGAAGTTTTATCCTTATTATATTGTGCATGTTATTTAGAGAATAAACTCTTAATTTGAAGTTTAATGTTAAAATGTGAAGTAATGAAATTGATAATTGATTAAGTTATAAATTGGAATCAATAAAGCCTAGTATGACATATATGTGTAATTATATTTAAGTGTGATTAGAATGGAAAGGATTCTTGGGTTGTGTTAGGATGGAAGGCCTTCCGGGTATATGTGACACCCCGCCTAATAAAATACCGGGCGATCACTCCTATATCAAATTAAGACAGGAGTCTCATATGGTTCATTCTTAGCATCACTGTCGAAAACCAATTTAATTACTAATATCGTATTAGGTCGGCGTCAATTTTTTTTATTTAACTAATCTTTTTAACTAAACTATTCAAATAAAACAATTACAATAGTTTATATGCAGCAACTGAAATGAAATAAAATAAAATAACCGAACACTCGGTACAATAATACAACCAAGTCGAATGCCGCACTAAAAGGCGATAAAAGAATAAATGAGTACAGTTGGGCCATAAGCCCGAATGTTTCTACAATACCTCCTATCTAGATCTCAATGATTGAAGCATCTAATATAAACCTGCTTGCATCCACAGCTGCTGCAGCAAACGTCTGACTCGAAAGAATCATCATCCAGGCGTCCTTGTGTCTGGACACACACACACACACACACACACACACACATATATATATATATATAGCAAGAGGGGAAAATAGAGAAACTGGTCAGAGCCCGAGTTTTGAAAATATTTTAACAAGTGCTTAAAATTCATATTTCAAAAATATGTTATTTCTCATATTTAAACTGGTATCACTCTCACATGAGATACACCTCACCCTTCTTCTAACAGTGCACAACTATCGCATACCTTTTTAAACAACCTAGTTAAGCTACCCTGCCTATTTAATGTAATTACCTATCTTCTAATAATCCTCATCAATTTGAGTACTAAGGACTAAACTTCTCCCCATTACCAACATTACGTTCGTGCGTGGGGTGTCTCGCGAAGTGAAATCCAAACAAGGTGAGAACGCGTGTAATATCGATTTAAATTAAATTCGAAAGTTTCCAAGAACCCTTATTTAATTAGCGTCTACTTTTAAGCCAAATAAAATCAACCCTTAAAGATGCATTTAAATCAACCCATCTGTGACACCCCGACTAATTAAACACCGGGTAGCTACTCCTTTATAAAATTAATTCAAAATGCCAAGTTGGCTCAGTTAATAGCATCACTGTCGAAAACGTTTTATTATTACTAACCACCTAGTATTTAAAAAGTAAGTGCCAAATTTTATTAAATCTGATTAACATGCAACAAGAGTAATGAATAACTAAATAACACCATTCACCATACTGAAGTAACGAGAATAACCATCACAATATGTAAATAAAACCTGGAGGAAAAACTCCTCAATACAAATCCCACAACTGATATGTAAACTGAAATAAATAACTAAAACTGAATACTGAGCAATACATGCTAGAGTCTGAAAACTGAAATGTAAAAATGCTCTAAATAGGAATGGGCAACATGCCCTACAACTGATAGATAGTGACTCTGGAATCCAAAAGATAGAAGCGTCTATGAGCAAATCCCTGTAGCTTCCACAACCAGCTACAGCACGTCACCTGAATGAGTACCTATGCTTGGTGTCCTTGTGGCTAGGCACCTAAAAAGGTTTTACAAGAAAATATATTTGAAAGCAAATGGGTCAGAGCCCGAAAGTGGAAATCATTTTAAAAACCTGCAAGTGCTTTAAAAACATTTAAAACATTAAATGCAAAGTACATGTTAGGACGTGCACTCACATTATATTCTCACCTCTCGTCTAACTGTGCACTCCTAACGCAAGTACCCATCTATAACTACCCATACTAGTAGCTAACTGACAACATAACTAGCTAGACTACCACGGGTTCTACCCATGTAATCGGTTCCATATAACATAACAACTCTCGTAATCAAGTAGAGGTTTACTGTGAACACAGTTACTAAATACGCCAATGATATAACTATCAGTTAACTCATTATATAACTCGAAACAATACCGTAATATTTTTACAACATTCACATGAGGATTTCCATTAATTTAATGTATATTATTCACATCATAAATATACGATACAAGCACCCCGCAATCTAAGCTGTAGTGCACACATACTCTGCTATCCATCCCGGTACATCACGTACATAAGGATCACATATTCCGAATCTCTCAGGAATAGTTCAGATAACACAAATCACAAATAGTGGAGGCGAACATAGTCACCATCACATGGGTCACGCACATACCTACGCTCCCATGGTCAGCGGACTTATTAATATCACAATAAGTCTTTTTATGACCTATGTTCATCAAGGTACCAGTCTATATCCCCCCCGTAGGCACACAAGGAATAGAGGGTCCTAAGCGAACGAAACCTCCCGTGATAGCAAGTATGGTAGGTATGTCATACATACAATCCATATATCAATACTAAGTAAACACACATCTTAGTAATACCGTATTATATTCGTAGTACATGTTGCACTCTCGTACTAATGATAATTATCACATCTTATTTTATTCCGGTTCATAATTATACGCGCTATAATTCATCCTCACGTCGTAGTAGTCACTCACGTCTCAACCCAAATGATACATTGAATATAACTCTCGTATATGATTTACTCATCTCAATAACCCAAAAGTCCCAAATCAATCACTATATCATCAAAGGGATGCTAACCCTACCCTTGAACCATCTCCCGGAACTCCAAAAGTCAAAACAGTCCAAAAAGGGTCAAACTGCCAACTCGTTAGAAGTCTCGTTCGAACGAGGCTTCGAACAAGTTTGGACTGTCAGGTCGTTAGAAGTCTCGTTCGAACGAGACTGTTCGAACGAGGTCCTAGTTCGTTCGAACGAACTGACCCTTCTAACGATATCTCGTTCGAACGAGATATCGAACGAAAATCCTACTCGTTAATAACGACTGGTCAACTCGTTAGAAGCTCGTTCGAACGAGCTCGTTCGAACGACCTGGGGGTTGCTTCTAACGAGATGCCAGTTTCTGCCCAGAACTTCCCAAAAATCGTTTTTCACCATTTTTACTCCTCAAACCTCTTCTAAAATTCGTTCCCACAATATATTGAGCTCTCTAATCATCCTCAAACATGTTAAGGGGTTATACTAACATCATTAAAGGGTTTGATATCATCTAAACATCATTAAATCACAATTTCTACACTAATTCCCAATTTTCTTCAAGAACATAAACCCTAACTTTTTCTCATCATAAATTCCCAGATTTTAATTCGTTTATACATCACCTAGATATGAAATATCCGAAATTAAATCTCCCAACAATGTTTCTACATGCAAACCTATCCCAACATTCAATAATAACTTCAAATTTCATGGGTTTTCTTTTAATCTTTCAAGAACAATTAAGATTCTTCAATTTCTAACATGGAAAAGACATTCTCAGTAATTAAATGGAAATAAAGTCACTTGCCTTGGTTTGATTTCTGAATTTGGTGTGGATTCGGTGTAGAATTTCTGCAGAATCTCTCTCTCTCTCTCCTTCTCCAAGCTTTCTTCTCCAAAAGGCTATGGTGGCTAGGGTTTTGCTTTGGGGAAACTTATGAAACCTAATTTCAATAAACCTCCGTAGCTTGTTGGGTTAATAAGGGTTGGTTGGGGTCAATCCTTATCAGATTACAACTCTCAATTTTCGTCACTTTTAATTACCCAAAAATACCAAATTACTAAAATACCCTTTAAGTTACCGGTACGGTCTAAAATTACCCCGGGATCCAAACTATACCCCTGGCTAGTGTTTTCTGACTATCTCGACCCTTCCGGACGCGTTGGCGCGCTCAAAACGACCATACGGATTATCGATTTTAAATTCACTTTTTATTAATAAAATATTATACCGTGACGCGGCGGTCCCACGCGTCTCAACAAAATTTCCAAATTGCCGTATATAAATCTCACGACAAATTTTATAATACCAAATACATATATAATCATATGTGCACATAATCAAATACCAATTCGCATCACATCAGTATTTATAACCCGGATTAATTTCCAATTAATACGCATTTAATTAATTAATCCCAAAAATAAATATAGCCAAAAGTACGGGGTATTACATACTCCCCCCCTAATAACTGAATTTCGTCCCGAAATTCGAAACTAGAAAGTACCTGCTAAAAACAGCTCTGGATAACGTTCGCGCATCTCATCCTCGCGCTCCCATGTGGACTCCTCGACATTGTGATGTCGCCACTGAACACGTACTAACGGGACTATCTTTGACCGTAGTTTCCTCTCGCTTCGGTCCAGAATAGCAATCGGCCCTTCCTCATAAGAGTTATCCGGCTGGAGATCGATGTCCTCCACAGCAATGTGAGAATGAGCCAAATCATCCCTAAGGTATTTCCTCAGCGAGGAAATATGGAACACGTCGTGAATCCGATGTAAATGCTCCGGTAACCCGAGTCTATACGCAACCGGTCCGATCCGCTCAATAATAGGAAACGGCCCCACATACCTCGGTGCCAACTTCCCCTTCTTCCCGAATCGCATAATCCCCTTCATCGGAGAAACTCTGAGCAAAACCTGGTCCCCCACTTGGAACTCCCTGAAAAATCTCTTCGCATCAGCATAACTCTTCTGCCTGTCTTGAGCTACCCGAATGCGACTCCGAATCAACTCAATCCTTGCCGAAGTATCCTGAATTACTTCCGGCCCAAGTAGTTTGTTGTCCCCCACTTCCAACCAACATGCTGGGGAACGACAAGGCCTACCGTACAATGCCTCAAACGGAGCCATGCCAATCGTGAACTGATAGGAGTTGTTGTAAGCAAACTCCACCAGTGGAAGGTACTGCTCCCATCCACCCCCGAAGTCAATAATACACATGCGTAGCATGTCTTCCAACATCTGATTGGTGCGCTCGGTCTGCCCATCAGTCTGCGGATGATAAGCCGTACTCAACCGCAATTCCGTGCCCATGGCCTCCTGGAAACTCTCCCAAAACCTCGAAACAAATATCTTGTCTCTGTCAGACACGATATTTAGGGGCACACCGTGAAGTCTCACAATCTCTGAAATGAAGAGTTGGGCATACTGACCCGCAGTGTAATCAGTCCTAACGGGTAAAAAGTGAGCGACCTTGGACAATCTGTCCACAATTACCCAAACGGAGTCGTGACCCCTCTGCGACGTAGGCAACCCCGTGATAAAGTCCATGGATATGCTCTCCCACATCCACACCGGAACCTCCAATGGCTGTAGCAATCCTGTTGGTCTCTGATGATCCACTTTTACAAGCTGACAAGTGGCGCATTCCGAGACAAACTCTGCGATATCTCTCTTCATACCGCTCCACCAATACTGCCGTCTCATATCTTGGTACATTTTGTCCCCTCCGGGATGTACCGCGAACCGTGAGCCGTGCAACTCTGCCATCACGTCGTGTCGCAGTTCCTCTCCTTCCGGAACTACCAATCTCCCATTGAAGCGTAATCCCCCGTCTGAGCTAACGGTATAGGATTCAGCTCCCTCAGCGAGTAATCGAACTATCTGCTCCTGACAGAACGAATCATTTGCCTGTGCCCGTACAACCTTCGTGACAATCTGCGGTGTAACGGTCATCACAGCCATGAAAGATCGGGCCACTGCATCCTGGTGTCCCAATTCCTTCCACTTCGCTTTCCACACCTCTGCCACCTCATCTGCTGGCCTGCGGCTCAACGCGTCTGCTACCATGTTAGCCTTACCCGGGTGGTACTGAATGTCGAACTGGTAGTCTTTCACAAATTCAAGCCACCTACGCTGCCGCATATTTAATTCCTTCTGCGTGAACAGATACTGTAGTGACTTGTGGTCCGTGAACAGCTGAAACTTCTCCCCCAAAAGATAGTGCCTCCAAATCCGTAAGGCAAATACTACTGCTGCCAATTCCAAATCATGCGTGGGGTAATTCTTCTCATGAGGCTTAAGCTTACGGGAAGCATAAGCTATGGCCTGTCTCTCCTGCTGCAAAACACCTCCAAGCCCTTGCAAAGACGCATCGGTGTAAACCAAATACTCAACTCCCGGTCTCGGCAATGCTAACACAGGTGCTGAGGTCAATTTGTCCTTCAACTCATCGAATGCCAACTGACAGGCATCACTCCAGATATATGGCACACCCTTACGAGTAAGATGTGTCAAAGGACCTGCTATCTCTGAGAAACCCCGAATAAACCTCCTGTAGTATCCTGCTAAACCCAAGAAACTACGAATCTCCGTTGGTGTCGTGGGCTGTCCCCACTCCCTCACCGCTGACACCTTCCCCGGATCGACAGATATTCCCTGGTCGGAAATAATGTGACCCAAGAACTGGACTTCCTTCAGCCAAAACCCGCACTTCTCATATTTTGCATACAGCTTGTTCTGACGAAGTGTCTGCAAAACCATCCTCAAATGCTCGGCGTGCTCCTCCTCTGTCTGAGAGTAAACCAGAATGTCATCAATGAAGACAATGACAAATTGATCTAGGAAATCTCTGAACACCCTATTCATCAAGTCCATAAACACTGCTGGAGCGTTGGTCAAGCCGAAAGGCATAACCCGAAACTCATAAGAACCATATCTCGACAAGAACGCAGTCTTCGAGACATCCTCCTCCCTGATACGCAACTGATGGTATCCCGACCTCAAGTCAATCTTCGAGAAGAAAGAAGCTCCTCTCAACTGGTCGAATAAGTCATCGATTCGAGGCAACGGATACTTATTTCGTATCGTGACCTTATTCAACTCTCGGTAGTCCACACACAATCTCAGTGAACCATCCCTCTTCTTCACAAACAAAACTGGAGCGCCCCAAGGTGAGGTACTCCTGCGAATAAAGCCCTGCCCTAACAGCTGCTCTATCTGATCCCGTAACTCTCGCATCTCAGCTGGAGCCATACGGTACGGTGCACGTGCTATAGGTCTCGTACCCGGTAGCAGATCAATAACGAAGTCTATCTCTCGACTGGGTGGTAAGCCTGGTATCTCCTGAAACACATCCGAATACTCCCTGACAACCGGGATCGAATCTAAAGGAATCACAACCTCCTTAGAGGTATCCTCCTCTATGTAATACAGATGAGCGGTCGATCCTCCCTCTGGGCGAGGCATCGCCACTATAAACATCTCCTGCCCCGGAATGGCAAAAACAATGCTCCCACTGAAGCAATCAATCATGGCCCTATATGCTACGAGCCAATCCATCCCGATGATCACATCGTGAACATGCATGTCTAACACTAACATGTCCGCAGGCAATACCAAACCACCAACCTCTACCCCGACTCCCCGGCATATAAAGAAAATAAGTGACCCACTCCCTAATGGTGAGTCGACACACGTCACTGTGCTCTCTGCCGTAGCTAACAATCCTAAAGCTTTCGCGAAGTGTGTAGCAATAAAACAGTGTGTAGCACCCGTATCAAATAACACCCGACCCATAGTGCCATGGATAGGAAACGTACCCTCGATCGCGGGCGGTGCCTGTGGAACTGCAGCCTGGTGAACGTTGTAGACACGTCCATACTGTAGCTGCCCCTGCTGAGCTGGGACTGCTGGAATGGGTGGCAATGCTGCCATCTGTGGCGGTGCGGGAAGAGCGGCGGGAAACATAGGTCTCTGTGGCTCCTGGCGAGCACCCTGCTGCTGCTGTTGTGGGACCCTGCCCCTATCAGGACAATCCTGCTTCTTATGGCCAGTCTTGCCACAAGTAAAGCACTTCCCTGGGAAGTTTCCTCCCCTCTGCCCCTGCTGTCCCCGGCCCTGGTGGCCGTTACCATTCCTCCCTTGGCCCTGCTGGCCCTGATGGAACTGCTGCCCATTCTGCCCCTGCTGGCCCTGCTGGCCGTTTGGACCCTGATGGCCCTGGCGGAAACCTCCCTGTCCCTGCCTGTAGTTCCCTGATCGGAACCTCTTATTGTCCCCCTGCTGGGTACCCTGCTCAGTCTGTCTCTGCCCCTGACCGGTTTGTGCCCCGCTGGCACCATGTCCTCCAGTCCTGCCCTGATGGCTAGACTCCCCTGACCGCTTGCCCTCGGCCATATGAAAACGGTGGTCCTGGCAGTGTAGTAATGCAGCGTTAACCACATCAGAATACGTGGCCAACGATAGGTTCCCAAGCAGATGCTGCCGGATACTCCAATTCAACCCGTCGGTGAACTTCTCTATCTTCTTCTTCTCTGTTGGAATCTCGTCTGGAACGATATTCAACAAGTTAGTGAACTCGGCCTCATACTCGGCCACTGTCTTGCCCTCCTGCTTCAAACTCATCAGCTTCCTCCTCATCTCTGTATGAACTGCGGACGGAAAGTACTTGCGGTCGAACCGCACCCAGAACTCCTGTATCGTGAGGGTATCCCTCTCCTCCGCGGTGGTAATGGACTCCCACCACTGCAGCGCAGATCCAACTAGCTTGAAAGTAGCTAGCACCTGTTTCTGAACATCAGTGCACTCATGCATCCTCAAATGCCTCTGCATGTCCTTCCTCCATTGGCTCGAGATAACCACATCTGAGCTTCCAGCAAACTCTGGTGGATGCGCTTTCTGAAAAGCGTCACGTACACGCTCCCAAGCAGACGGGAATGCATTAACCTGTACTGGCGCGGCAACCGGCGCCTGAGGTGGTGCCTGCTGAATCACGGCAATCGCGGCATTTACCGCTTGGGCTACTATAGCAGCAACCTCAGCGGCGTTCAACATGCCCTGAACTGGAGCGGGCTGTGGTTCGGGCGTAGCATTCCTGGGAACTCGTCGTGCACGTCGTGGAGGCATCTGAAATAAGAACAAAGTTTATAAGTTCACGGTTTATAAACTTAATATAGCTGAAGAACGAAGCATACACAAAAGAATACAACAGTCCTAAAATATAGGGCTCTATATCAAAGAAACGTAGCGGAAACATAATAGCCGTACAGATCATAAAGGACACTAGAACCTGATGCTCTGATACCACCTGTGACACCCCGACTAATTAAACACCGGGTAGCTACTCCTTTATAAAATTAATTCAAAATGCCAAGTTGGCTCAGTTAATAGCATCACTGTCGAAAACGTTTTATTATTACTAACCACCTAGTATTTAAAAAGTAAGTGCCAAATTTTATTAAATCTGATTAACATGCAACAAGAGTAATGAATAGCTAAATAACACCATTCACCATACTGAAGTAACGAGAATAACCATCACAATATGTAAATAAAACCTGGAGGAAAAACTCCTCAATACAAATCCCACAACTGATATGTAAACTGAAATAAATAACTAAAACTGAATACTGAGCAATACATGCTAGAGTCTGAAAACTGAAATGTAAAAATGCTCTAAATAGGAATGGGCAACATGCCCTACAACTGATAGATAGTGACTCTGGAATCCAAAAGATAGAAGCGTCTATGAGCAAATCCCTGTAGCTTCCACAACCAGCTACAGCACGTCACCTGAATGAGTACCTATGCTTGGTGTCCTTGTGGCTGGGCACCTAAAAAGGTTTTACAAGAAAATATATTTGAAAGCAAATGGGTCAGAGCCCGAAAGTGGAAATCATTTTAAAAACCTGCAAGTGCTTTAAAAACATTTAAAACATTAAATGCAAAGTACATGTTAGGACGTGCACTCACATTATATTCTCACCTCTCGTCTAACTGTGCACTCCTAACGCAAGTACCCATCTATAACTACCCATACTACTAGCTAACTGACAACATAACTAGCTAGACTACCACGGGTTCTACCCATGTAATCGGTTCCATATAACATAACAACTCTCGTAATCAAGTAGAGGTTTACTGTGAACACAGTTACTAAATACGCCAATGATATAACTATCAGTTAACTCATTATATAACTCGAAACAATACCGTAATATTTTTACAACATTCACATGAGGATTTCCATTAATTTAATGTATATTATTCACATCATAAATATACGATACAAGCACCCCGCAATCTAAGCTGTAGTGCACACATACTCTGCTATCCATCCCGGTACATCACGTACATAAGGATCACATATTCCGAATCTCTCAGGAATAGTTCAGATAACACAAATCACAAATAGTGGAGGCGAACATAGTCACCATCACATGGGTCACGCACATACCTACGCTCCCATGGTCAGCGGACTTATTAATATCACAATAAGTCTTTCTATGACCTATGTTCATCAAGGTACCAGTCTATATCCCCCCCGTAGGCACACAAGGAATAGAGGGTCCTAAGCGAACGAAACCTCCCGTGATAGCAAGTATGGTAGGTATGTCATACATACAATCCATATATCAATACTAAGTAAACACACATCTTAGTAATACCGTATTATATTCGTAGTACATGTTGCACTCTCGTACTAATGATAATTATCACATCTTATTTTATTCCGGTTCATAATTATACGCGCTATAATTCATCCTCACGTCGTAGTAGTCACTCACGTCTCAACCCAAATGATACATTGAATATAACTCTCGTATATGATTTACTCATCTCAATAACCCAAAAGTCCCAAATCAATCACTATATCATCAAAGGGATGCTAACCCTACCCTTGAACCATCTCCCGGAACTCCAAAAGTCAAAACAGTCCAAAAAGGGTCAAACTGCCAACTCGTTAGAAGTCTCGTTCGAACGAGGCTTCGAACGAGTTTGGACTGTCAGGTCGTTAGAAGTCTCGTTCGAACGAGACTGTTCGAACGAGGTCCCAGTTCGTTCGAACGAACTGACCCTTCTAACGATATCTCGTTCGAACGAGATATCGAACGAAAATCCTACTCGTTAATAACGACTGGTCAACTCGTTAGAAGCTCGTTCGAACGAGCTCGTTCGAACGACCTGGGGGTTGCTTCTAACGAGATGCCAGTTTCTGCCCAGAACTTCCCAAAAATCGTTTTTCACCATTTTTACTCCTCAAACCTCTTCTAAAATTCGTTCCCACAATATATTGAGTTCTCTAATCATCCTCAAACATGTTAAGGGGTTATACTAACATCATTAAAGGGTTTGATATCATCTAAACATCATTAAATCACAATTTCTACACTAATTCCCAATTTTCTTCAAGAACATAAACCCTAACTTTTTCTCATCATAAATTCCCAGATTTTAATTCGTTTATACATCACCTAGATATGAAATATCCGAAATTAAATCTCCCAACAATGTTTCTACATGCAAACCTATCCCAACATTCAATAATAACTTCAAATTTCATGGGTTTTCTTTTAATCTTTCAAGAACAATTAAGATTCTTCAATTTCTAACATGGAAAAGACATTCTCAGTAATTAAATGGAAATAAAGTCACTTGCCTTGGTTTGATTTCTGAATTTGGTGTGGATTCGGTGTAGAATTTCTGCAGAATCTCTCTCTCTCTCTCCTTCTCCTAGCTTTCTTCTCCAAAAGGCTATGGTGGCTAGGGTTTTGCTTTGGGGAAACTTATGAAACCTAATTTCAATAAACCTCCGTAGCTTGTTGGGTTAATAAGGGTTGGTTGGGGTCAATCCTTATCAGATTACAACTCTCAATTTTCGTCACTTTTAATTACCCAAAAATACCAAATTACTAAAATACCCTTTAAGTTACCGGTACGGTCTAAAATTACCCCGGGATCCAAACTATACCCCCGGCTAGTGTTTTCTGACTATCTCGACCCTTCCGGACGCGTTGGCGCGCTCAAAACGACCATACGGATTATCGATTTTAAATTCACTTTTTATTAATAAAATATTATACCGTGACGCGGCGGTCCCACGCGTCTCAACAAAATTTCCAAATTGCCGTATATAAATCTCACGACAAATTTTATAATACCAAATACATATATAATCATATGTGCACATAATCAAATACCAATTCGCATCACATCAGTATTTATAACCCGGATTAATTTCCAATTAATACGCATTTAATTAATTAATCCCAAAAATAAATATAGCCAAAAGTACGGGGTATTACACCATCAAATATAAAGCATGTGACACAAAGTTAAGAAAAAATCCCCGAAGGGCAAAACCTTTTATTTCTAGAACTTTAAAGAATTTACAAGACCATTGACTTACATACAACCTGATAATCGCCCACAAGTGTAACGCACGGTGTCTTCGGTAAACCTTCAAAGCAACGGCTAGAAACAGTGTGACACAGAAATACCCGCAGGTGTCGGTTCCTATGTCGGCGGCTGGAAGTTTCCCTTTCCAGGAGGGCAACAATGAAGAAGAGAACGGCTTCTCCACAAGGGTTGAACAAACCAAAGTTGTGTTCTTGAGTTACCAAAAAGATTCACAAAGGTTTGGCAATTGTGTGAATCAAAACATGAGTCTTGGGACTCAAAAATATGAAGACTAGAGTAATTTGGACTCTCAAAAACGTCTTCTAAAGTCTTGCAATACAACTCCCCCGAAGTTGGTATTTATAGGAAAAAATATGAAGAGTCCCACATTCTTAAAACTCTAAAATTCTATCCAGCGTACAAAAAAAACAGCATTCTTTAAGGAATTTTCTCTATCTTCAAAAGGTCATAACTCCTTCACCGTAGCTCGGATTGAGGTACCGTTTTTTCCAGTATCTTCGTTGCGGCGAGCTCTTAAACTTTATAGTTGACCAGACCTCCGAACTATGGATGTGAAATTACGAAAATTCCCTTGAACTCTCCTATCGTGCCTTTTTTCACTGTTTTGACTTTCCTTGCGTACCACTGGCATTAAGTCCCTAAAATCTTGGACCGTGAAGTCGTTGGGGCAGATGTGGGACATATTAATGGAGATGTTGAATGCTTGATTCCCGGAATTTGGATTGAGGCCGTCGAGTGACATCTTCAGGTGACGTGCCAAATGTAGCGGCGTACGACATACACAAATGTAACATGTTGGACATGAGAAAAATGTCCTTACACAAGGAACCCCCCGATACACTACTACGTGACAATGTTGATCATCGGGATCCATTATGTCTTCAGTACATACCATATTTATACCATCCCGTATTTATTAATAGTTCTCATTAGAACCTAAGATTCATGTTCATATAAGTCCAGATATTCATTTACCGGAAGTAATATCACACTTTATTCATTCTTTTCACTTTTTGCAAGGTTAGATTATATGATATCTCATCTCATATATATAAACAATATACTATACACAACAAGTATATTAATTATCCACCGAACTATAATATAAGTGGCTTAGTCATTCTCATTTACTAAGCATCCATGGATTATCTCAATTACACATATATGTTAATCACAATACATATATCCATATCCGGCACCCATAGGATTAACAGTGGTGCACACATACTCTGTAATCCAATCCAAGTGCATCTCGTACTAAAGGATCACATGTTCTACATCACTCAAGAACTATATCAATACAAATCACACAAATTGGAGGCAGACATAGTTCACGTACCTACGAGTACACTCCCATAGCCAACAGACTTATCAACTCACAAATAAGCCCTTCACAGTCCTATGTTCTTGAGGTACCAAATCTAAATCCCCCCGAAGGCAACACAGGATAAGATTGTCCTCTTTCTAACGTCAACCTCCCGTGATAGCAAGTATGGTAGGTATGTCATACATATAATAAACAATAATATAGGTACACATTCCACTTATATAAATATATTATCAGTTAGGTATTGACACAACCATATTATAATGATAGGTATTTATCTCACCTATACATAATTCCCCATAGGTAATTATTTAACCCATGTATATAATAACACCAGGGCATACGCACCACCCATATAATAATCCCAATACGTAGTAGATTTATATCTCGAATATCCTACGCATTTATCATTTTTTTGACTAATCTCACCTATTTTATTTTTTGAGCTTTTCTCACCGCACAATGATAATATCAACAACCCCAATATATTCATTCGTCTCGTAATATATATACTTTAACGACATCGTATATATATTATTTTTATCCCTTCTCAATATAATATGGCTATAATTTCCAAACTCTTATAACGATAGTCAATAACCTCGAACATTCTCATTCGCAATAATATAATCCCTCACACAATTAAAACACTACCCCAATACGTATTCCCTTATTTAATATTCAAATCACACCTAAATATCTCTTTAAGTATTATTCCTCACGAACACCCCTATTTGGGTAAATCTTGGATTTTACTTTCAACTAACCCAAAGTATACGCCTTACTAAAAAAAATATTTAGAAGTCCCCACACTATTTTTAGGAACCCCAAATATTTATCTCCAAACAATTCTAGCCTTTATTTTTCCAATTTTCGGTCTGATTTTCGAGTTAATGATTAACCCAAAACTTCTTTCTTAGAAAAATTATATCAATTCGAAAAAAAATCAAAAAAATACGCGGCCAGTACCCACACGACCGTATCGAAAATATCTACAACTTTCGTGTTTTGACCCATAGCTGAATCGGCTGTCTTCCTAGCCGAAACAATCCGAAAGTGATGCTAGTTACTATTCACCTTCATCTCCAAAAATCCAAACCTTCATCAAAGCATCTCCAAGCTTTTTATCTCCTCTCTCATCATCATTCAACCTCAAACAACCACAAATACACATATAGAAAGGGTTCTAATCATCATAGAAACCATTTTCAACAATTAATTTCAATAAATTCCATGTTTCTCAAATTGGCTATTAATCGAGTTATATCCGTTTTAATCTTTCGAAAATCCGTTTGATCCACGAAATTTCAACCCAAAAATCTTTAGTCATATACCAACTACAATATGAGAAATTAACACACTTAATCATAAAGCAAGTTAAACACTTGTCTTGTGAATTAAATCCGACGATCCCGAGTCGAATTCCGCGAATTTTAGCCGGAATCTCTTCTTTTCGTCTCTTTTCTTTCTTCTTCTTTCTTCTATTCTTTATCTCTTCTCTCTATCTCTCTTAGGGCTGATATTTGAGGAAAATAAGGGATTTCCCCTTATTAAACCCGAAATTGCGTGTATTCCTAATTATTAAATGACTCGTGTACTCATTTACAAGTCCCTACTAGTCCAAAAATGTTCGGAACCCAAATACTACCCCCGGGTACTCTATTTTGACTATCTCGGCCATTTTGAACCCAATGGCGGAGTCGAAATCTCCATATGATTAACTTAACTAAAATTCACTATTTTGACCCAACACGTTCAATACGCGTGTTTTTCAATTTAAAATATTTTCCTTTGTCGCTTTACCCAACTGCGACATGTAATTAGAAAAAATAATCCACTCATATACTTAGTCTCGTAAGAAGATATAATTCATGTAAATATTAGTCCGACACTTGAAAACTAATATTTACTATTCACTTTATAACATTGAATTTATTTAATTTCACTCATTAATCCCATAATTACTATTCACAATAATTCTTCAAATTACCAAATTACATCCACAGTGTAATTTAAATATCTTTAAAAGTACGGGGTATTACATATTTCCCCCCTTACAACAGAATTTCATCCTCGAAATTCTGATATAACCTGTACCACTACTCTAGGATCGATATAGACATTACGTCCTAGTTTAACCAAATTTGGATATAGCCTAACACAATGGTCTCCCACTATATTCCAGCCATCTCGACGTATGCTCATATATATATAGTCTCCTCATCTCTATATATTTACACAAATCTTGCACCCTTTTATTAAGACGACTTGGCGCAAAGTATTTATTATTAATACCATATCTACTAGTCTCACACAGTAGAAATATTCACAAATCCATACATATACACATAGGCATATCATCCCTATATATATATATATATATATATATATACTAATCCTGCACCCCCGGGTTATCTCCCATTAGTGCTCGTAATTATAATATCACATAATAGGCATACACACATCCTATTAAGATTCATAGGTATGCTCCCAACCT
Source organism: Sambucus nigra (assembly GCA_949130495.1). Taxonomy (NCBI): domain Eukaryota; kingdom Viridiplantae; phylum Streptophyta; class Magnoliopsida; order Dipsacales; family Adoxaceae; genus Sambucus; species Sambucus nigra. The sequence continues at coordinate 59,643,169 of OX422213.1, forward strand.
ATTTGCATACTTACCATACGTATTTTCTTCTCATTGTTATTTATTGTATAGATTTTCAGATTACTATCTCTCCCGTAATCGCCAAGGTACATTCCATATACCGAATAATTAAAGTATTAACTGTCATATACTCTTTCAGAATTTGGTATTACATACACTCCTTATTTCCTTGGAGTATACTAACCATACAGTCACGCGCAAGCCACTCTTCAATACTCATTTGAGTAAGATTCTACTCTACTTTCTCACAGTAATTTGTATCCTTTTCGTCAAGAGGTACCTTTTAAATGACTTTTCACAACCTTTCAACCCATCTAGGGTGTGCTATCTCTCGTTACACATAAATTCTTGAATTATCGTCATTCTCAGATGACATTCAATACGTCATACCATTTAACCTTGTTTATAGGTGCCCTTCAGGTATATATTCTACACATTTATTTTTACGTCCTTCTATCTCAGACATTTTTGGAATTAACTAACCAGGGTACCCATACCCCCTATCATTCATGCATATATGCACCACCATTTTAAACATCTGACACGTAGCAATAGATCCCATTTCCTTGGCCTGGTACTAACACCTCGGTGTCCCTTAACCCGAATAATTTGAATTTTAATTCTCCCGATACCTGGAAATTCAATTCTTCTCAAGATTATTCCATCGATCTTCTTGTGGTTATCTCACAATAATCTTCTTATATCAGTATCGATAGTCTTATTGCCCTTACTTTGTGGTAGTCTTAAGTTCAAGGTGTTTCCAACACACGTAATATGAGTACTATTGTAACTATATCCCTAATGCCCAAGACCTCTCTCGACTTCCGACATTTGCTCGGTTTCATGCATGGGACGTCTCGCAAAGCAAAATCCAAATAAGGAATCCTCCCGTTACACTACTCCCTCGCATCGTCGGTCATCAAGATATAACAGTCTAAGGGACACCAACGGGATGTTCTAAATCCTATTCGTTAATCTACTATTGTACTTTTACCATAAAATCCTGCCATGTTGTCCAAATGGAAAGTCCAACTAATTAGGGAACCTACTCTCTGCAAAAGCATTATGAATATCACACCCAAAACATATTTGCTCTCGATTTGCCTTCTATTCAAAGCCTGGCTATAAGTCTCAAATTGATTTCCTTTACCATACCTTACCCAAATACTTGCGGTGAGAGAAACATTTGCAGTGCCTTTCCACAACACATCTACTTTTCATTAGCCCCTAATCATCACATGACTCTTAGCTAAGTTCATCCAACCAACATCCTTGTATTTTATAACATCTTTTCACTCCCGACGTCGTTAAGGTTCATATGTGGAGTGTCTTATTAGCTTCAAATATGTAACCAGGATAATCCCATCCCATCTATCAATAAAATTTGGTCAGTACTCTCAATTCTGTTAAGAACCCATACCACAAGCGCTTGCACTAACACTAAGTCCTTCGTGCGAACAATAACAAGCTTAACTCCCAGCTTAACTATAAATCCTGCATACCTTAAATTTTATCTATAAAGTCCCCATGCACTCAAATCATGGTAATGAAACATCTCCTCATCGAAGTTCCATCTAAACATATAATCAAGGCGAGCTCATCCAGAATTTATCTCACATTCCATTCTTTATTATATTCGTATATATATATATATATGTTTCACATCTCATATAAATATATATACAATATACTATACACATCAAGTATATCCATACTTATATATCATACACTATATAAGTATAATAATCGTCCCTCAGAGCTATAACTCAATGGATGCAGTCTCTCAATGCTATCATCTTCCAGGGAATTAATTACACATCATCCTGGGTTCCAGTGATCGGACTATCACACCGACTTGGTAAAAAACCCTATCATATAAGTATACTAATCACACACATATATATTTAACATATCACATATATATGTCTGAATATGCTCGTATATATATACACACAATATATATAATATTGTTCAGCTAATCGTGCATATTCTTTGCTCACTCATAAATTTTAAGTTACTCAACATTCGTACAGGCTTAACACTCATTTAAATAAGCCTACGAGAAGATCAAAATAAAAATTAGGCCTTAAGAGTCATTCTGGAATCTCGTTAGAAGACCTAGAATTCTCGTTCGAACGACATTTCGTTCGAATGACATTTCCAACATCAAACAAACTACCCACTAGAACCTCGTTAGAATTCTCGTTCGAACGAACTACTTCGAACGAACTACTAACTCGTTAGAAAGGCCACTGCCAACTTGTTATAAGTCTCGTTGAAACGATGTCGTTCGAACAACCTGGGCTGGACTTCTAACGAAAATTCAGCAGTTGCACAGTTCATCTCCAAAATTCGTTCTTCCCATTTTTCCTTCTTCCAATTCAATCAAAAACTCATTCCATCCCAAATACACGGTTCCCAAACCACTCTAAGTCACCCTAGAACACTTCTTAGCATAGTTTAGGGATTAAATCCTTTCAATCTTCAAGTAAATCCAATAAATCCATAAATTTTCCCATGAGTTATATTAACATAAACCCAAATTTTTCTCCATCTATAAAAGCTCCATTTTTATTTAGTGATTAACATCTAATTCACCAAATTTCACTTTCTTATTAAGGAAAAAAAATCCATCTGTAAGATTAATTTATGAGCAATTCGTCATGCTCCCCTAAATATGGTGACTATCGTCCCCACCATTTCAACATTACTCTCACGAGTGAAAAACAATTTCCTCCAATTTTCACATATGGGTATTTCCATACCCAACGCTAAGCAAGAGCTTCTGAGCCTTCTACTTCCTTTGAAGTGAAATTACACTATTTTTGCCTAGCTCAACTTCAACGCACGGTCCTCATCAACGACCTCTTAACCTTTTTCTCCATCTAACTTCACTGGGTAATTCAAGTTTAGCACCATTATATACTATAGTGGTGCATAGATAATTATAACTAATATTCTATAGTAGTTATTGCAGCAATCCATGACAATGCCGCAAGAAAAATGACCTTTACCGCGATCCTCATATCCAACATTAACTTACTTCTCTAACTAAGCCTCGCGTCCTGCTTCCCTCACAATGGACTTCCATGGTCGCCCTTCGTCGATCAGCACACGAATCCTGAACGAGCGCACAAAAGATTTACTATAATCTTACATAATGGTAGGGGAACGAAATCTCATAAGAGGATATCAACAATCCTAATCATAAGGCTATCTATCAAATCAAAAGCAACGCTGAAAGCGTAGTACGTCCGTACAGATTCCTAAGGACACTAGAACCTGATGCTCTGATACCACCTGTGACACCCGCCTAATAAAATACCGGGCGATCACTCCTATATCAAATTAAAACAGGAGTCTCATATGGTTCATTCTTAGTATCACTGTCGAAAACGAATTAAATTACTAATATCCTATTAGGCCGGCGTCAATTTTTTTTATTTAACTAATATTTTTAACCAAACCATTCAAATAAAATAATTACAACAGTTTATATGCAACAACTGAAATAAAATAAAATAACCGAACACTCGGTACAATAATACAACCAAATCGAATGTTGCAATAAAAGGCGATAAAAGAATAAATGAGTACAGTTGGGCCATAAGTCCGAATGTTTCTACAATACCTCCTATCTAGATATCAATGATAGAAGCGTCTAATATAAACCTGCTTGCATCCACAGCTGCTGCAGGAAACGTCTGACTCGAAAGAATCATCATCCGGGCGTCCCTGTGTCTAGACACCTATATATATATATATATATATATATATATATATATATATATATAGAGAGAGAGAGAGAGATAGCAAGAGGGAAAAATAGAGAAACGGGTCAGAGCCTGAGTTTTGAAAACATTTTAGCAAGTGCTTAAAATCCATATTTTAAAAATATGTTATTTCTCATATTTAAACTGGTATCACTCTCACATGAGATACACCTCACCCCTCTTCTAACAGTGCACAACTATGGCATACCTTTTTAAACAACCTAGTTATGCTACCCTGCCTAACTAATGTAATTATCTATCTTCTAATAATCCTCATCAATTCGAGTACTAAGGACTAAACTTCTCCCCATTCCCAACATTACGTTCGTGCGTGGGGTGTCTCGCGAAGCGAAATCCAAACAAGGAACCCCCCCGATACACTACTACGTGACAATGTTGATCATCGGGATCCATTAGGCCTTCAGTACATACCATATTTATACCATCCCGTATTTATTAATAGTTCTTATTAGAACCTAAGATTCATGTTCATATAAGTTCGGATATTCATTTACCGGAAGTAATTTCACACTTTATTCTTTCTTTTCACTTTATGCAAGGTTATATTATATGATATCTCATCTCATATTTATAAACAATATACTATACACAACAAGTATATTAATCATCCACCGAACTATAATATAAGTGGCTTAGTTATTCTCATTTACTAAACATCCATGGATTATCTCAATTACACATATATGTTAATCATAATACATATATCCATATCCGGCACCCATAGGCTTAATAGTGGTGCACACATACTATGCTATCCAATCCAAGTACATCTCGTACTAAAGGATCACATGTTCTACATCACTCAAGAACTGTATCAATACAAATCACACATATTGGAGGCAAACATAGTTCACGTACCTGCGGGTCACACACATACCTACGCTCCCATAGCCAGCAGACTTATCAACTCACAATTATTTTCTATCTCGAATATCCTACGCATTTATCAATTTTTTTGACTAATCTCCAATATTTTATTTTTTGAACTTTTCTCACCGCACAATGATAATATCAACAACCTCGATATATTCATTCGTCTCATAATATATATACTTTAACGACATCGTATATATATTGTTTATATCCCTTATCAATATAATATGGCTATAATTTCCAAACTCTTATAACGATAGCCAATAACCTCGAACATTCTCATTCGCAATAATATAAGCCCTCACACAATTAAAACACTACCACAATAAGGATTCCCTTATTTAATATTCAAATCACACCTAAATATCTCTTTAAGTATTATTCCTCATGAAGACCCCTATTTGGGTAAATCTTGGATTTTACTTTCAACTAACCCAAAGTACACGCCTTACTAAAAAAATATTTAGAAGCCCCACACTATTTTTAGGAACCCCAAATATTTATCTCCAAACAATTCTAGCCTTTATTTTTCCAATTTTTGGTTTGATTTTCGAGTTAATGATTAACCCATAACGGCTTTCTTAGAAAAATCATATTAATTCGAAAACAAATCAGAAAATATGCGGTTGACACCCACGTGATCGTATCGAAAAGATCTACAACTTTCGTATTTTGATCGATAGCTGAATTGGCTGTCTTCTAAGCCGAAACAGTCCGGAAGTGATGTGGTTACTATTCACCTTCTGCTCCAAAAATCCAAACCTCCATTAAAGCATCTCCAAGCTTTTTATCTCCTCTCTCATCATCATTCAACCTCAAACAACCACAAATACACATATAGAAAGGTTTCTAATCATCATAGAAACCATTTTCAACAATTAATTTCAATAAATTCCAAGTTTCTCAAATTGTCTATTAATCGAGTTATATCCGTTTTAATCTTTCGAAAACCCGTTTGATCCACGAAATTTCAACCCAAAAATCTTTAGTTATATACCAACTACAACATTAGAAATTAACACAGTTAATCACAAAGCAAGTTAAACACTTGTCTTGTGAATTAAATCCGACGACCCTGAGTCGAATCCCGCAAATTTTGGCCGGAAATCTCTTCTTTTCTTCTCTTTTCTTTCTTCTTCTTTCTTATCTTCTTTCTCTCTTATCTGTCTCTCTCTCTCTCTCTCTCTTAGGGCTGATATTTGAGGAAAATGAGGTATTTCCCCTTATTAAACCTGAAATTGGATGTATACCCAATTGTTAAATGACTCGTGTACTCATTTACGAGTCCCTACTAGTCCAAAAATGCCCAGAACCAAAAGACTACCCCCAGGTACTCTATTTTGACTATCTTGACTATTTCGAACCCAATGGAAGAGTCGAAATCTCCATCCGAGTCACTTAAATAAAATTCACTATTTTGACCCAACACGTTCAATACGCGTGCTTTTCAATTTAAAATATTTTCCTTTGTTGCTACCCAACTGCGACATGTAATTAAAAAAAATAACCCACTCATATATTTAGTCTCGTAAGAAAATATACTCCATGTAAATATTAGTCCGACACTTGAAAACTAATATTTACTATTCACTTTAGAACATTGAATTTATTTTTTTTCACTTATTAATCCCAGAATTACTATTAACAATAATTCTTCAAATTACCAAATTACATCCACAGTGAAATTTAAATATCTTTAAAAGTACGGGGTATTACTGTATAGGCCGTGCCTAATATAAGGTAGGTTTTCCTAATGGGTGGAGTAACTTAATTAAGATTCCAGGACGCGAATAGGTGCGCGCTGTTAGATGAGTGGTGAGTTTGGGGTTTCACGAGAGTGCGACTCCGCTTTAATTATGAAATAGTGCATTTATATTTATTATGCACGGTTAACACACTTGATAAATATTTTTATACATCGGGCTCTGACCCGTTTATATTTCTCTTTTGCTATATATATATATATATATTATTACAGGTGTCTTACCGCATGGATACCAGATGCTTTTCTATCCAGAGTCTTGGGAGCCATAAGAGGTGCCGACTGTCGCGGGACCTAGATTGTAGTCGCTTCCTATCTCTTTTGAAAATCTAGGTAGGATTCATGTTGTATATAAGGTTTATACCAAAAGGATATTTATAGATGTTTATATTTCTTCTTTGTGATGTTGCACTGTCTGTGACTCGACAGCTTATTCGGGTATATTTCCTTATTTATACTCATTTCATTTTATTCTAGCACTTCATTTATCATGGTACTTGTGTGCATTTTACCTTTGTTAGTAGTTCTATAGTATTGTTTTGTTGTTCGTGGTATGTTTTATTAACTTTTGGGCATCTCGCTTATATGATTTCGAGTAGTTAGCCTTATATGTTATCATATAGTTTATTGGTGCTGAGACTGAGCCATCTGAGATTCCTGATTTAAGGTAGTATAGGGTTGGCCACCCGTTATTATTTTAAGCGGGTTGTTGTAGATGGTATCAGAGCATCAGGTTCTAGAGTCTTTAGGATCTGTGCGGGTTTTCTACGTTCTTCCGTTGACGTTCTTGATATAGAGCCCTACTATCAGGATTGTTGTGTTCATTTTGTTTATCTTCTTCTGCGAGGTGTACTCACTTAAACGACGTCCTAACACAGTTGCTTTCGTCTCAGACGTCGCCAAGAATAAGTCGTCCAGGAAGGGGCAAGATGAGAGATGTAATACCCATAACATATTTTGGGTACGCTTTGATTTAAGGTGTTTCTTTCCGTGATTCAGGCAGAGATAAGAAGGAGAATTTTGTGATTGGTAAGTAAGTGCTGATGAGGAGAGAATAGTGAAGCCTTGGGAGGTTTAGATTGACAAATTCATCAATATTTGTTAGGAAACCTGGTGTTGGTGACTTTTATCGATGTGAGGTGTGTGGAGTTGTCCCAATATCGGGAGTATTGCCTTATGGGTAGAGGGAGTGAGAAATTTAAAGATTTGGGTCCATTGAGTAGGACCTAAGGAGTTGTCGGGGGTCACAATAGCACCTTGTCCTTCAGGATGGTTAGGGAGGACTTTTGGGAAGATGTTTCTCTTGTGGAGAAATAGGCTTTAGGAAGAGGGATTGTCCTGGGAGGAGTAGAGGACTTTGAACAGGAATTCATGGATGAAGTAAAGCCATTAGGTTATGGAAAAACAAGGTAGAATTCCTTTCTTTGGGTTTAGCTCATGCTTTGCGCCGGATTAGGAGCATCGCATGTAAGGTTTATGAGTGGTTAGATGTTATAACCATTATGAGTATAGAATTTTCCTTGGAGGAAGGAATTATCAAGTGTGGCCCTTGTATGGCATCGTTTGGGAAATAAATCGTCTCATGGTGAGCTAGTAGAGAGCTGTGCTATTGAATTTCGGAAGTGCGGATCATTAAGATTATTGAGCGGTAACGATAGGGCTATTGTTTTATGAATAGTCTTGGAAGGGTAATTGTGATATTCCAGTGAGGGAAAGGCTTAACTTGCGGTAATGCTTTAATGTGATGTAAAGGATTTATATGACTGAGAGGTTTAGAGTTTAGAAGATTTATTGTTGAGCAGGGAAATTAGCTCAGGGATTGTGCTAGTTTTGAGATCTAATTGTTGGTATGAGTATTGTGTTTGTTGAAGCCTTGTGTATAGAGCATAAGGTGTTTGTTTGGCGTGTCGAAAGACATGGAATTGTTTTATATTATATTTTTACAAAGGCCTTTGGGCCATATTTATGATTCTAAAATCTTTTATAAAACCTTAACCCTGGTTCAACTGATCTCAATCCCCGACATAGCTACACAGTAGTGTATTGGGAGAGTTCCTTATTTGGATTTCGCTTGTGAGACCTCTCCCGCATGAAGGTAGCTTATGTCAAGAATTGAGAAGAGTTCAACCATTGGGAATTTCAAACTTTTATATACTTAATATGTTGCTATAGATTATATTTGTCGAGAGTTATATTACAATTTTTAGGCTAGTGGAGCCGGGTTATTGTTTTACGAGTTGAGCTTGGGTATAGGGTGTATGGGCGCCCTGGGTAGCTAGTTTGATTTGTAAGAGTTTAAATGATTCGATGTGAGAATTAGAAAGAGGTATGTATAGTGATGTTGAGGGTAGATGTAAGGAATAGATGAGATTTGAAGTCCTAGGCATATCTTAAATTTCGTGGGCGAAATTCTTGTAAGGGGGGAAGTATGTAATACCCCGTGACTTTGGGATCGAGAAATTAAAATTTCTGGAGAAATAAAATTTATGTAAATTGGAGAATTTTAAAATTTGGCAATTGAAGTCCAAAAATTGAGGACGTTTTAAAGTATTTCGAATGATGATTTTGGTTTCACCATTATTTTCGGAAGGGTCGAGATAGTCGAAATGACTGTCATTGGGTTTTATTCTGGTTCCGAAATATTTTTAAGTATGTTTGACTCAAATTGGAGTAAACGAGTCATTTAAAGTGTGTATTAACATTTAAAACCGGGATTTATGTTTTAAAGATTTAAGAGGCTTACGGATCAAGCCATTCTCATTTGTGAGAAAGAGAGAAAGAGAAAGAAAGAAGGAAAGAATAAGAAAGAAAGGAAGAGAGGGAGGAAAAAAAAAGGTTGGAGATTCCGGCCAATGCGCGATTCCGGGGACGATTCAATCTCTACAATTCTCAGGCAAGTGTTTAATCTTGCTAAATAATTCATTTGTGTATTTTATTTAATAATTTGTGGATAAGAAAATTGGATTTTGGGTATTTATATCAAAACCTAGATTTTGTAGTTTAAATCTTGAAATTGATGTTTACACATGGGTTTAAGGAGTATAACTTGATGAAACTAGATATAGGATGAGATTTGATGTTGGGAACATATTTGGGTTGAGGATATTTGGGTGAAAGTTGTATAATTTGGATTTTAGAAAGTTTGGGTTTTGGAGAATTTTCACCATTTCGTGGCTTGCTGCACAAGCCGAATCGATTCGCCCCTAGCGAATCGATTCACGAGGTTGCAGAAGCAACAAGTCTTTAGGGATGAATCGATTTTCCCCTGGGGAATCGATTCGGTATGTAGCAGACTTACAGGTCTAAGTGGGCGGAATCGATTCGCTAGGGCCGAATCGATTCGCTGTTGGGACCGAATCGATTCGGAGGGGCCAAATTGATTCAGAAACACGACAGTTTTGAGGAATCTTCTTAGAGCGAGTCTTTCTCCATTTAGGTTGGGTTTCTCGATTTGGAAATTTTATATATGATGCGAGAGATATGTTGTGGGTATTTATTGAGAGTTTCTCACTTGTTATAATCGTGGAGATGCAATGAATTAGTTTGGGGAACATATATGTGTATTGGAGTTTGTAGTATTGATATCGTGGGGAAGTTTCATTAGGGATGGGAGTCCCATTTGGAGTTTAAAAAGTGAGTTCACCTGGGTTGTCGGTGAAGGACCTTCTGAGAGAGTGGTGAGGGCATGGCGTGGAAATTTGTAAGCTGACTTTTGTGTTGAATCCTTATAGTGATAGGATTCTATTTAAAATTTATTGGGGACCGATGAGAGAGAGTGGTCACGTATCCTTAGCAATGTTTAACTTAAGGAATAGATTGTAAACGAAATAAGATTAAGGGTTCCTAAGAGAAATGGAATAGTAGGCTATTTTGAGAGTGATTGAAATATTCTTATGACTAGAATAAGATTGGGACAAATGGTAGTCGGAGTAGTTACTACATATCTATGGGTAATCAATGTTGGGTATCCCAAAAAGATGATGGGATTATAAAATGAATTTAAGTTTAATCTTGAGGTTTGTAGACTATTAGTTATGTGCATACGAAAAGTCGAAATTAGTATTAGATATATCGATGTGCTTTTGGATATTGATGGGAAGTGTAGTGATTGTTATACACATTAAACTTTGGGGTGATACCCTTAATGTTGAATATATTGGAAGACTATTCATATCATAGGGGCAATGGATGAATATACTTCAAGTCAGGGATTGTATTTATATAAGGAATTAAATTAAATACGTTCGTGACGACGACTAGTATAAAGAGGATTATAAACACGTATAGCCGAGTTTATAAATTTCATACATACGCATGAGAGACGGTATGTATATATATATATATATATATATATATATATATATATATATATATATATATATATATATATATATATATATATATATATATGTACTCATGGCGTGAATATCTAAACCGTATGTGATGGTTTAATTATATGATGTGATCATATGGATGTATATATATTGTGTATGTGAATGATATATATACTTGTGATGTAAAGCATACCAGGCACATGCTATCATGGGAAGTTGCGCGATGAGGGTGAGCATCTTGGCTCGAGGAGCAGGGTGTGGATATTACCCAGGTCATAGTCGTCAATTTTATTTTTTTGTATGATTTTATATTTTGGGGGTCAGAAGTCTTGGGTATGGGACGTTCTCACTTGACCGGTTAGGAACTATGACCGCTTCCCACGCGTTATGATTGATTTTGTCTCCATGGAGGTGAGAAAATAGTCCGATATATGGGGACCCCAGGATGGTATATGAGCGATGCCCTGGAAGATGATAGCATGGTGCAATATTTTGGCATTATATAGTCGGTTATATTATGTATATAACAGTTGTACATTATATGTGTTATGTACACGCGGCTAAGAGATTGAATGACTGTATGTGTGTGTGTGTGTGTATATATATAGGTGAAAAAGGATATGAAATTTCTATGGTGTACATCTTGTGTGATTATGGTGTACTAGATTGTTGGGGGTTGATGTATCGCATTTAGAGACAATTTCGGTGATATCGACCCAAGGATTTAATGGAGAATTTTAGGCTGTTTTTAGATAGTGATCTATATTAGCAGTAGTATGATTGGTGTGGTTAACATAATGAATCCCTACTATCAATATTGTCAAGGAGTAGTGTATCGGGGGATTCCTTGTTTTGATTTCGCTTTGCGAGACGCCCCACGCACGAAACGTAGTGCCATGTTGAGAGTAGAGAGAAGTTTTGTCTTTTGTACTTGTATGTAGAAGTAGTATGATTGGTGTGGTTGACATAATGGATCCCTACTATCAACATTATCAAGGAGTAGTGTATCAGGGGGGTTCCTTGTTTGGATTTTGTTTTGCGAGACACCCCACGCACGAAACGCAGGGCCATGTTGAGAGTAGGGGGAAGTTTTGTCCTTTTTATATTGTGCATGTTATTTAGAGAATAAACTCTTAATTTTAAGTTTAATATTAAAATGTGAAGTAATCAAATGGATAACCGATTAAGTTATAAACTTGGAATCAATAAAGCCTAGTATGGCATATATGTGTATATATATTTAAGTGTGATTAAAATGTAAAGGATTCTTGGGTTGTGTTAGGATGGCAGGCCTTGAGGGTATAGGCCGTGCCTAATATAAGGTAGGTTGTCCTTATGGGTGGGGTAACTTAATTAAGATTCCAGGATGCAAATAGGTGCGCGCTATTAGATGAGAGGTGAGTTTGGGGTTTCACGAGAGTGCGACTTCGCTTTAATTATGAAATAGTGCATTTATATTTATTATGCATGGTTAACACACTTGCTAAACATTTTTACACATCAGGCTCGGACCCGTTTATATTTCTCTTTTTCTATATATATATGTATGTATATATTATTACAGGTGTCCTACTGCATGGAAACCAAATGCTTTTCTATCCAGAGTCTTGGGAGCCATAACAGGTGCGGACTGTCGCGAGACCTAGATTATAGTTGCTTCCTATCTCTTTTGAAGATCTAAGTAGGATTCATGTTGTATATCGGGTTTATACCCAAGGGATATTTATAGATGTTTATATTTCTTCTTTATGATGTTGTATTGTCTGTGACCCGACAACTTATTCGGGTATATTTCCTTGTTTATACTCATTTCATTTTATTCAAGCACTTCATTTATCATGGTACTTGTGTGCATTTTACCTTTGTTAGTAGTTGTATAATATTGTTTTGTTGTTCGTGGTATGTTTTATTAAATTTTGGGCATCTCGCTTATATGATTTCGGGTAGTTAGCCTTATATGTTATCGTATAGTTTGTTGGTGCTGAGACTGAGCCATCTGGGATTCCTGATTTAAGTTAGTATAGGGTTGGCCACCCGTTATTATTTTAAGCGGATTGTTACAGGAACTTCTCTCATTTTTAACGGTATGTGGATATTCACACACACACACACACACACATAGGTACTGAGCTACATTGGGCCCCGACAACTTTAAAAAATATTCATATATAAGTATTTACAAAAATATAGGTGTAAAAAAATATTTTTTTTAAATTCTTTTAGGGCATATGTGGAAATAACCAAAACTTTCGCTTAATTTGCATTGAACTAACCTAACCATTTACAAGAGCAACAACTGACCTCTTCTCAATTATTTTAACATTAAGCCCTCACTTTCATTTTCCAACATCTTGTTTCCTCCTCTCCTCTCTGTTATGTGGATACACACACACTCTCTCTCTCTCATCTAATTTATGTTTCTATTTAGACTTCACATATCTTTAAACTAATTTTTTGGGCATTTCATTTTGTCAAGGAATTGAGGGTTAATTTGGTGTTAATTTATGTCCCCCCCCCCCCTTCTCTCTCTCTCCCTCTCTCTCTCTCTCTCTCTCTCTCTATATATATATATATATATATATATATATATATTAGTGTTCACTTTGGGGTTTATCTTAATAGTTAATGTTTGTTAGAGTTTATTTTAATGTTGTTGTTAGTTTATATTTTAGGGTTAATTTTAGGAGATAGTTAGGGAAATTGCTGGTTTAAATTTGGGACTGAAATGTTGGTTTAAGTTTGATATGACGAAATTAGGTTTGTTGTTAAAACAATTAACTCATGGTGAAATATTTAAAAAAAATCCTTGTCTTGTATCTCTCCCTCTATTTATATTGATACTTAATATTTGAGGTTAATTTTAGAATTAAAAAAATTATTTGTACTTTAAAATCTTTAATCAATCAATATATGTTTCTCTTTCTATTAGATTAAATAAATTCCATTACTTTTGGTAAATATTCAAAATAACCTAAAACAATTCCCCTGAACCCTTGAAAATTGCCATTAAATTAGCCCCCCCCCCCCCCCCCCCCCCCCCCCCCCCAAATCATTTGTTTTTATGGAGTGTTTATTCAAAATTTATGTTTTTAATTTGAAATAAGTTTTTTGAATTCCATGGTTTCAGAAACTAAATGTTATATGTCAATTGTAGTACTTGAACTAATTTACAATTTTAATTAGTTTACTAAAATAGAATTGTCACAATGGCCCTTGATTAAGGCATTAGCATGGGGTAAGCAAAATGTGCCATGGAAAAAATTACAAGAATTTTTTTGTCTCACCACCCGAGTGAAAATTTTCCATGACAAGTCAGTAAAATGTACATTGATATGTGGTTTTTTTATTGACGCATGGTACTTTAGTGTAACATGACAAATAAATTGTATAAAAAAATTAAAAAAAATGGTAGACACAGATTCCTTATTTATTGGACAAATTTTTCTTTGCTACTCTATCATATTTGAGAAGCCCCATACTTAACCCTAACGGTTCTTTCAATTTCTTTGGATAGGAATGCTCACGCAACCACTTGTATTCCATCAACCATTTGATTACTTATATATAAACGATAGAGACAACTTTGAGGATGATCATTTTTTATATTAAAATTAAGCATTAAAATATTCTCGTACTTTATTACTATAATTTCCCAAGCTCATCATCATCTTAGTGATGATTTTTTGGTCCAAATGTGTATCATTCTAACAAGGAGTGACTTTGATCTTAAGTACACCTTGTTTAATTAAAAAAATTTAACAAACATTGCTTTTGTTAAGTATGACATACATGTCTTAGAATAATACGTTTCATCAAATATTTTATAAGAGAATGAAATTATTGTATAGTCACGGCCCACGGGTCATCCTAACATTTTAATGTACTTGTTTAGAGATCCACTTTCAAAGTGCATTATGGTGATTCTCTTATATGATTGGCTAAAACATTAAAATAATAGTTAAGTAGTTACAGTAAATTCCACTGTTTTTAATGTTTCAACCAATCAGATGAGAGGATCACCATGACTCACTATGGGGCTTATTTGAAGGTCTTAAATTAGCTCATAGGAGACATGCTGGAAAAATGGTTAAGTAGAGACTTAACCCTCATAATTAAGATAACACAAGACAAAACCCTAGCCTATAAAGGAGATATTGGGAGAGCAATAGAATCAACAAAATTAACTTAACTAAGGATTCGATTTACATATTTCAGTCACGTAATAACTGGCTTTATTACTTGTAATTTATTTATGTTTAATTGCTAATATGATATAGTTTAGTTAGTCATAAGCTAGGTGTGACACCCCGCCTACTTAAATATCGGCTGATCAGTTCTTCATTAATATCCAGTTGGTTGATTCTCAGCATCATTGTCGAAAAATAATTTCTTTATTAATTCACCTAATAAGTAATTAAGCTAGTGTCAAAACTTTTCCATTTTTAATTTAATTAAAACCATTCCACAATATTGAATAATAATAATAATCAACATCACATCACAACTGAAATACATATAACAAGAATAAATGTGACTGGAATAACTCTCCAATTAAAATATCTCATTACCAACAAACCAAAACTGATATCGACAATATTGACATAGGTAATTACAATCTCTGGAATAGAAATGAAATAACTAGAATCCTGGACGACATGCCCTAAATGAAAATAGATACTTCAAATGTGTGAATCAATATAATGGAAGCGTCTAAACAAAGTCTGTATCCCCAATAGTGGCTATAATCCATCGAGATATCCATATTCTATGTCGGCATCCCTGATCCTGGACACATGATGTACAAGATACAATAGAGAAGAGAATATGCAAGCAAACGGCTGAAATCCCGATTGTAAAAGATTTTTAAAATATCAAGTGCTTAACAATTGCAATTAAGCAATTATTATGTACGTGTTAGCTTCTCGGGCTCTCGCTTGAGAATTCTCACCTCTCATCTAGTGTGCACGCCTAACGTACCTTATTATCTCCCAAATTAAGGTTTTCAATTATAATTCTATCCCATATCATTTCCACGTATTTCCCACATAATACATATGATAATTGAACATGTCCATTTCTCTTTAATATGAACTAGGCCTTCATAGCTTTAAGATTAAGTATTCACTTACTTAATTCAATCGGATCTCATTATTCATTTTATCTATAATTTCACACAGTAGATTACATCACACTATAAATATTCATT